>CM029019.1:202928644-203352917 GCA_016801055.1 Panax notoginseng | reverse complement strand
TTCGTTTGGTCGTGGAATATTCTTTCTGTCGGGAATATTCGTACGACGGCGCAGCTATTTGTGGGCCCCATAACGAATTAATGTCGGGTGAAGGAAAACGACAAAATTTGAGTTTTTACAAATAACGGCGTAGTTGTTACCGTTAATACTGTTGGAATACCCGGTGGTTAAAATACAGTAATACGCGTTATTGCCACAGTAGCACACGGTATTGCACAGTATTATTTGAAATTATTGATTCTTACGTAAGAAGCACTACTCAATAATTGTTACAGTAATTACTGTTCAATATTTTATTTTATTGATTCAATAATTGCTACGTTGAAATTTTATATTATTGTTGTTTATAATTGTTTGCTGCACAGTATTTCCTATTATTCAGATCAATAATTCATATTATTTGAATAATATTATTAGATAAATTATTGGCAATGTCTAGAAAGTTCTGTCTAAGGAGAGGTTTGGTCATCTAATTGCGCGCCAGTAAGGAGAAATTCTTATTGGAAAGCCCCCTCTTTCCTGGAACGGCCTGGTTGTCATAAATGTGATTCTGTAATATTATTTGTGAATAATTAATTATTGATTCATATGATAAGGAAATATTTATTTTATGTGGATATAAATGAGGAATATATTTTTGTGGTTAAAAATGAAGGAGTTAATGTTGATGTTTTATCAGTATTTTTGTCGGAATGGAGGTATTAAAAAATCAGGATTTTTGAGATATTTTGCGGGGGTTATAATTTTTAATCCGACCGTTGGATCGTGGTAATTTTTGGATATGTTATACATATATAAGTTGAGTATATGTCCACAAATTTTGAACCGTTAAAAATGAACGTATGATTTATTATGAATTTTACGAGATGACTGGTTCAGAAATTGTTGAATTTTCGGAGTTTATCATTTTGGTGGAAAATTCTAGAATTGGTGGGCCCCCACTTGTGGTTGGTGAAGAAATGTGCTGAATTATATTTCAAATGTGGTGGGTGGGAATAGTAGCAGGTAAAGCCATCAGGTTGCAGGTCAAACCTACCCAAATTTTTCCTATAAATAGAGGGCTAAGTTAGAATTGAAAATCACACCAGAAAAAAGCTTTCTCTCTTTCTCTCTCTATATTATGAGTGTATTTTTGTGAGTATTTAGATACTTGGTGAGTTGCTATTCATCAGTGCAAGTTTCCTTCAGCATCATATCCGATATCCAGTCAGAAGTACTGCTCTTTTGAGGTAAGGGATTGTAAGGGATAGTAAGGGATTTTAAGGGTTGTTTATGATTTTCAGTTTCGTAATTTTTCTGATCTTCAAAAATTCTGGAAAAATTTGAAATGATATTTTGATGAGTTTTCTTGATTGTGTCCAAAAATGGTGATTTTTGGATGTATAGATTGAGAGTTATGAATTTTATGAGAAAAGACTATTTTAAAAGTAACAGCTTATAATTCCTTGTGGTTAACTCCAAAATTGATGAAATTTTTATTGGGAGTACATGTATATGATAGAAGTATACTCTGTAAATTTCAGAATTTTTAGACAAAAGTACAATTTTGATAAATGTCTAAATATTCGGCTATTTTGGCATATGGAAAAATAGTAAATGACTTTTAAAAATTCTGAGAAAAATATATGTTCACTATGGGACTATATTATGCTAAATCCCAGAAAAGAAATATTTTTGGAACTGATTTGGTATTTTTATAAAAATAGTCTAGTTATGAGTAAATGAATTAAATATGTTTTGTGAAGAAAGAAAATTGGAAAATAGGATTTTATGGCTTGAGAATCCTATATGAGGTATATGCAGATTTTTGATGAGGGTTTTGGTTATTGATGATGAAATTGTAAGAGTTGGCATTTTATGATGATTAAATGCATTAATTAGTAAAGTGTAAACAATTTAAAATAAATTGTTTATAAATTTAAGTAATGTTATTCTTTCAATATCATTATACCGAAATATTGGTATGGATTTTATTGTGGAATTTCTATCTTTTGTGTCGGGTACTATTCATGAGTTACTATTCACGATTTACTATTCATGAGTTACGAATATTACTCTTGAGATTAAAACTATATGTTGATCATTTTATTTTTATCATCATATATAACATTTTTATAACTCTGATGTTGAAATTCTCTTTCACTGGAGTGTAAAGATGGGTAGATTATTGGTATGATCATGACTAGGGTTCTCTTTGGCCTGTAGTGCAAAGTTGAATTGTGACTGGTATGATCATGACCATTGAATTTATAATGAATATCTTAAGCTTAAGTGCAAAGGTGAATTGATCAACATGGTTATAATTATTGTTTATATAAATTTGAAATGATTATATATTTCTTTGAGATATGAATATATTTGGGCCTGTAGTGCAAATATGAATTGTTGATGAATATCTTTGGCATGTAGTGCAAAAGGATGGCCCTGTTGATGAATATCTTTGGCCCGTAGTGCAAAGATGGTTTGTTGATGAATATCTTTGGCCCGTAGTGCAAAGATGGATTTGTTAGTATGATTATAAACAGGAACTGTGATTTGGTATAACCATGATCTTTGATGTTTCAGGTAAAGACAGGTGATGAAAAATATTCTTCGTCCTGGGTGCGAAGAAAAATTTATAGTCACAATTATGATTATGAGTTATTCATATGATTGTGGAAAGGAACTGTTGATGTGATGGATAAAATATTGTTGGTGGATTTTTAACATGGAGAAGATAATAGACTTTATAGTCTATTTGACTCTTCTAATGGATTGCTCGTTCCGCTGCAACTATGGTTGAAATTTTTATCATTTACCATATGTTCTAAATCTCTGATTTATTATTGATGAAGGCTATTGATAATTTAATTATCTTTAGTCATGATATTCTTTACTGAGCTAGTTGTGCTCACCCTTTTGCTTCACAATTCCTTTCAGGTAATAAGAGTGTAGCTGGGTCGAGCGGGGGGTAACAAGGGAATAGAACGGTGTCATCATTTAGTAGTTATATTTGGTGAAGAAAATAGGGTGAGGCGAACCCAACGTTGGAAGGGTGTTTTGTCACTATCATACAAGATGTCTAATGACATACAACCTCGTGTCATCATAAGACAGGGTTGTGCTCATCCACTTGCTGAGTATATCTATGGGCACTACCTATATAATCTTGGTGTTTGTTGAAGTATAATTCTCAATTAGAGACAGTGGAGATAATGATAAGTCAAGAGAAGACTCACCATTGGGAAGAATATGATAGTAATCTTCTCGTTTTTCTTTGGGGTCTATTGGTCAACCAAGGATAATTCTGTGGCCATATGATATCTATCATAACCTAGACGCATGGCCTCCCATGTACGAAGGTTTCCTTGAGCACTTCCCAAATATTCTAATTTCTAAAACAATTTTTGACTATACCTTTATGTAAGGTGTCATTGTGAGGTGATGTCCACGGTTGGAACATGAGTCACATTTGGTATATATTTGTATCCAAACTCACAGCATATGTGTTGTTGTATTTTGCACGATAATTGTTGTAATAAAGTTATAGTTATTTTCTGTACCATGTATTTGACGACTCAGAATAGGTTGGATGGAATGGACCTATTTTGGGGTCGTTACATTCGTCATACATTTTGGTGGAGCAATATGAAGAGAGAGATAGCGTTGTTTATCTCAAGGTGTCTAACTTGTCAACGAGTCAAAGCGGAGCATCAAGTACCAAAAGGTCCATTGCAACCACTTGAAATTCCAGAATGGAAGTGGGAGAACATTACCATGGATTTCGTTACCGGTCTTCCTAAGGTTTCTTAAGGTATAGATGCGATTTGGGTCATTGTTGATAGATTGACCAAGTCTGCTCATTTCTTACCGATACGAGAAACTTATACACTTGAACGTCTTGCTCGTATGTACATAAACGAGATTGTAAGACTGCATGGTATGCCAGTATCCATAGTTTCTGATCGTGACCCAAGATTCACTTCACGATTTTGGGTTAGTTTACAAAAAGCTATGGGCACAAATTTACGATTTAGTTCGGCATATCATCCTCAGACGGACGGACAATCAGAGAGGACTATTCAAACTCTAGAAGATTTATTAAGACTTTGTGTCTTTGACTTCAAGGGAAGTTGGGACAAGTTCTTGCCATTGGTGGAGTTCTCCTACAACAACAGTTATCAAGCAAGTATTGGCATGGCTACATTCGAAGCATTGTATGGAAGAAAATGTCGTTCTCCAGTATGCTGGGATGAGGTGGGTGAAGCAACGTTGTTGGGACCGGAGTTGGTACGTATGACTACAGAAAAGATTAAAACGATCTGACAACGTATAAAAACCTCACAAGATCGACAAAAGAGTTATGCTGATCTTCATCGAAAGGACGTGGAATTTGATGTAGGAGATCATGTGTTCTTACGTGTTACTCCATGGAAAGGAGTTACGAGATTTGGAAAGAGAGGAAAGCTCAATCCTCGATTCATCGGTCCATTTTTAATCCTCGATCGAGTAGGAACTGTGGCTTATAGACTCGCTTTACCGCCAAGTATGTCTCGTGTTCATAACGTTTTTCACATATCCATGTTACGCAAATATGTGGAAGACCCGAACCACATTATTGAGTTAGAACCGGACGAAATAGAGGAGGATTTGACGTATGAAGAAGTTCTTGTTCAAAACTTGGATAAGAAGGAACATATTCTACGCTCCAAGGTTATACCTCAAGTCAAAGTTTTGTGGAGAAACCACGATGTTGAGGAAATGACCTGGGAGTTAGAATCTGAAATGAAATCAAGGTATCCTTACCTCTTCGACATACCAGGTATGTACCCTAATTTCGAGGGCGAAATTTCATAAGAAGGGGAGGTTGTAAGACCCCAACTTTTATAAATAAAGATGAATTTTCTATAAATATCATTTTTGAATATTATGGAGTTAATTTGATATAATGTTATAGTTGTGGGTAATATTTATAAATTTTACAAAGTAAGCAAGTTGTTTTAAAATATTCGATTGGTCGGGGATATTCTTTTTGTCGGAGAATATTCGTACGACGGCACAATCATTGGTGGACCCCACAACGAAATTATTGTTGGATTGAGAAAACGACAAAAATAGTTTATTAAAAATAACGGCGGAAGTTTTACCATTGTTACTGTTGAACTACTCGGTAGTAAAAGTACAGTAATACGTGTGGTTGCATAGTAGCACACGGTATTGATTATTAATGCTTATGTGAGAAGTCACTCAGTTTGATTCAATTATTGTTAGTTAATAATATGAATTATTTAGCGATAATGACGTTTTGTTTTATTCGTATTATTAACGTAATAAAACAGAAACATCTTTTTATATAAAACAGAATACTTTATTAAAGTTATTCTATAAATAGAATATATTATATTTTATTTAAAAGATTTTTCTTTAAATATGGACTGTCAGATTAAAGTAATCAATCTGGACCGTTCATGGAATAGTTACTATGCATTCTTTTTTTCTATAAATAGCAGCTCATTCCTTCATTATTTCTTACGAATTCACTGAACTCTAGAGAGAGAAACTATAGAGAAAAACTATAGAGAGAGAGAAGAAGAGTATTCTGCTACTTAACTATTTCCTTATTTCAGCTCTTCTTTAAAACGGTAAGGGGTGTTATTCTTTCTTATTCATGAAGAGAACTGTTGTTATTCCATTTCTTATTATTCTGTTGGAATAACCTGTATACGCGGATCTACCCTATACTTGGTGACATTCTTCTATTATTCTGTTGGAACATCCTGTCTGTGTGTTTTACACCGGACCTGGTTCCGTCTTGTTATTATTCTGTTGGAACATCCTGTCTGTGTGTTTTACACCGGACCTGGTTCCATTATTTATTATTCTGTCGAAATATCCTGTCCGTGCTTTTACGCCGGACCTGGTTCCATTATTTATTATTCTGTCGGAATATCCTGTCTGTACTTTTACGCCGGACCTGGTTCCATTATTTATTATTCTGTCGGAATATCCTGTCTGTGCGTTTACGCCGGACCTGGTTCCATTATTATTATTCTGTTAAGAATAACCTGTCTGTGCGGTCTATCGCATGCATGGTGATTTCTTTTGTTATTCCATTCTTTATTATACTCAGTTGATTAAAACTTTGACTTCTATACTCCATGAAATTAGTGGAATATCCTTGATATTTGCGCTTCATCTAGTATCTATTCATGAAAATATTCTCTGATCATTCTTGAATTTTACTCCACAATGCAGTATCATGTTGACAATTTGGACGTTGTTAATTCTTGGATAAATTAATTCTTGAACTTGTTTTATTGAATTCTTATATCATTGTCATCATCCTCATGTTTATAAAATGTTGAAAGTCATCTGTGGCCTGTAGTGCATAGATGGACTTGGTATGATTATGACCAGGGATTATTCGGTATAATCATGACCGTAATGTTACAAATGAGGTGGTAAAAGTCCTCATTGGCCGTAGTGCATTGATGGACAGTTGTTGGCATGATCATGACCATTAATGAATATACGAATATCCTTGGCCGTAGTGCAGGGGTGATTCGATGATGTGGATTATTTTATTAAGCTGAGTCTCAGCGATCACAGTGTTGGAAAATCTTTTAAATCATAAAAGATAGTAGAATTTATTTTCTACTTGACTCTCTTAATGGATTGCTTGTTCCGCTAAAGTTAAACTTGATGTCTATTATATTTTATCAGTTTAACATTGTTGAAGGCTAATGATAATTTATTCTGCATTATCTTAGTCATAATATTTCTTACTGGGCTAGTTGAGCTCACCCTTTCTTTCACTGTTCTCTTCAGGAAATGAGAACGTAGCTGGGGCAAGTCGGGGAACGGAGTGATGGTCCGAATGATAGTATTAGTTAGTAGTCCTCACTATTCTATGTAATGGTGTGTTAGTAAATGTAATGAGGACTCCTTCTGAGTATGAATACTCTCTAGAAGATAATATTTGTATTCAAACTCACAGTTTATGTTTTGTCGTATTGTACACGACAGTTGTATTAGTAAGTTGTATCTATATTCTGTACTATGTATCTGACGACCCAAGATGGGTGATATATACCTAATTTTGGGGGCGTCACAAATAAAATCTACTATCTTCTATGATTTAAAAGGTTTTTCAACACTGTTATCGTTGGGACTCAGTTTAATAAAATAATCCACATCATCGAATCACCTCTGCACTACGGCCAAGGATATTCGTGTATTTATTAATGGTCATGATCATGCCAACAAATGTCCATCAATGCACTACGGGCCAATGAAGACTTTTACCACATCATTTGTAACATTACGGTCATGATTATACCGAATAATCCCTAGTCATAATCATACCAAGTCCATCTATGCACTACATGCCACAGATGACTTTTAACATTTTATAAACATGAGGATGATGACAATAATATAAGAATTCAATAAAACAAGTTCAAGAATTAATTTATCCAAGAATTAACAACGTCCAAATTGTCAACATGATACTGCTTTGTGGAGTAAAATTCAAGAATGCTTAGAAGAATATTTTAATGAAAAAAATACTGGATGAACCGCAATTATAAAGGATATTCCACTAATTTCATTGAGTATAGAAATTAAAACTTAACCAACTGAGTATAATAAAGAATGGAATAACAAAAGAAATCACCCAGCACGCGATAGACCGCACAGACAGGTTATTCCAACAGAATAATAAATAATAGAACCAGGTCCGGCGTAAACGCACAGACAGGATATTCCGACAGAATAATAAATAATGGAACCAGGTCCGGCGTAAACGCACAGACAGAATATTCCGACAGAATAATAAATAATAGAACCAGGTCTGGTGTAAAACACACAGACAGGATATTCCAACAGAATAATAATAAGACGGAACCAGGTCCAGTGTATAACACACAGACAGGATGTTTCAACAGAATAATAATAAAAACGGAACCAGGTCCGGTGTAAAACACACAGCAGGATGTTCCAACAGAATAATAACAAGACGAAACCAGGTCCGGTGTAAAACACACAGACAGAATGTTCCAACAGAATAATAATAAAAACGGAACCAGGTCCGGTGTAAAACACACAGACAGGATGTTCCAACAGAATAACAGAAGAATGTCACCAAGTATAGGGTAGACCGCGTATACAGGTTATTCCAACAGAATAATAAGAAATAGAATAACAACAGTTCTCTTCATGAATAAGAAAGAATAACACCCCTTACCGTTTTAAAGAAGAACTGAAATAAGGAAGTAGTTAAGTAGCAGAATACTTTTTTTCTCTCTCTCTATAGTTTCTCTCTATAGTTTCTCTCTATAGTTTCTCTCTCTAGAGTTCAGTGAATTCGTAAGAAATAATGAAGGAATGAGCTGCTATTTATAGAAAAATGGAATGCATAGTAACTAATCCATGAACGGTCCAGATTGATTACTTTAATCCGACGGTCCATATTAAAATAATTTTTTTTAAATAAAATATAATATATTCTATTTATAGAATAACTTTAATAAAGTATTTTGTTTTATATAAAAAGATGTTTCTGTTTTATTACGTTAATAATACGAATAAAACAAAACTTCATTATCGCTAAATAATTCATATTATTAACTGGCAATAATTGAATCAAATTGAGTGACTTCTCACATAAGCATTAATAATCAATACCGTGTGCTACTATGCAACCACACGTATTACTGTACTTTTACTACCGAGTAGTTCAACAGTATCAATGGTAAAACTTCCGCCGTTATTTTTAATAAAATATTTTTGTCGTTTTCTCAATCCGACAAAAATTTTTTGTGGGGTCCACCAATGATTGTGCCGTTGTACGAATATTCCCTGTTAAAATGAATATTCCCCGACTAATCGAATATTATATAACAACTTGCGTACTTTGCAAAATTTATAAATATTACCCACAACTATAACATTATATCAAATTAACTCCATAATATTCAAAAGTAATATTTATAGAAAATTCATCTTTATTTATAAAAGTTGGGATCTTACATATAGAGGGTACTTGCTCGGGGGAGAGATAGGTAAGTAACTAAATTTCAACAAGTAGATTAGGATCGGGTATAAGATATATAACTCACTCTCGACCCGACCCAAGTATATAAAAATTTTTAAAACCAACATTTTGTGTGTGTATATATATATATATATATATATATATATATTATATATATATATATATATATGTATGTATTTATTTATGTTATTTCATTATAAATTCATAACATTTATAATATAATATGTTACAAGTAAGAGAAATATTGCATGTTGTTTAATTTTCAATTAAAAAATGTTATGTTTGTATATAGTGCGATAATGCAATCAAATCACATAAAAGTTACGGAAGCGCGATAAAACGGATTTTAAAAATTTTCATACAAACCATCACCATGATCATACTTTGTGCATAATTATCAATCAATAGAAAAGAGATGAAGATCAAATTCATATCTTTGTAGAAACTAGCTTCCCTAGGTACGAGTTTATAGGTGATCCAGAAGAACAAGTATTCAAGAATATGGGTATCTGACAAAACCCTACATACATTCTATCTCTATAGAATTATACGCACTCTCCGAACTTTTGGAATTAAATGTGTTGTGTGTCCCAATCCATAATAAAACTTTTTTACTTATAGATGTAGGCAACTCTCCTAAACTATTTAGGAATATAGTTTTGATTTAATTAATTAAACTTCTTTAATAATTATATTTATAATCCTATTAGAAATTAATGAGAGTACTTTTATTAATTAATATCTAAACTCCTTTATGAATTAAATAATAATAATAGTAATAATAATAAGATTCATTTTATTAATTTATATTTATTATTTTTAAAATATCAAATAATAAATATAAACTATTTAATTTATTCTATTACTATAGATTAGATTAAATACACTTAATTTATTATTACGATTATGTCATTTACTTCATAAATAAATATTTTTTCTTTTATTGTATGACCCTTTAGGTTCTCTGTAAGGCCGTAACTTATTAATGAATAAAATCAAATTTTCTCTAATTATTATTGTGAATAATAAGGTGTTAATTTGATATAATATTTTGGTTATGGGTGAAATGTGTAAATTTTGTAAAATAAACAAGTGGTTATAAAATATTTATTTTGTCGGGGAATATTCGTACGACGGCGCAACTATTTGTGGGCCCCATAACAGAAAACGGTTGGATGAAGATAACGACAAAAATTGAGTTTTTATAAATAACGGCGTAGTTGTTACCGTTAACACTGTTAGAATACCCGATGGTTAAAATACAGTAATACGCGTGGTTGCACAGTAGCACACGGATTGCACAGTATTTTTAAATTATTGATTCTTACGAAGGAAGGCACTACTCAATAATTGTTACAGTAGTTACTGTTCAATATTTTATTTTGTTGATTCAATAATTACTGTATTGATATTTTATATTATTATTGTTTCAATAATTGTCACTGCACACTATTTCTCATTATCAGATCAATAATTCATATTATTTGAATAATATTATTAGATAGTATTATTGGCAATGTCTAAAAAGTTTTGTCTAAGGAGAGGTTTGGTCACCTAATTACGCGCCAGTAAGGAGAAATCCTTATTGGAAAGCCCCCTCTTTATTGGGAACGGTCTGGTTGTCATAAATGTGATTCTGTAATATTAATTGTGAATAATTAATTATTGATTCATATGATAAGAAAATATTTATTTTATGTGAATATAAATGTTGGATATATTTTGTTGTTAAAAATGAAGGAGTTAATGTTGAGGTGTTTTATCAGTATTTTTTGTCGGAATGGAGGTATTAAAAATTAATCAGGGTTTTTGAGATATATTACGGGCATTATAATTTTTAATCCGACCGTTGGATCGTTGTGATTTTTGGATATGTTATACATATATAAGTTGAGTATATATCCACAAATTTTGAACCGTTAAAAATGAACGTATGATTTGTTATGAATTTTAAGAGATGACTGGTTCAGAAATTGTTGAAGTTTCAGAATTTATCATTTTGGTAAAAAATTCTAGAATTGGTGGGCCCCACTTTTGGTTGGTAAAAATGTGCTGAGATTTTTATTCAAATGTGGTTGGTGGAAATAGTAGCAGGTAAAGCCATCAGGTTGCAGGTTAAGTCTGCTTCGGCGTGCTAATATTTTCCTATAAATAGAGGGCTAAGTTAGAATTGAAAATCACACCAGAAACAAGTTTTCTCTCTTTTTCTCTCTAGATTATTGAGTGTATTTTGTGAGTATTTAGATACTTTATGAGTTTCTATTCATCAGTGCAAGTTTCCTTCAGCCTTATACCGATATTTCGATCAGAAGTACTGATATTTTGAGGTAAGGGGTGATATATTCTTCATAAAATGATATTTTCTTTAATATCATTATACCGAAATGTTGGTATAAACTTTTTATCAAATTTAGAACTTTTTGTGTCGGGGTTAATATTCACGTATACGTTACTATTCACGTATACGGCACTATTCACGAATACGGCACTATTCACCAAAAAATAAAATTTTCTTCTTTTTATCCAAGTTGTCTATTATGGTTACTATTTTTGATTGTATTTATATTTTGATCTTTATTTTTGAATTCTGCTTCAAAATTGGTTATTATGGAGTATTATTGAACTTGGATAAACTGTAATACGAATCCCTAATATTTGTCCTTCTGTCTCACTGGATTCGTTTTCTTTAAAATATTTTTCATCATCCTCAGTCCTAAATGATGATATTACTGAATATCTTTGGCCTGTAGTGCAAAGATGAATGATTAACTGATGAATATCTTTGGCCCGTAGTGCAAAGATGAACAGGTGTTGAGATGAACATGACCGACTGTTGATACAAATGAATATCTTTGGTCTGTAGTGCAAAGATGAATATTTGATTAAAGATGATTATTGATTGTTGTTACAGGGATAAAATATTGATGATGGACTTTTAAATCTTAGAAGATAGTAGAACTCATTCTCTACTTGACTCTTCTAATGGTTTGCTGTTTCCGCTGCAGTTGTTGATCTAAAACTTGTTGTCTATTATATTTTATCAGATTTTTCCTTGTTAAAGACTAATGATAAGTTGTTGTATATTATCTTAGTCATAATATTCTTTATTGGACTAGTTGAGCTCACCCTTTTCCTTTTTGTTCTATTTTTCTCAGGAGGCGAGAATATAACGGGAACTAGCCGGGGTATGGTGTGACAGTTTTAGAAAGTTGTTTAGCATTCCTCACTATTTTTATAAAATAGTGTATCAATAATTGTAATGAGGACTCCTTTTGAGTTTTTATACTCTCTATTTGTATTCAAACTCACAGTCTATGTGTTGTCGTATTTTACACGACAATTGTATTACTGAGGTTGTATTTGTTTTTGTATCATGTATTTGGCAACTCAGAATGGGTGATGTATACATGTTTTGCGGGCGTCACATTCTCCATATTAAATCGGTTGTTAATAAATCAATTAGAACAATTATAATCTAATTTAAATAAATAAATTAAACCTTTTAATTTATTTAAATAAATAAAATTTATTATAGAATAAGGGTAAACCTCTTTAACGATCAACGATTTCTAAATAATATATATTTCAATATTAATCATAAAATAACCTTTAAGTTAATAGTTACTGTACAATTTAATTATTCCATCATACAATATTCCAATTAAATATAAGACATGAAATTACAGTCAAATCTTATTTTATTTAATTATATGTATTTCGATTCTCAAATACACAACTCCAAATAATACAAATTAGAAACTCATTTCTAATTTCATTCTACATTGGTCGGACTAATGAGTTATCATTTATCGAATCACATAAGACATTTTATTCTTTTACTAGAAGCGGTAGATTCTTTGTTAACCATTCATTATCTCTATGTATAACTTATTACACCCAAGTATACTCTCTAATATACCCTAAGGGTCTTAAGAGACATGTCAAAGTACAACTCATCATATACAAGATAATATGACGATCTTATGTCTAAGGATCAATTGTACTATTATCACTAGATGAATTTCTATTGACAGACAAATAAAACTCCATTAGGTATTCCTTACCTAGACATGAACTTATTAGCCAATAAGCATCTGTATACTTACTTTAATATTTTCACACAAATGATCATGAGATTAATCATCCTCATCTAATGGGCAAACAACGTATGTATTGTAAGACGCCAACTTTTTAATGAATAAAATCGAATTTTCTCTATTTATTATTGTGAATAATAAGGTGTTAATCTGATATAATACTTTGGTTACGGGTGAAATGTGCAAAATTTTTAAAATAAGCAAGTGGTTATAAAATATTCATTTGTCGAGGAATATTCATTTGGTCGTGGAATATTCTTTCTGTCGGGGAATATTCGTACGACGACGCAGCCATTTGTGGGGCCCATAACAGAATAACTGTCGGATGAAGAAAACGATAAAATTGAGTTTTTATAAATAACGGCGTAGTCGTTACCGTTAACACTGTTAGAATACCCCGTTGGTAAAGTAAAGTAATACGCGTGGTTGCACAGTAGCACACGGTTTTGCACAGTATTTTTGAATTATTGATCCTTACGTAAGAAGGCACTACTCAATAATTGTTACAGTAGTTACTGTTCAATATTTTATTTTATTGATTCGATAATTGATGCGTTGATATTTTATATTATTGTTGTTTCAATAATTATTGCTGCACAGTATTTTCCATTATCAGATCAATAATTCATATTATTTGAATAATATTATTAGATAGCATTATTGGCAATGTCTAGAAAGTTCTGTCTAAGGAGAGGTTTGGTCATCTAATTGCGCGCCAGTAAGGAAAAATCCTTATTGGAAAATCCCCTCTTTCTTGGGAACTGCCTGATTGTCATTATTGTAATTCTGTAATATTATTTGTGAGTAATTAATTATTGATCTATATGATAATGAAATATTTATTTGATGTGGATATAAATGATGGATTTATTTATGTGGTTATAAATGAAGGAATTAATGTTGAGGTATTTTATCAGTATTTTGTTGGATTGGAGGTATTAAAAGATCAAATCAGTGTTCTTACAACTTTATTGTGTGAGTTATAATTTTTAATCTGACCGTTGGATCGTTGTGATTTTTGGATATGTTATACATATATAAGTTGAGTATATATTCACAAATTTTGAACCGTTAAAAATGAACGTATAATTTGTTATGAATTTTAAGAGGTGACTGATTCGAAAATTAGGTTTATAAATGATTTTGATGGAAAATTCTAGAAATGGGTTGGCCCCACTTTTGGTTGTTGGGGAAGATGGTTGATTTTTGGTGGGTGGAATAGTAGCAAGTAAAGCCATCAGGTAGCAGGTTAAGTCTGCTTCGGCGTGCTAACATTTTTCTATAAATAGAGGGCTAAGTTAGAATTGAAAATCACACCAGAATTCATAAGTTTTCTCTCTAGATTATCGAGTGTGTTTTGTAAGTGTTTAGATACTTGGTGAGTTACTATTCATCAGTGCAAATTTCCTTCAGCGTCATATCCGATATCTAGTCAGAAGTGCTACTTTTTTGAGGTAAGGGATATTAAGGGATGCTATATTCTTCATAATGATGTTATTCTTTCAATATCATTATACTGAAATATTGGTATGGATTTTATTGTGGAATTTTTACCTTTTTGAGTCGGGATTACTATTCACGTATACGACACTATTCATGTATATGTCACTATTTACGTATATGACATTATTTACGTATACGGTACTATGTACGAATACGAAGTACTATTCACGAGTTACTATTCACGGTTACTATTCACGAGTAACTATTAATGAGTTACTATTCATGAGTTACTATTCACGAGTTACTATTCACGGGTACTATTTACGATAAAAATTGGTTTCTTTTTCTGACCAAATTATCGTTGATTTATGATTGTTGCTCTTGAAAATAAATGTAGTTGTTGATCATATTATTTTTATTATCATATATAACATTTTTATAACCCTGATGTTAAATTTCTCTTTCACTTGAGTGTAAAGATGGGTAAAATTATTGGTATGATCGTGACTGAGGAATATCTTTGGCCTGTAGTGTAAAGATGAATTGTTAACTGGTATGATCATGGCCATTGAATTTATAATTGAATATCTTTAGCTTAAGTGTAAAGATGAATTAATTAACATGGTTATAATTATTGTTTATATAAATTCTGAAATGATTATATATTTCTTTGAGATATGAATATATTTGGCCTGTAATGCAAATATGAACTGTTGAGGAATATCTTTGGCCTGTAGTGTAAAGATAAATTATTGATGAATATCTTTGGCCCGTAGTGCAAAGATGACCTGTTGTTGAATATCTTTAGCCTGTAGTGCAAAGATGGTATGTTGATGAATATCTATGGCCGTAGTGCAAAGATGAAATTGTTAGTATGATTATAAACAGGAACTGTGATTTGGTATAACCATGATCTTTGATGTTTCAGGTAAAGACATGTGATGAAAATTATCTTCGTCCTGGATGCGAAGAGGAATTTAGAATTACAATTATGATTATGAGTTATTCATATAATTGTGGAAAGGAATTGTTGATTAATGTTACAGGGATAAAACATTGTTGGTGGACTTTTAATGTGGAGAAGATAATAGACTTTATGGTCTATTTGACTCTTCTAATGGATTGCTCGTTCCGCTGCAACTATGGTTGAAAATTTTTATCATCTACCATATGTTCTAAATCTCTGATTTATTACTGTTGAAGGCTATTGATAATTTATTTATCTTTAGTTATGATATTCTTTATTGAGCTAGTTGTTCTCACCTTTCTGTTTCAAAATTCTTTTCAGGTAATACGAGTGTAGCTGGGTCGAGCGGGGATAACAGGGGAATAGAACGGTAGTCATCATTTAGTAGTTATATTTGGTGAATCAAATAGGGTGAGGCGAACCCAACGTTGGAAGGGTGTTTTGTCACTATCATACAAGATGTCTAATGACATACAATCTCGTGTCATCACAAGACACGGTTGTGCACATCCACTTGCTGAGTATATTTACGAGCACTACCTATATAATCTTGGTGTTTACTTGAAGTATAATTCACGATTAAAGACAGTGGAGATAATGATATGTCAAGAGAAGACTCACCATTGGAAAGAATATGATAGTAATCTTCTTGTTTTTTTCTTTGGGGTCTATTGGGTCAACCAAGTATAATTCTGTGGACATATTGTGACACCCCTAAAATAGGTATACAACACCCATTCTGAGTCGCCAAATACATGGTACAGAAAGCAAACTACAACTTCAATAATACAATTGTCGTGCAAAATATGACAACGCATACTGTGAGTTTAAATATAAATATTATCTTCTAGACAATATCCACACTCAAATAAGTCCTCAATTCAATTATTCAAACATTATTTTACAGAAATAGTGATGACTGCTAAAACATCTTTCTAGAACCATCACTCCATACCCCGACTAGATCCTGCTATGTTCTCACCTCCTGAGAAAAAAAATGGAACAAAAAAAGAAAAGGGTGAGCTCAACTAGCCCAGTAAAGAATATTATGACTAAGATAATATACAACAAATTATCGTTAGTCTTCAACAGGGAAAAATCTGATAAAATATAATCGACAACAAGTTTTAGATCAACAACTGCAGCGAAAACAGCAAATCATTAGAAGAGTCAAGTAGAGAATGAATTCTACTATCTTCTAAGATTTAAAAGTCCATCATCAATATTTTATCCCTGTAAAATCAATTAATAATCATCTTTATCTAAATGTTCATCTTTGCACTACAGACCAAAGATATTCATTTGTATCACCTGTCAGTCATGTTCAACTCAACATCTGTTCGTCTTTGCACTATAGGCCAAAGATATTCATCAAGTAATCATACATCTTTGCACTACAGGCCAAAGATATTCAGTAATATCATCATTTAGGACTGAGGATGATGAAAAATATCTTAAAGAGAACGAATCCAGTGAGACAGAAGGACAAATAGTAGGGATTCGTATAACAGTTTATCCAAGATCAATAATATTTTATAATAATCAATTGTGAAGCAGAATTTAAAAATAAAGATCAAAACATGGATACAATCAAAGATAGTAACCATAATAGATATCTTGGACAAAAAGGAAAAATTTTATTTTTCGGTGAATAGTGCCGTATTCGTGAATAGTGCCGTATACGTGAATAGTGCCGTATACGTGAATAGTAACCCCGACACAAAAAGTTCTAAATTTGATAAAAACTCATGTTGATATTTCAGCATAATGATATTGAAGAAAATAATATCATTTAAGAAGAAAATAATATCCCTTACCTCAAAATATCAGTACTTCTGGTCGGAATACCGGTATAAGGCTGAAAGAAACTTGCTCTGATGAATAGAAACACTCAAAGTATCTAAATACTCACAAAATACACTCAATAATCTAGAGAGAGAAAGAGAGAAAACTTGTTTCTGGTGTAATTTTTAATTCTAACTTAGCCCTCTATTTATAGGAAAATGTTAGCACGCCGAAGTAGACTTAACCTGCAACCTGATGGCTTTACCTGCTACTATTCCCACCCACCACATTTGAATAAAAATCTCAGCACATTTCTTCACCAACCAAGAGTGGGGCCCACCAATTCTAGAATTTTCCACCAAAATGATTAACTCCGAAAATTCAACAATTTCTAAACCAGTCATCTCGTAAAATTCATAATAAATCATACGTTCATTTTTAACGGTTCAAAATTTGTGGACATATACTCAACTTATATATGTATAACATATCCAAAAATTACCACGATCCAACGGTCGGATTAAAAATTATAACCCCCGCAAAATATCTCAAAAATCCTGATTTTTAATACTTCCATTCCGACAAAAATACTGATAAAAACCTCAACATAACTCCTTTATTTTTAACCACAAAAATATATCTCTCATTTATATCCACATAAAATAAATATTTCCTTATCATATGAATCAATAATTAATTATTCACAAATAATATTACAGAATCACATTTATGACAACCAGGCCGTTCCCAGGAAAGAGGGGGCTTTCCAATAAGGATTTTTCCTTACTGGCGCGCAATTAGATGACCAAACCTCTCCTTAGACAGAACTTTCTAGATATTGTCAATAATGTTATCTAATAATATTATTCAAATAATATGAATTATTGATCAGATAAAGGAAAATACTGTGCAGCAACAATTATTGAAACAACAATAATATAAAATATCAACGCAGCAATTATTGAATCAATAAAATAAAATATTGAATAATAACTACTGTAACAATTATTGAGTAGTGCCTTCTTGTGACGCCCCCAAAATTAGGTATACATCGCTCATCTTGGGTCGTCAGATACAAAGTACAGAATATAAATACAACTTACTAATACAACTGTCGTGTACAATACGACAAAACATAAACTGTGAGTTTGAATACAAATATTATCTTCTAGAGAGTATTCATACTCAAAAGGAGTCCTCATTACATTTATTAACACACCATTACATATAATAGTGAGGACTACTAACTAATACTATCATTCGGACCATCACTCCGTTCCCCGACTTGCCCCAGCTACGTTCTCATTTCCTGAAGAGAACAGTGAAAGAAAGGGTGAGCTCAACTAGCCCAGGAAGAAATATTATGACTAAGATAATGCAGAATAAATTATCATTAGCCTTCAACAATGTTAAACTGATAAAATACAATAGACATCAAGTTTAACTGTAGCGGAACAAGCAATCCATTAAAAGAGTCAAGTAGAAAATAAACTCTACTATCTTTTATGATTTAAAAGGTTTTTCAACACTGTGATCGCTGGGACTCAGCTTAATAAAATAATCCACATCATCGAATCACCCCTGCACTACTGCCAAGGATATTCGTGCATTCATTAATGGTCATGATCATGCCAACAACTGTCCATTAATGCACTACGGGCCAATGAGGACTTTTACCACATCATTTGTAACATTACGGTCATGATTATACCGAATAATCCCTGGTCATAATCATACCAAGTCCATCTATGCACTACAGGCCACAGATGACTTTGAACATTTTATAAACATGAGGATGATGACAATGATATAAGAATTCAATAAAACAAGTTCAAGAATTAATTTATCCAAGAATTAACAACGTCCAAATTGTCAACATGATACTGTTTTGTGGAGTAAAATTTAAGAATACTTAGAAGAATATTTTTATGAAAAGATACTGGATGAACCGCAATTATCAAGGATATTCCACAAATTTCATGGAGTATAGAAGTCAAAACTTAACCAACTGAGTACAATAAAGAATAGAATAACAAAAGAAATCACCATGCATACGATAGATCGAACAGACAGGTTATTCCAACAGAATAATAAGTAATGGAACCAGGTCCGGCGTAAACGCACAGACAGGATATTCCACCAGGTCCGGCGTAAACACACAGACAGGATATTCCGACAGAATAATAAATAATGGAACCAGGTCCGGCGTAAAACACACAGACATGATGTTCCAACAGAATAATAACAAGACGGAACCAGGTCCGGTGTAAAACACACAGACAGGATGTTCCAACAGAATAATAATAAAAACGAAACCAGGTCCGGTGTAAAACACACAGACATGATGTTCTAACAGAATAATAGAAGAATGTCACCAAGTATAGGGTAGACCGCGTATACAGGTTATTCCAACAGAATAATAAGAAATGGAATAACAAAAGTTCTCTTCATGAATAAGAAAGAATAACACCCCTTACCGTTTTAAAGACGAGCTGAAATAAGGAAGTAGTTAAGTAGCAGAATACTCTTCTTCTCTCTCTCTATAGTTTCTCTCTCTAGAGTTCAGTGAATTCGTAAGAAATAATGAAGGAATGAGCTGCTATTTATAGAAAAATAGAATGCATAGTAACTAATCCATGAACGGTCCATATTGATTACTTTAATCTGACGGTCCATATTTAAAGAAATTTTTTTTAAATAAAATATAATATATTCTATTTATAGAATAACTTTAATAAAGTATTCTGTTTTATATAAAAAGATGTTTCTGTTTTATTACGTTAATAATACGAATAAAACAAAACGTCATTATCGCTAAATAATTCATATTATTAACTGACAATAATTGAATCAAACTGAGTGACTTCTCACATAAGCATTAATAATCAATACCGTGTGCTACTATGCAACCACACGTATTACTGTACTTTTACTACCGAGTAGTTCAACAGTAACAATGGTAAAATTTCTGTCGTTATTTTTAATAAAATATTTTTGTCGTTTTCTCAATCCGACAATAATTTTGTTGTGGGGTCCACCAATGATTGTGTCGTTGTACGAATATTCCCTGTTAAAACGAATATTCCCCGACCAATCGAATATTTTATAACAACTTTCGTACTTTGTAAAATTTATAAATATTACCCACAACTATAACATTATATCAAATTAACTCCATAATATTCAAAAATGATATTTATAGAAAATTCATCTTTATTTATAAAAGTTGGGGTCTTACACTTCTTACGTAAGAATCAATAATTGGTGTAATACCGTGTGCTACTGTATTTTAACCACCGGGTATTCTAACAGTATTAACGGTAACAACTACGCCGTTATTTATAAACAACTTATACTTGTCGTTTTCTTCATCCAATCGCTTTCCGTTATGGGACCCACACAAGGCTGCGCCGTCGTACGAATATTCCCCGACAGCAAGAATATTCCACGACCAAACGAATATTCTCCGACAAAATGAATATTTTATAACCACTTGTTTATTTTGTAAAATTTGCACATTTCGCCCATAATCAAAGTATTATATCAAATTAACCCTTTATTATTCACAATAATATTTAGAGAAAATTTGATTTTATTCATTAATAAGTTTGGGTCTTACACATATGATATCTATAATAATATTGACGCATGGCCTCCCATGTACGAAGGTTTTCTTGAGCACTTCCCAAAGATTTTAATTTCTAAAACAGTTATTGACTGTACCTTTATGTGATGTATCAATGTGAGGTGCTGTCCATAGTTGGGACATGAGTCACAGTTGGTATTAAAACTCACAGTATATGTGTTGTTGTATTTTGCACGACAATTGTGATAATGAAGTTGTGGTGGTTTTCTGTACCATATATTTGGCGACTCAGAATGGGTTGTGTGGAATGGACCTATTTTGGGGTCGTCACATGTATCAATCTATCTGGATTCATTAATCCCTTGTTTAGTAATTTAACGATTGAAAATAATTTTAGTTTTAAGCTATCTAAGAATTTAGATCTCATTAGCATGGTATCATCATGATTATAAAAGTATTGCTTAAAACTATGTGTTTATCACAAATTAAATATAACAGTACCATGTAGATAAATTAAAACTTTAAAAAATAAATATTTTTATTAATAAATGAATAAGATTGTTACAAAATATATGTTTTATCATATCAAATATGATTGAGTTGTGTACATTCTATTTTCAAAAATAATTATAGAAAGTAATATAAAAGAAATTAGAGAATTTTATTTTAAACAAAAAATAGAGTAATCGGGTAAATTGGGCGGGGTTGAAATGGGCATAAAATATTACTTTTGGGATTGGGTCAGGTTCGGGAATAATTACGAGTCTGGTCAGGAATGACTAACTTATAAGTCATTTACTATTATTTTCATGTTTGGGAATAACTTATTTTTTTACTTATAAGTTGAGTTTTAAGTTAAAAAAAGAGAGTAAGTATTTATAATTTATTTTAAAATGACTTATAATTTGACCAAATATAATATTTATTTTATCCCTCTTTTTATTAATATTTTTTTTAATTGTGTTTTATTTAATTTTAACTTATAAGTCATCATACGTCGAATACCTTCATAATTTATTTTAACTATATTTCCGATTTATAAATCAAATTAATATCAAACATTTTTATTTATAAGTCTCAACTTAACACAACTTAAATTTTAATTTAGGGTTAAATTCAGATGACCACCTGGGGTTTGGGCGGTTTTTCACTTAATCACCTGTAGTCAGTAAAGCTATATTTAGACTCCCGACCTTTTGAGTTGAAGTGAAAACGTCACTTCTGTCATAACTGTGACAACCCCAAAACAGGTCCATTCCACCCAACCCATTCTGAGTCGTCAAATACATGGTACAGAAAATAACTACAACTTTATTACAACAATTGTCGTGCAAAATACAACAACACATATGCTGTGAGTTTGGATATAAATATATACCAAATGTGACTCATGTTCCAACCGTAGACATCACCTCACAATAACACCTTACATAAAGGTATAGTCAAAAACTGTTTTAGAAATTAGAATCTTTGGGAAGTGCTCAAGGAAACCTTCGTACATGGGAGGCCACGCGTCTAGGTTATGATAGATATCATATGGCCACAGAATTATCCTTGGTTGACCCAATAGACCCCAAAGAAAAACGAGAAGATTACTATCATATTCTTCCCAATGGTGAGTCTTCTCTTGACTTATCATTATCTCCACTGTCTCTAATTGAGAATTATACTTCAAACAAACACCAAGATTATATAGGTAGTGCCCATAGATATACTCAGCAAGTGGATGAGCACAACCCTGTCTTATGATGACACGAGGTTGTATGTTATTAGACATCTTGTATGATAGTGACAAAACACCCTTCCAACGTTGGGTTCGCCTCACCCTATTTTCTTCACCAAATATAACTACTAAATGATGACCACCGTTCTATTCCCTTGTTACCCCCGCTCGACCCAGCTACACTCTTATTACCTGAAAGGAATTGTGAAGCAAAAGGGTGAGCACAACTAGCTCAGTAAAGAATATCATGACTAAAGATAATTCAATTATCAATAGCCTTCATCAACAATAAATCAGAGATTTAGAACATATGGTAAATGATAAAAATTTCAACCATAGTTGCAGCGGAACGAGCAATCCATTAGAAGAGTTAAATAGACAATAAAGTCTATTATCTTCTCCACGTTAAAAGTCTACCAACAATGTTTTATCCATGTAACATCACTCATCAGTTCCTTTCCACAATCATATGAATAACTCATAATCATAATTGTGACTCTAAATTTTTCTTCGCACCTAGGACGAAGAATATTTTCATCACCTGTCTTTACCTGAAACATCAAAGATCATGGTTATACCAAATCACAGTTCCTGTTCATAATCATACTAATAAATTCATCTTTGCACTACGGCCAAAGATATTCATTTGTATCACCAGTTGGTTATGTTCATCTCAACATATGTTCATCTTTGCACTACTGGCCAAAGATATTCAACAACATGTCATCTTTGCACTACGGGCCAAAGATATTCATCAACAATTCATCTTTGCACTACAGGCCAAAGATATTCCTCAACAATTCATATTTGCACTACGGCCAAATATATTCATCAACAGTTCATATTTGCACTACAGGCCAAATATATTAATATCTCAAAGAAATATATAATCATTTCAGAATTTATATAAACAATAATTATAACCATGTTGATCAATTCACCTTTGCACTTAAGCTTAAGATATTCAATTATAAATTCAATGGTCATGATCATACCAGTCACAATTCAACTTTGCACTACAGGCCAAAGAGAACCCTAGTCATGATCATACCAATAATCTACCCATCTTTACACTCCAGTGAAAGAGAATTTCAACATCAGGGTTATAAAAATGTTATATATGATGATAAAAATAATATGATCAACATATAGTTTTAATCTCAAGAGTAATATTCGTAACTCATGAATAGTAAATCGTGAATAGTAACTCATGAATAGTAACCCCGACACAAAAGATAGAAATTCCACAATAAAATCCATACCAATATTTCGGTATAATGATATTGAAAGAATAATATTACTTAAATTTATAAACAATTTATTTTAATTGTTTACACTTTACTAATTAATGCATTTAATCATCATAAAATGCCAACTCTTATAATTTCATCATCAATAACCAAAACCCTCATCAAAAATCTGCATATACCTCATATAGGATTCTCAAGCCATAAAATCCTATTTTCCAATTTTCTTTCTTCACAAAACATATTTAATTCATTTACTCATAACTAGACTATTTTCATGAAAAATACCAAATCAGTTCCAAAAATATTTCTTTTCTGGGATTTAGCATAATATAGTCCCATAGTGAAAATATATTTTTCTCAGAATTTTTAAAAGTCATTTACTATTTTTCATATGGCCAAAATAGCCGAATATTTAGACATTTATCAAAAATTGTACTTTTGTCCAAAAATTCTGAAATTTACAGAGTATACTTCTATCATATACATGTACTCCCAATAAAAATTTCATCAATTTTGGAGTTAACCACAAGGAATTATAAGCGTTACTTTTAAAATAGTCTTTTCTCATAAAATTCATAACTCTCAATCTATACATCCAAAAATCACCATTTTTGGACACAATCAAGAAAACTCATCAAAATATCATTTAAAATTTTTCCAGAATTTTTGAAGTTCAGAAAAATTACGAAACTGAAAATCATAACAACCCTTAAAATCCATTACTATCCCTTACAATCCCTTACCTCAAAAGAGCAGTACTTCTGACTGGATATCGGATATGATGCTGAAGAAAACTTGCACTGATGAATAGCAACTCACCAAGTATCTAAAAACTCACAAAATATGCTTCATAATATAGAGAGAGAAAGAGAGAAAGCTTATGTTTCTGGTGTGATTTTCAATTCTAACTTAGCCCTCTATTTATAGGAAAATTTTGGTAGGTTTGACCTGCAACCTGATGGCTTTACCTGCTACTATTCCCACCCACCACATTTGAAATATAATTCAGCACATTTCTTCACCAACCACAAGTGGGGCCCACCAATTCTAGAATTTTCCACCAAAATGATTTATAACCTGATTTCTGAATCAGTCACCTCTTAAAATTCATAACAAATCATACGTTCATTTTTAACGGTTCAAAATTTGTGGACATATACTCAACTTATATATGTATAACATATCCAAAAATTACCACGATCCAACGGTCGGATTAAAAATTATAACCCCCGCAAAATATCTCAAAAACCCTGATTTTTAATACCTCCATTCCGACAAAAATACTGATAAAAACCTCAACATTAACTCCTTCATTTTTAACCACAAAAATATATCCCTCATTTATATCCACATAAAATAAATATTTCCTTATCATATGAATCAATAATTAATTATTCACAAATAATATTACAGAATCACATTTATGACAACCAGGCCGTTCCCAGGAAAGAGGGGGCTTTCCAATAAGAATTTCTCCTTACTGGCGCGCAATTAGATGACCAAACCTCTCCTTAGACAGAACTTTCTAGACATTGACAATAATGTTATCTAATAATATTATTCAAATAATATGAATTATTGATCTGATAAAGGAAAATACTGTGCAGCAACAATTATTGAAACAACAATAATATAAAATATCAACGCAACAATTATTGAATCAATAAAATAAAATATTGAACAGTAATTACTGTAACAATTATTGAGTAGTGCCTTCTTACGTAAGAATCAATAATTTCAAAAATACTGTGCAATACCGTGTGCTACTGTGCAATAACGCGTATTACTGTATTTTAACCACCGGGTATTCCAACAGTGTTAACGGTAACAACTACGCCGTTATTTGTAAAAACTCAAATTTGTCGTTTTCTTCACCCGACAGTTATTCTGTTATGGGGCCCACAAATGGCTGCGCCGTCGTACGAATATTCCCCGACAGAAAGAATATTCCACGACCAAACGAATATTCCCCGACAACAATGATTATTTTATAACCACTTGCTTATTTTGAAAAAAAATCATATTTCACTCATAACTTTAAACTTTTATCAATTTAACCATTTACTGAATAGTAATTATAAGAAAAATTGAATACTTTTATTTCATAAAATTCGGGGTCTTACAATCTCCCCTCCTTATGAAATTTCGTCCCCGAAATTTACGTACCTGGTATTTCAAAGAGTTGAGAATACCTTGCTTTCATTTCAGATTCCATCTTCCCTATCATCATGATTTCTCCATTGCTCATCTCCTGTATTTCAGATATCATTCTAGAATACAGCTTCAAAATAAGAGTTAATTGAACAAATTAACATATCACATAATATCCCAATATTATGACTGACCAACAAATAAGCTTAGGTAGGACACACTCGAAGGATTTACTCATCTCTCCCCTCCTAGTTATATTTCCCGATCTCCGCCAGAGATCATATCCCTAAGCTCTGATACCACCTGTGACACTGGACACCATCATGTGTCAGCACCTCACAAGGGTACCTATCAGCTTGCCACCGCAGAACGGCGTCCCCTACGGAGAGTCTGGCTTCGGTGCATTCCCCATCAACAGATGTCACCAGCGAGAGGCTCGGGGCTCTTTACTTATAGCTCTGATACCACCTGTGACAACCCCAAAACAGGTCCATTCCACCCAACCCATTCTGAGTCGTCAAATACATGGTACAGAAAACAACTACAACTTTATTACAACAATTGTCGTGCAAAATACAACAACACATATGCTGTGAGTTTGGATACAAATATATACCAAATGTGACTCATGTTCCAACCGTGGACATCACCTCACAATAACACCTTACATAAAGGTATAGTCAAAAACTGTTTTAGAAATTAGAATCTTTGGGAAGTGCTCAAGGAAACCTTCGTACATGGGAGGCCACGCGTCTAGGTTATGATAGATATCATATGGCCACAGAATTATCCTTGGTTGACCCAATAGACCCCAAAGAAAAACGAGAAGATTACTATCATATTCTTCCCAATGGTGAGTCTTCTCTTGACTTATCATTATCTCCACTGTCTCTAATTGAGAATTATACTTCAAACAAACACCAAGATTATATAGGTAGTGCCCATAGATATACTCAGCAAGTGGATGAGCACAACCCTGTCTTATGATGACACGAGGTTGTATGTCATTAGACATCTTGTATGATAGTGACAAAACACCCTTCCAACGTTGGGTTCGCCTCACCCTATTTTCTTCACCAAATATAACTACTAAATGATGACCACCGTTCTATTCCCTTGTTACCCCCGCTCGACCCAGCTACACTCTTATTACCTGAAAGGAATTGTGAAGCAAAAGGGTGAGCACAACTAGCTCAGTAAAGAATATCATGACTAAAGATAATTCAATTATCAATAGCCTTCATCAATAATAAATCAGAGATTTAGAACATATGGTAAATGATAAAAATTTCAACCATAGTTGCAGCGGAACAGCAATCCATTAGAAGAGTCAAATAGACTATAAAGTCTATTATCTTCTCCATGTTAAAAATCCACCAACAATGTTTTATCCATGTAACATCACTCAACAGTTCCTTTCCACAATCATATGAATAACTCATAATCATAATTGTGACTCTAAATTTTTCTTCGCACCCAGGACGAAGAATATTTTCATCACCTGTCTTTACCTGAAACATCAAAGATCATGGTTATACCAAATCACAGTTCCTGTTCATAATCATACTAATAAATTCATCTTTGCACTACGGCCAAAGATATTCATTTGTATTACCAGTTGGTCATGTTCATCTCAACATATGTTCATCTTTGCACTACTGGCCAAAGATATTCAACAACATGTCATCTTTGCACTACGGGCCAAAGATATTCATCAACAATTCATCTTTGCACTACAGGCCAAAGATATTCATCAACAATTCATATTTGCACTACGGCCAAATATATTCATCAACAGTTCATATTTGCACTACAGGCCAAATATATTAATATCTCAAAGAAATATATAATCATTTCAGAATTTATATAAACAATAATTATAACCATGTTGATCAATTCACCTTTGCACTTAAGCTTAAGATATTCAATTATAAATTCAATGGTCATGATCATACCAGTCACAATTCAACTTTGCACTACAGGCCAAAGAGAACCCTAGTCATGATCATACCAATAATCTACCCATCTTTACACTCCAGTGAAAGAGAATTTCAACATCAGGGTTATAAAAATGTTATATATGATGATAAAAATAATATGATCAACATATAGTTTTAATCTCAAGAGTAATATTCGTAACTCATGAATAGTAAATCGTGAATAGTAACTCATGAATAGTAACCCCGACACAAAAGATAGAAATTCCACAATAAAATCTATACCAATATTTCGGTATAATGATATTGAAAGAATAACATTACTTAAATTTATAAACAATTTATTTTAATTGTTTACACTTTACTAATTAATGCATTTAATCATCATAAAATGCCAACTCTTACAATTTCATCATCAATAACCAAAACCCTCATCAAAAATCTGCATATACCTCATATAGGATTCTCAAGCCATAAAATCCTATTTTCCAATTTTCTTTCTTCACAAAACATATTTAATTCATTTACTCATAACTAGACCATTTTCATGAAAAATACCAAATCAGTTCCAAAAATATTTCTTTTCTGGAATTTAGCATAATATAGTCCCATAGTGAACATATATTTTTCTCAGAATTTTTAAAAGTCATTTACTATTTTTCATATGGCCAAAATAGCCGAATATTTAGACATTTATCAAAAATTGTACTTTTGTCCAAAAATTCTGAAATTTACAGAGTATACTTCTATCATATACATGTACTCCCAATAAAAATTTCATCAATTTTGGAGTTAACCACAAGGAATTATAAGCGATTACTTTTAAAATAGTCTTTTCTCATAAAATTCATAACTCTCAATCTATACATCCAAAAATCACCATTTTTGGACACAATCAAGAAAACTCATCAAAATATCATTTCAAATTTTTCCAGAATTTTTGAAGATTAGAAAAATTACGAAACTGAAAATCATAACAACCCTTAAAATCCCTTAATATCCCTTACTATCCCTTACCTCAAAAGAGCAGTACTTCTGACTGGATATCGGATATGATGCTGAAGAAAACTTGCACTGATGAATAGCAACTCACCAAGTATCTAAAAACTCACAAAATATGCTTCATAATATAGAGAGAGAAAGAGAGAAAGCTTATGTTTCTGGTGTGATTTTCAATTCTAACTTAGCCCTCTATTTATAGGAAAATTTTGGTAGGTTTGACCTGCAACCTGATGGCTTTACCTGCTACTATTCCCACCCACCACATTTGAAATATAATTCAGCACATTTCTTCACCAACCACAAGTGGGGCCCACCAATTCTAGAATTTTCCACCAAAAATGATTTATAACCTGATTTCCGAATCAGCCACCTCTTAAAATTCATAACAAATCATACGTTTATTTTTAACGGTTCAAAATTTGTGGACATATACTCAACTTATATATGTATAACATATCCAAAAATTACCACGATCCAACGGTCGGATTAAAAATTATAACACCCGCAATATTTCTCAAAAACCCTGATTTTTAATACCTCCATTCTGACAAAAATACTGATAAAAACCTCAACATTAACTCCTTCATTTTTAACCACAAAAATATATCCCTCATTTATATCCACATAATATAAATATTTCCTTATCATATGAATCAATAATTAATTATTCACAAATAATATTACAGAATCACATTTATGACAACCAGGCCGTTCCCAGGAAAGAGGGGGCTTTCCAATAAGAATTTCTCCTTACTGGCGCGCAATTAGATGACCAAACCTCTCCTTAGACAGAACTTTCTAGACATTGACAATAATGTTATCTAATAATATTATTCAAATAATATGAATTATTGATCTGATAAAGGAAAATACTGTGCAGCAACAATTATTGAAACAACAATAATATAAAATATCAACGCAACAATTATTGAATCAATAAAATAAAATATTGAACAGTAATTACTGTAACAATTATTGAGTAGTGCCTTCTTATGTAAGAATCAATAATTTTAAAAATACTGTGCAATACCGTGTGCTACTGTGCAATAACGCGTATTACTGTATTTTAACCACTGGGTATTCCAACAGTGTTAACGGTAACAACTACGCCGTTATTTGTAAAAACTCAAATTTGTCGTTTTCTTCACCCGACAGTTATTCTGTTATGGGGCCCACAAATGGTTGCGCCGTCGTACGAATATTCCCCGACAGAAAGAATATTTCACGACCAAACGAATATTCCCCGACAACAATGATTATTTTATAACCACTTGCTTATTTTGAAAAAAAATCATATTTCACTCATAACTTTAAACTTTTATCAATTTAACCATTTACTGAATAGTAATTATAAGAAAAATTGAATACTTTTATTTCATAAAATTCGGGGTCTTACAATAACTCTGTTAGTTAAATTGTATAAAGACTTAATTACCCTCCTACGTATAAAGACTGTAATGCAATGACATCAAAGCAGAAAACTGGTTTTGAAATAAATTTCCATAGATTTATGCATGAAGCAACTAGTTTTGTTTGAAACGAAGTAGGAATAAGTACATTTACATTCAAATCTACAAAAATCAACTAGAATTATGGAAATTTCATCAATCATCACTAACATTACAATTAAAATTTCGTAGCAAATACCTTCAGCTAGATCTGAATTTGAATGACGACAATTATATCAAATGAAGCTCTTACAGACTATAACAAAGGCGAATAGAATGATATGCACAGATTACCGTGAAAAATAAGTTCTACTTTCAAAATCTGCACGTCTCGTAAAATTGATCTTACGATGTTCGATAAAAATTGAATCAATTGAATCTACACCACATTTAAGTCTTTAAATGCCAAACAAAACAGCAACGAATATGATATAAAGAAAGAAAAGTTAAAAGTAGTACTTTGAAGAACATAGCAAATCCTCCATTTTTTCCCTCTCAATTCCTTGTCCAAAAATAGAGTAAATGTAATATATCCTAACACCCAAATACAATCCTCCAATAATTCACCAACACAAGCATAATATCCAATTTGAAAGATTAATCGCAGGAATCTCCATGTAATATACTTTGTTCAAAGATTTTCCCATATGTCCCAAGAATTGTGAATTTCTTCCAGTTCAACAACTTTTCTAAATATTGAAACAACAATGCTAAAATTTAAGAATATCACCAAGTAAAACCCCAAACCCACACCAATTTTCAATATTCCAATTCAGGTAGAATAAACCCATAATAAATGAAGCAAATGGGTGTTCAAATCTGCATTTACACTGAATTGAAATAAATCAAAACTTACAATTGAAGGGCTTGCAGGAGCGAAAGTGTTTATTATGGGTAAATGTCAGATTGACTGAAATCAAGCATTGAATCAATTTAACATTGAATCAGTTTAACCAGTTTCGGCAATATCTGCTCAAGAACTCAATTGAATAAACAAAAGAGGGGCAATTGCCGGTTTCGCCTTGAAGCAACTGTTCTGAAGCTTATGCAGAGCATGAGGAAATGCACTAAAACCTTCTTTCTGCCATTAGATTTTTTGATGGCTGCCCCTGCCCATTCAATTTCTTGACTTGAGTACTCTTTTTTTCTGACCAAATACCCATATTGAAAATGAGTATTTCAAGGGACTGAATTGTCTCCACTTTACAACAAGTAGCAGCAACTTCTGTGACGCCCCCAGAATAGGTATACAACACCCATTCTGAGTCGCCAAATACATGGTACAGAAAGCAAACTACAACTTCAATAATACAATTGTCGTGCAAAATACGACAACACATACTGTGAGTTTAAATACAAATATTGTCTTCTAGACAATATCCACACTCAAATAAATCCTCATTATAATTATTCAAACACTATTTTACAGAAATAGTGAGGACTGCTAATACATCTTTCTAGAACCATCACTCCATACCCCGACTAGATCCTGCTATGTTCTCACCTCCTGAGAAGAAAAATAGAACAAAAAGGAAAAGGGTGAGCTCAACTAGCCCAGTAAAGAATATTATGACTAAGATAATATACAACAAATTATCGTTAGTCTTCAACAGGGAAAAATCTGATAAAATATAATCGACAACAAGTTTTAGATCAACAACTGCAGCGGAAACAGCAAACCATTAGAAGAGTCAAGTAGAGAAAGAATTCTACTATCTTCTAAGATTTAAAAGTCCATCATCAATATTTTATCCCTGTAACATCAATTAATAATCATCTTTAACCAAATATTCATCTTTGCACTACAGGCCAAAGATATTCATTTGTATCATCAGTCGGTCATGTTCATCTCAACACCTGTTCATCTTTGCACTACAGGCCAAAGATATTCATCAAGTAATTATACATCTTTGCACTACAGGCCAAAGATATTCAGTAATATCATCATTTAGGACTGAGGATGATGAAAAATATCTTAAAGAGAACGAATCCAATGAGACAGAAGGACAAATAGTAGGGATTCGTATAACAGTTTATCCAAGATCAATAATACTTCATAATAATCAATTGTGAAGCAGAATTCAAAAATAAAGATCAAAACATGGATACAATCAAAGATAGTAACCATAATAGACATCTTGGACAAAAAGGAAAAATTTTATTTTTCGGTGAATAGTGCCGTATTCGTGAATAGTGCCGTATACGTGAATAGTAACCCCCGACACAAAAAGTTCCAAATTTGATAAAAACTCATATCAATATTTCAGCATAATGATATTGAAGAAAATAATATCATTAAGAAGAAAATAATATCCCTTACCTCAAAATATCAGTACTTCTGGTCGGAATACCGGTATAAGGCTGAAAGAAACTTGCTCTGATGAATAGAAACTCTCAAAGTATCTAAATACTCACAAAATACACTCAATAATCTAGAGAGAGAAAGAGAGAAAACTTGTTTCTGGTGTGATTTTCAATTCTAACTTAGCCCTCTATTTATAGGAAAATTTTGGTAGGTTTGACCTGCAACCTGATGGCTTTACCTGCTACTATTCCCACCCACCACATTTGAAATATAATTCAGCACATTTCTTCACCAACCACAAGTGGGGCCCACCAATTCTAGAATTTTCCACCAAAATGATAAACTCCGAAAATTCAACAATTTCTGAACCAGTCATCTTGTAAAATTCGTAATAAATCATACGTTCATTTTTAACGGTTCAAAATTTGTGGACATATACTCAACTTATATATGTATAACATATCCAAAAATTACCACGATCCAACGGTCGGATTAAAAATTATAACCCCCGCAAACTATCTCAAAAACCCTGATTTTTAATACCTCCATTCCGACAAAAATACTGATAAAAACCTCAACATTAACTCCTTCATTTTTAACCACAAAAATATATCCCTCATTTATATCCACATAAAATAAATATTTCCTTATCATATGAATCAATAATTAATTATTCACAAATAATATTACAGAATCACATTTATGACAACCAGGCCGTTCCCAGGAAAGAGGGGGCTTTCCAATAAGGATTTCTCCTTACTGGCGCGCAATTAGATGACCAAACCTCTCCTTAGACAGAACTTTCTAGACATTGCCAATAATGTTATCTAATAATATTATTCAAATAATATGAATTATTGATCTGATAAATGAAAATACTGTGCAGCAACAATTATTGAAACAACAATAATATAAAATATCAACGCAGCAATTATTGAATCAATAAAATATATGAATAATAACTACTGTAACAATTATTGAGTAGTGCCTTCTTACGTAAGAATCAATAATTGGTGCAATACCGTGTGCTACTGTATTTTAACCACCGGGTATTCCAACAGTATTAACGGTAACAACTACGCCGTTATTTATAAACAACTTATACTTGTCGTTTTCTTCATCCAATCGCTTTCCGTTATGGGGCCCACACAAGGCTGCGTCGTCGTACGAATATTCCCCGACAGCAAGAATATTCCACGACCAACCGAATATTCACCGACCAAAAATAAATATTTTATAACCACTTGCTTATTTTGCAAAATTTGCACATTTCACCCATAACCAAAGTATTATATCAAATTAACCCCTTATTATTCACAATAATATTTAGAGAAAATTTGATTTTATTCATTAATAAGTTGGGGTCTTACAACCTCCCCTCCTTATGAAATTTCGTCCTCGAAATTGACGTACGTACCTGATGTTTCAAAAAGGTGAGGATACCTCGCTTTCATTTCTGATTCCAACTCCCAGGTCATTTCTTCAATAGCATGGTTTCTCCACAAAACCTTAACTTGTGGTATAACCTTCGTGCGTAGGACATGCTCTTTCCTATCCAAGATCTTAACAGGTACCTCCTCGTACGTTAAATCTTCAGCTATCTCGTCTGGTTCTAACTCAATAATGTGGTTCGGGTCTTTAACATATTTACGAAGCATAGATATGTGAAAAACATTATGAACACGAGACATGCTTGGAGGTAATGCGAGTCTATATGCCACATTTCCTATTCGCTCAAGAATCTCAAATGGACCAACAAATCTTGGATTGAGCTTTCCTCTCTTCCCAAATCTTGTAACTCCCTTCCATGGTGCAACACGTAACAATACATGATCCCCAATATTAAATTCCACGTCCTTCCGATGAAGATCCGCATAACTCTTTTGTCGATCCTGTGCCGTTTGTATACGTTGTCGAATCGTTTGGATCTTCTCTGTAGTAATGCGTACCAATTCTGGTCCCAACAATGTTGCTTCACCCACCTCGTCCCAGCATACTGGAGAACGACATTTTCTTCCATACAACGCCTCAAATGGAGCCATACCTATGCTCGCCTGATAACTGTTGTTGTAGGAGAATTCCACCAATGGTAGGTACTTATCCCAACTCCCTTTGAGATCTAAGACACAAAGTCTTAATAGATCTTCAAGAGTTTGAATAGTCCTCTCTGATTGTCCGTCCGTTTGAGGATGGTATGCTGAACTGAATCGTAAATCCGTGCCCATAGCTTTCTGCAAGCTAACCCAAAATCGTGAAGTGAATCTTGGGTCACGATCCGAAACTATGGATACTGGCATGCCATGCAATCTCACAATCTCGTTCACGTACATACTAGCAAGACGTTCAAGGGAATAAGTCTCACGTATCGGCAAGAAATGAGCGGACTTGGTTAATCTATCAACAATAACCCAAATCGCATCTATGCCTTGAGAAACCTTGGGAAGACCTGTAACAAAATCCATAGTAATGTGTTCCCACTTCCATTTCGGAATCTCAAGTGGTTGCAATGGACCCTTTGGTACTTGATGCTCCGCTTTTACACGTTGACAAGTTAAACATCTCGAGATAAACTCCGCGATCTCTCTTTTCATATTGCTCCACCAAAATGTATGTCGAAGATCGTGATACATTTTGGTACTCCCAGGATGGATTGCAAACGGTGTGTTGTGTGCCTCCATCATTATTCTATGCTTCAAGTCAAAATCGTTAGGAACACAAAGTCTGGAGTTGACTCGAAGTATTCCTTCTTCATCGATTCTTGCTTCTGGAATAGCACCTTCTTGCACTTTCTTCTTCATACGCATCAGCTCTATATCCGTAGCTTGAGCAGCTTTAACTTTATCGATTAAAGTCGGTTCTACTCGTATATTTGATATCATCATGTGGGTACTTGGAGCCTTCATCTCTATCTCCATCCTTTGCAAGTCATACAAAATGGGCCTTTGTGTTAAAAACATTGCACTCGTACCCGCATATGATCTTCTACTCAATGCGTCAGCTACTACGTTTGCTTTTCCAGGATGGTATTGGATGGTATGATCGTAATCTTTCAACAGCTCAAGCCAACGTCGTTGCCGCATGTTGAGTTCCTTTTGGGTGAAGAAATATTTGAGGCTTTTATGATCTGTATAGATCTCCACTTTCTCCCCATACAGGTAGTGTCTCCAGATCTTCAACGCAAAAACGACTGCTGCCAACTCCAAATCATGAGTAGGATAATTCCTCTCATATTCTTTGAGTTGTCGTGAGGCATAGGCTATGACTTTCCCATGTTGCATGAGAACACATCCTAACCCTTTGCCTGAAGCATCGCTGTAGATAACAAATCCATCCGAACCAGATGGTATTGTCAAAACAGGTGCCGAAATGAGTCTCCTCTTGAGTTCTTGGAAACTCTTCTCGCATTCCTCACTCCATACGAATTTTGTATCTTTCCGAGTCAGCTGAGTTAACGGAGTAGCGATTCGAGAAAATCCTTCCACAAATCTCCGATAATAACCAGCTAAGCCCAGAAAGCTACGTACTTCGGTTACCGACTTCGGTTGCTCCCAACTTTGTATGGCTTCAATCTTCGCCGGGTCGACAGATACTCCATGTTTTGACACCACGTGCCCAAGGAATGCTACTTCCTCAAGCCAGAACTCGCATTTCTTCAGTTTGGCATATAGCTTGTTTTCACGAAGCCTTTGCAGTACCAGCTTCAAATGGCGCTCATGATCTTCACGGCTTTTGGAATAGATGAGGATGTCATCAATAAAGACAACAACGAACTGATCCAAATATTCTTTGAATACACGGTTCATCATATCCATGAAGGCAGCAGGAGCATTAGTCAATCCAAAAGACATTACTAAGAATTCATAATGCCCGTACCGAGTTCTGAAGGCAGTCTTTGGAATATCCTCAGTTTTAATCTTCAGCTGATGATATCCAGAACGAAGATCGATCTTTGAAAAGAATTGTGCTCCTTGCAACTGGTCAAACAGGTCATCAATGCGAGGTAGCGGATACCTATTCTTGATGGTGACATGGTTCAATTCTCGATAGTCAATACAAAGTCGCATACTCCCGTCTTTCTTCTTTACGAATAAAACAGGAGCACCCCAAGGAGACGTACTAGGACGAATAAAACCGATGTCCAACAACTCCTGTAGTTGGACTTTTAACTCCTGAAGTTCAATAGGAGCCATTCGATATGGGGTTTTAGAAATGGGCTTTGTACCGGGTTCAAGGTCAATAAAGAATTCAATTTCTCGTTCCGGGGGTAGACCGGGAAGTTCTTCAGGAAATACATCGGAAAATTCTCTAACAATAGAAATATTATTCAAATCTGACTTGTCTTTGTTCAAATCCATAACATGGGCTAAGAAAGCTTGACATCCGTTTTTCAATAAACGAATAGCTTTGTGGCTTGATATGACAGTGACTGATTTTAGTGGTTTAGTAGTTTGAATTCGTATGACAGGTTGGTTAGGAATATGAAAACTAACAACCTTACGAAAACAATCAATTTTAGCATGATGAGTGGTTAACCAATCAATTCCTAAAATCACATCAAAAGCAAGTATCTTTAAAGAGATAAGATCAACAGGTAATGTGATAGTGCCAACTTGGATCATGCAAGATTTATAAACTGTAGATGTAACGAAGGTTTCACCCAACGGAGTTTCAACAGATAAGTTAAAGTCCAATTTCTCCGGAGTCAAGTTTAAACGTTGAGCACAAGCAGGAGAGATAAAAGAATGGGTAGAACCGGTATCTAGTAAAGTATAAACTTCGCAAGAATTCAAGATTAGCTTACCCGTGATCACCTCGTTCGGGTTTCTCGCGTTTTGGCCAGTAACGACAAACGCCCTTCCAGGAACCGCTGATTTCGACTTATCCGGGATAACTTTTGGAGTCACCATCCCCGCTGAACTTGGTTTTGCTACAGAACACTCTCGAGCTATATGACCTTCCTTTCCACAGTTATAACATACCTTGGATTGTTGTGGGCAGTTTGGGCTGATATGTCCCTCTTTCCCACATTTGTAACATACGACCGGTGGTCGTTCTCCTCCCCTAGAAACAGTTGATGTTTGTGCTGACGTCTTCACGTTATCATTGTTGTACCTTCTCTTCTTGAAATCTCCTCCCGACTCGCTCCTTCTATTATCACGACCACGATTACCACCAGAGTGGTTACCGCTTTTGTCCGAATGTTTTCCTCCCTGCTGGTTTTCATTGCTTCGATGACTGCCGCCACCGGTATGACCCTGGTTGTGGTCCCTCGGTTGCACATACTCATTATCTCGCTCTAATAATTGAGCCCTGTTTACAACATCTGAATATAAAGAAAATTTATGAGAGATAAGATATTGTCGAATCTCGGGTTTTAGACCTCTCAGAAACATCCTTGTCATTCGTTCCTCATTTTCGACCAAATGAGGTGCAAACCTGGATAACTCTGCAAACTTCGCCTCGTACTGGGACACCGTCATGTTGTTTTGTTCCAGTCTAATAAACTCAACCTCCTTCATATGACGAATACTTTCAGGAAAGTACTTGTCATTGAACAGTTTTTGAAATGTTTCCCAGGACATGTTGAGTGCGTCAGGCTGGGTACGCTTCACAGACTCCCACCAGTAGTCTGCCTCACCGCGGAACATAAATGTGGCGAATGGAACCTTCTGTTCCTCCGTGCATCCCAAGACATCAAATATCTTGGTAATTTGCTTGACCCACGTTTCCGCCATGATCGGATCCGGCTTTCCCTTAAATTCTGGTGGTCCCAATTCTTTGAACTGCTTAGCTGTGACAAACCGCGCGTTGTTATCATTTCCACCCGTATTCTGCACACGAGTCTCCCTCGTCTGATTTTGCATGAACTGCAAAAAGCTCCTAAACATTCCATCATTCATCGTTTGCTCGGTAACGTTGTTTACAGGAGGAATATTGCCTTCCTGTTGCACGTTCCCCTGGGTAGTGATCAAAGGTGTCTCCACGGTCTGATTTACTCCATTATTAACGTTCTCAGCTGCCATTCTTAAATACTGCCATAAAACAAGGGTTAATAGTCATGTCATATATTATCCCTATACTCTGACCGACCAAATAAACACCAAATAAACTTAGTCAGGTCATACTAGCGAAGGAATTCCCCGTCTCTCCCCTCCTAGTTCTTGTCTCACATCTCAGCCAGGGATCATATCCCTAAGCTCTGATACCAACTGTGACGCCCCCAGAATAGGTATACAACACCCATTCTGAGTCGCCAAATACATGGTACAGAAAGCAAACTACAACTTCAATAATACAATTGTCGTGCAAAATACGACAACACATACTGTGAGTTTAAATACAAATATTGTCTTCTAGACAATATCCACACTCAAATAAATCCTCATTACAATTATTCAAACACTATTTTACAGAAATAGTGAGGACTGCTAATACATCTTTCTAGAACCATCACTCCATACCCCGACTAGATCCTGCTATGTTCTCACCTCCTGAGAAGAAAAATGGAACAAAAAGGAAAAGGGTGAGCTCAACTAGCCCAGTAAAGAATATTATGACTAAGATAATATACAACAAATTATCGTTAGTCTTCAACAGGGAAAAATCTGATAAAATATAATCGACAACAAGTTTTAGATCAACAACTGCAGCGGAAACAGCAAACCATTAGAAGAGTCAAGTAGAGAAAGAATTCTACTATCTTCTAAGATTTAAAAGTCCATCATCAATATTTTATCCCTGTAACATCAATTAATAATCATCTTTAACCAAATATTCATCTTTGCACTACAGGCCAAAGATATTCATTTGTATCATCAGTCGGTCATGTTCATCTCAACACCTGTTCATCTTTGCACTACAGGCCAAAGATATTCATCAAGTAATTATACATCTTTGCACTACAGGCCAAAGATATTCAGTAATATCATCATTTAGGACTGAGGATGATGAAAAATATCTTAAAGAGAACGAATCCAATGAGACAGAAGGACAAATAGTAGGGATTCGTATAACAGTTTATCCAAGATCAATAATACTTCATAATAATCAATTGTGAAGCAGAATTCAAAAATAAAGATCAAAACATGGATACAATCAAAGATAGTAACCATAATAGACATCTTGGACAAAAAGGAAAAATTTTATTTTTCGGTGAATAGTGCCGTATTCGTGAATAGTGCCGTATACGTGAATAGTAACCCCCGACACAAAAAGTTCCAAATTTGATAAAAACTCATATCAATATTTCAGCATAATGATATTGAAGAAAATAATATCATTAAGAAGAAAATAATATCCCTTACCTCAAAATATCAGTACTTCTGGTCGGAATACCGGTATAAGGCTGAAAGAAACTTGCTCTGATGAATAGAAACTCTCAAAGTATCTAAATACTCACAAAATACACTCAATAATCTAGAGAGAGAAAGAGAGAAAACTTGTTTCTGGTGTGATTTTCAATTCTAACTTAGCCCTCTATTTATAGGAAAATTTTGGTAGGTTTGACCTGCAACCTGATGGCTTTACCTGCTACTATTCCCACCCACCACATTTGAAATATAATTCAGCACATTTCTTCACCAACCACAAGTGGGGCCCACCAATTCTAGAATTTTCCACCAAAATGATAAACTCCGAAAATTCAACAATTTCTGAACCAGTCATCTTGTAAAATTCGTAATAAATCATACGTTCATTTTTAACGGTTCAAAATTTGTGGACATATACTCAACTTATATATGTATAACATATCCAAAAATTACCACGATCCAACGGTCGGATTAAAAATTATAACCCCCGCAAACTATCTCAAAAATCCTGATTTTTAATACCTCCATTCCGACAAAAATACTGACAAAAACCTCAACATTAACTCCTTCATTTTTAACCACAAAAATATATCCCTCATTTATATCCACATAAAATAAATATTTCCTTATCATATGAATCAATAATTAATTATTCACAAATAATATTACAGAATCACATTTATGACAACCAGGCCGTTCCCAGGAAAGAGGGGGCTTTCCAATAAGGATTTCTCCTTACTGGCGCGCAATTAGATGACCAAACCTCTCCTTAGACAGAACTTTCTAGACATTGCCAATAATGTTATCTAATAATATTATTCAAATAATATGAATTATTGATCTGATAAATGAAAATACTGTGCAGCAACAATTATTGAAACAACAATAATATAAAATATCAACGCAGCAATTATTGAATCAATAAAATATATTGAATAATAACTACTGTAACAATTATTGAGTAGTGCCTTCTTACGTAAGAATCAATAATTGGTGCAATACCGTGTGCTACTGTATTTTAACCACCGGGTATTCCAACAGTATTAACGGTAACAACTACGCCGTTATTTATAAACAACTTATACTTGTCGTTTTCTTCATCCAATCGCTTTCCGTTATGGGGCCCACACAAGGCTGCGTCGTCGTACGAATATTCCCCGACAGCAAGAATATTCCACGACCAACCGAATATTCACCGACCAAAAATAAATATTTTATAACCACTTGCTTATTTTGCAAAATTTGCACATTTCACCCATAACCAAAGTATTATATCAAATTAACCCCTTATTATTCACAATAATATTTAGAGAAAATTTGATTTTATTCATTAATAAGTTGGGGTCTTACAACTTCTACATCCAAATCACCAATAATTGACATGAATGAACAATCTTCTTGAAAAATTTGTGGAGTATCAAGTTTGTTGGTAGATGAATCGGTGACTTCTGGAGCTGATAAAGCTCCATCTCCAAATGGGGTTTAAAATTCTGAAAAACAATTAAAGGTTTGTCGATCAAATGGGAATTTGGGAAACTCATCAAAACAATAATTTTGGGGAAAAGGGTTTTCAAGAAAAGTATCAACATTAGTGTAGAAATCATTTACCCTATTTAGAAAAGGGTTTTCAAGAAAAGTATTGGCTACCGTATTCTCTCTTATCTCAATCCCAGCTAGCCGACCCACGGCAAGCTTAAGCTTAAGTGTAGAAATCCGGCCGATACGAAACTCGGACTCGACGGACCCAAACTGATCAGCAAATGGGTTTTGTTCAATCTTCATCCATTACTAACCCTAGAAAATTCGTGCACAGCTTCTTCGGGTGGATTTGAAATTGGGAAGAACCCTAGAAAATTGGGAATCCTACTACGATTTGGAGATAGATTGAGAAGAAAAAGAAGGGATGATGATGGGATGAAACAATTTGGGTTTCATGAATGATGAAGAAGAGAGGAGACTGAAGATAACGAGAAAGAAAATGAGGAAGAAAAGGGTATTTTAGATATTCATTACTTTTTTTTGGACCGTTACAACCTTTCTTACGCGTTTTTAGCGTCTGACATACACGCACAATTAAGTTGGATGAAAAAGGTGACGTTTTCACTTCAACTCAAAAGATCGGGAGTCTAAATGTAGCTTTACTGATTACAAGTGGTTAAATAAAAAACTATCCAAATTCTAGATGGTCATCTGAATTTAACCCTTTAATTTATAGAAAGTCATTTTAAAATAAATCATTCCCGAGAAGGCCCTACATATTAAGGGAAGGAGTTTGAGCCTTGAGAGGAGAGGTCCTCCGGACCATACTGGATGGCAGGCTTACGGAGAATCATATCCGCTTGGCATTTGACAGCTGTCAGTCATCTTTATAAAAAAATAAATTAATTAATTAACATAAATAAAGAAAAGAATCCAACCTTTTATGGGAAATAGTGCAAAAGCCGGAAGAGCACTACTCTAGTGTAGACTTATTCTATATTCAAATGTATGGTGGGCCAACCTAATAGTCTTGACAATTTTAGAGAGAGAAAGGGTATATATGGTACCGTACCGTGTTAGGTGTTTGGTTTGTGCAAAATCCATGTATAGATATGAAGAGGGAGATAAAGGGCAGTTAGTAGTAGTAAAATTGATTGATTTAAAAAAGTCAGAAAAATCAAACAAACAAAAGAGAATTGTCAGACCAACATTACCATTACTCCATTAGTACCATTTTATTTTAAAACTCTTACTCCCACCCTTCCTTAATCTACCTAATTTTAGAGAATTATTTTTATTTCTTAATATAAATTATTTAAAAATTTATATAAATATTAATTATTTAATTTTTAATATTATTTAAAGTAATAAATATAATTTTAATTTTTTTACTATTTTTTATTCAATAAATAATATTTTTATTTAATATAAGGGTAATATAGACTATTAATATTATATTTAATGTTATATAATAATTTTTTTAATACTTATACACAATTTTAAAATAATTTATATTAAAGAACAGATAATAATATATAAAAATTACTTATAAGTCCATATATTTGTTAAAAAAATAAGTCATAGTCAAACATTTGAATATTAAAAAATAATTTATAAATTGGTTTGATTAATTTATAAATTGTGACCGAACAAGCAAGTTGTACAACATAAAAATATAAAACATAAATTTAAAAGAAAACTCCATTAAAGAGGAGGAGGAGGATGAGGAGGAGGAGGAAAAAGTACAAGTTGTACAAGTCTCACTAATTTTTTATATATAAGAAATTCTATTGATTTGTAAAAGTAAGATTAATGATAAAAGCATTTTATTTTAACATGGCTTCTAGATTGTGAGAAATAAATTTCTAATTCTGCTAGTATTTAAATATATTGAAGGAGGAAACAGAAAATAAAAGGAGAAAAAGCACCCCATTTACTCTTTCCTTCTCAACTGACAAAGCCCAAAAGCAGCCCTCTCATGTTTTTTTTCTCTTTCTCTTTTCCTTTTTCTGTCTTTTGTTTCTTTTGACCATTGCAGCGTGTAAAAGCTTGCTTCTGCTGCAGATAAACTCAGGTTTTCTCAGAACTTTCTCTTCCTCCAAACAAAAATATCATTTTATTTGCTCAATTTCTAATTTACAGCCATAACCCATGTACAATTCCTTCAAAGGTTTCCCTAATTTTTCCCTTTTAATTTATATTACATAAAAATTTGTTACTTCTTGAAGCTTGTTTAGCATTGCTCTACAATGTCTGAACCTGGAAAAGTTCGTTTAGTTCGTTGCCCAAAGTGTGAAAATTTGCTGCCAGAGCTCACCGATTACTCTGTTTATCAGTGTGGTGGTTGTGGTGCTCTTCTTAGAGGTACCCTTTTTCTAGTTTCTTGATTTTCTCTCTATTTCTTTGTTAATTTATGTTTGGTACCCAAGAAAATATAGAAAGAATTGATTTTCACTAGAGTTTCTTTTTTCTTTTAAAATTATGTTTTCTGCTTTTGTGTTATTATGTTTTTTTGGGGCAAAGCTGGGATTTTTATTCCTTGTATGGGTCAAAGTTTAAATTTTTATTTACAAAATGAAAATTGCTATACTTTGTTACTTATTTGATTTTTGTGCGTTGTGTTTGAAAAGGGTATTTTTTGTTGGTTCTGATTTTTACAGCGAAGAATATAGATGTTGAGGTGGATATGTTGTCAGAGAAGTTAGATGAAGAAAGAAATGGAGGGGGTTTGGAGAAATTTCCTAATACGTCAGAGAATTTCGAATTAATGGAGAAACAAATGATGAATTTGAGAGAAGGGTCTGGAAATGACGTTAGGTCAAATGGTAGTTCTAGTAGTAGGCTTGATGAGAGCAAAGAGATTTTGGGTGATATCCCTGAGAATTTTAGGAATGATTCAATGACTAATACTGGTAAATGGGTTGGTGAGAATGAAGAGGAGATGGATGAGAACATAGATGAAAGGGGTAAAGAATTTGGGGATTTGAGACCCCGAGATGGGAATGGAAATGGGTCGAAAAGATTAGGGCGTACATCGGATTGGAGAACTGGTGAGAGAAATGAAATGGAACGGGTTCGTAGCACTCAGAGGGTTGATGTTGGAGGTGTGAGATATTCGACTTCAAAGTACTCGGAAGAGGTTCCTACGAATTACGAGTTGGGATCTAATTATGATTATGCTGAAGTAGCTGAACGGATGAAGAATAGGAGTGACCTTGATGAGTTAAAGAAGGTCGAGTACTTTGAACAAGATCGAGCTGAGCTGTTAAGGAAGTTGGATGAGTTGAAGGATCAACTTAGTAGGACGAATGTGGCTGACAAACCTAATGAGAAAGTTCCTATAGATAGGAGGGTTGTTCATCAAGGTCCTTATGCTGGTTCTGAGAATTGGTTTCCTGATGGCTCTTTCGAGCAGAAAAGGGCGTCAATGCAACATTCGATCCCTGATAAACATGTGGCAGGACCTTCTTATATCAGTCATTACGCTGATCTACCTCCATTCACGAATAGTCGTGAAATGGCTATGCGTAGTTTTTATCCTCCCATTCATACTCCAAATCAAATGCAAGGTTTTGAGGATCCATTTAGGTCCCAAATGCTTCGTAGACCTTTACACCAAGCACCTCATCCTTTACAACAACAGCCATCTCATCCATACTTCTCTGGACGGTATATGCATAATGATATGGCGAATTTTGATATTCTTGAACCATATTCACATAATATAAACCCTCATCCGCCATCTTGCTCTTGTTTGCATTGCTACAACCAACACCCTCATGTTCTCCAACCTGTTCCACCTTCTGTCTACAACGATAAAAGGTTTTCTGGTGTTCCAAACAATACAATGTTCTATCATCATGAAAATCCTGGTGCATTTGGTCTGCAGGATTATAATCCTAGATTTTCGAACCTCCCTCAACGTAATTCTCATAACCCACGGCCAAACACAAGATGGCCTAGTGATTCAAACTTTGAAGTGGGTGGTTTTAATCGTCAGCGTCCTCCAAGGGTGCTATTAGCTACTGGTGGTCGTCGTTGCCACCCCATTGCTGGTGGTGCTCCATTCATTGCATGTCACAATTGTTTTGAGTTGCTCCAACTTCCTAAGAAAATTTTGCGCACAAAGAAAAGTCAAAGGAAATTGAGATGTGTTGCATGCTCTAAAGTCATTCTTCTAGTGATTACCGACAATAAACTTGTTATTTCTCTTTATGAAGTAGCGAAGAAAACTCCTGCAAAGTTTGATGATATCTCTACTATGGCGACTAAAGAAGATAGTTCAAATTATCATGGCAATGCAAATTGGGGTAGCATGGATTTTTCCTCAGATGATTATGATAACTCAGGTTATGAATTTCAGTCAATGGATCAAAAACCAGTTTCATCATCAACAGGCCAGGGTTTAAGCTCAAATCAGTCTGGCGATATGAGGAGCCTTCATTCTACAATTTCATGCACTTCCGGGGATGAGGATAACCCAGACACTTTGATTAGTCCAAGAAAAGAAGCCAACTCTGCTGAGCTTCCTATGGAATCCAACTCTACTGAGCTTCCAATAGAAGCCAACCCATCTCGACCACCTTCAGGCTCACCACTTCAAGAACACTTTGAGTACTCAAATAAATACAATGTGGTGAACCGATTTGGAAAGGGAAACAGAAGTGGTCGGTCAGAGCAGGAGCGAGTGATGCCCAAAAAAGTTAGCGCAAGGCAAAATTCGATGAAAGATGCTGCAGTGGCGACTGAGTTGGATATATCCTCCAATGAGTACTCTAATACAGGAACATCCCTAGAATCAGGGGATATGAGCAGAGAAGAAGATCAACTGAGATTGAAGAAAGGGGGTGCATCATTCTTTGCAGGTATCATCAAGAAGAGCTTTAAAGATGGATATAGATCTAATCAAAACTTTGAGCAGGAAAGTGTTAAGGTTACAGTTAATGGGAATCCTATACAAGATCGGTTGGTTAAGAAGGCTGAAAAGCAAGCTGGAAAGATCCAGCCTGGACAATACTGGTAAGCATATACTTCTAGAAAAAAAGAGTTGAAATTTGGTTTTACCAGGTGCTATTTTTTTTCTTCACAGACATGCATGCTGTAGATTCCATCATTTTCTCTGTATAGTTTTATGGTGCTAGTCATGTAACTGGAATTGATGCAAGCTATGAATGTAAAAAAGAGTAACATGCATAATAGTATTAGTAGTACCTTTTTTAAGCGTGAAGATAGATAATGGGTTTGCCATGTAATTGATGCTGTGCTTCTTTGCAAGAGAAAAGGTCCAGGCTTTATCTTTATGATGATTTTGTTATTCTATATATTAGGCACTCATTGAGTTTGATCACGAAGCAAGACCAATTTCAGGATTTCGGTTAGACAGTGCTTACTGTTAATTAAGGTATATGTCATATGTTGTGGCCTTATGGGATAGCCACTTTTGGGGGATATTTGTTTCAGATATATATACGGTTTGGAGTTTAAAGGTCTCCCTAGGTTTTCTGTATCTTCCCTCTTAATAAAATTCTCTTCTTATACCTAATAGCAATATTTGGTTTGTACCATATGATGAGTTTTGTCTTGGATTTTTCTACAAGTTAATCCTCAAGGAAAACCTAGACCTAATGTTCCATCTAGAAACGCCAAGGAGCCACTTGGTGGAGTATTACTCTTTCCTTTTTCTTCACAATAATGTGTCATAAAGATGTTCTGAGATAAGTTGGCTCAATCTGCATGTACTAGGAAGTCCCTTAAATTTTTGTAATTGAAAATAGTTTATAAAACTAGATCTTGATCTGGTCTAAATTTAGTTGATGCAAGTCTGTCCACTTTTCCAGCTTCCATGCATGAAAGTTCACTTGATTCTTGTGTTGCAAAAATTGGTTTCTAAATTCCATGTAACATGCTCAGTTAACAGTTGTGCTGAACTCACAACGTCATCTTCACTTCAAGTCTTAATGGTCTCTCCGTTCCCTATTTGCATCAGGTATGATTCCCGAGCTGGATTCTGGGGTGTGATGGACGGACCTTGTCTCGGCATAATTCCTGTAAGATATACTTACATGGACAAATAAATATTGATCCATATTAATGATAACTTGTCTATCCATAATGTTAATCTAACACTGGTTCTTTTCTATGGCAGCCGTTTATTGAAGAATTTAATTATCCCATGCCAGAGGATTGTGCTGGTGGAAATACCGGTGTGTTTGTGAATGGGAGAGAGCTTCACCAGAAAGACCTGAAATTGCTTGGTAATAGAGGGCTCCCAACTGATAGAGATAGATCATACATTATCGAGATGTCCGGGAGAGTCTTAGATGAAGACTCCGGTGAAGAGCTCGATAGCCTTGGCAAGCTTGCCCCAACGTAAGTCCTAGATCTCTTGTGGATGATTTCCTTGGTTCCTTAAATCTTGCATACTCAAATAAGTATTGTTCTGTACAAGTTTAAATCCATATCAAAATAAACCACCGGGTTTAAATTTAGACATGGGTTTTGTGCCTTGCGGGGTGAGGGGAAGCAGTTTAAATTGTGGGTCATGATATCCGGGGTAAAATACGGTTGTAGTGGTAAAGAGGTGTGGAGTTATAAATTGGTAGAGCAAATTAGTCGGACTATCCAATGACTGAATTGCCTAATAACCATGGAGTATTACCTAGACAAATATGGGTGTGATTTTTCCTCCTCTCTCGCATATAAATCAAATGCTCCTACAAACTCTTCACTTTTTCATCCTCACCTTTTGTGATGAATCTTTCATAACTTGATACTTTGTGTCATAGAAATGGTACTGCTATTTATTTATGTAAACATATTTATGGTGACAAACATTAGTAACGGGAACTTTTGACAGCGTTGAGAAGGTGAAGCATGGATTTGGCATGAAAACTCCAAGAGCAGCAGCATGAGTTCTCGCCTTTTGGAATCTAGCCAGTAATACCTTGTCGTCCAGGTACAACCACTCTTAGTAACAAGGAAACTGAAACAACCTGCTTGGAAATCATTTGGAGGAAGACATTCTATTATTACATTGCCTCTAAATTATTGAAGCAACCTCCTCTATCATGAAGATTTTTTTTATTTGTTTTAATGGCCGTCAGAATGTGCATTAAATGTGGATTTTGCTCTGTTCTGCACCTGTATATGCAAGGCATGTACATTTCTTCTGTCTATTTAACTAAAGATTGTAGCCTTTTCTTCTTAGAAGAAACTTAAATGTTTCTTACATTTCTCAATTTATCAATCAAGCAATGAGGAATGTATTAGTTCAAAGTAGAAAGTAATGGAACATATTTTGAGTTCGAGTCATTGCTAGCAAGGTGGTAAAAATCGGGAGTGGTTAGCATAAAGTTAATTTTGGTCAATTGACCAATACAGTGTCGACACGCAGGTTGGGAGGTGATCTCACTCTTTGTGTGTCAATATTATATTGGTCAATTTCATGATAACTGGATCCGTAAAAATCGAGCAATTGGTTTGAGACTTCAACGTCATAACATCAAATGTAGACCGGCTTGCACCAAACATTCTGCAATTTTGAAGTGTAATATGTCGGTCGTTTGATTTCAAAGTCAAATTGTATTTTTAAATATGGAACGGAAGGAATATATGATAAAAGCTAATTTAGCAATTTTTTTTATATTTAAATTGTTTCTGATTATTGTTGAACACTTGAAAGGTTGAAAACATTACACTCAATGATTTGCGCTAAATAAAGAAGAGAAGGGCTAAACATATCATTAGTATTTTGAACACAGAAGAACAAAGAATCTATTATTAAGTGCGTACCCTTAATTTTGGGACAGTAGGACTCTAAGACCCTCACTTGTGGGGTCAACATATTCCGGAGTTTGATTTCCAGAAAGCTAGAAATGAAATGGGTCCACTTTTAGTCATCGAGCTTGAACTGTTTGATTTATTTTATAACCTTACATTTAATATTTTTGAAAGAGTCCTGTTATATGTTGTGATAATTTGTGTTGAATTATAATTGTAAAATATAGAATTACAGAAGACTCTATTTTACACTTCTCTTCAAAACGGTTATCACTAATATTTATCAGAGTTATTCTATTTTCACCTATTGGGGGTTAAAATATAAATAGATAAAATTATTAAGTCAATTTTTATGTTCAATTATCATATCTACTGATGAGTATGAAATATATTATATTTTTATTCCTTAATGCTTAATCTTTTATATTTATTTTGTGCTTAAATAAATTCATTATTTTTATATTTTTATTTTAGGTACAATTGATGGGCTCTATGACTTTAGAAATAATTTGAAGACAAATTGGGCATTATTGGATCAAGGGAGTTAAAAGTCAAGTGGGTCACTGATTTCATGAACTCCTCCTGCACGGATTATTAAAACTGCCTAGCTGATCATGGATTTTCTAACAATTATAACCAATTGAGTTGGCAAGTATTATTATTTAATTAGCATGTGGGCCATTTTTCAAGGAGCCAAACATATCATGTCATATGATATAAATCAAGAGGTGGGCCTTTACATTATAACACATGTCCAGTAATGTTATCAATATATGTTAAGCCACTTACGCGGGGAATTTCAAAGGAATATGAAGAGGGCAGCAATTGATAATAACTGGGCTGAATTTATTTGATTTCGCACGGAAGTCAGGCGGTAAATTTCCGAAGGCGTGAAGGAAATCTGGCACACGGCATATTGTGGAATTTATTTCTAATTTCAATTCTGAATTTTGGATTCTAGAAGATTAATTTTTATAATTCTATTGTAATTAGGATTTCTTTTAGACTAAGATTTATTTCCAAATTGAATTCTATTTCTTTATGGAAATTAGGGTAATTTGTAATTCCTTTTAAGGTTTGGATTTCTACTTCCTATAGGATTTATGACTTTGTCTAGCACTATAAATAGAGGATGCTAGTCATGATTTTATTCATTCAATAATCAACTATCATCTATTGGAGTGCAGACTCAAGAGCATGTCAGGCTAGTTCTTTTTATTCAGTTCTAAAGGAAGGTGAATCCTTGTTACAAGTAATTGATTAATTGAGTATTATTATTTATTTCTTCTTGTGTGAAATTTCTTCTGATAATTTATTTTCATTGATTACATGTTAATTGATTAAATTAATTTAATATGGCCAATTGAATTTGTTTGATCATTATCATATGCTAGATTAAGATTGGTATTACGTGTAATTGATATATGTCTTTATCATAAGTAGCAACTTAGTAATAATAATTATGGACAAGCTTTTGTTTATTACTAAGATTATCAGAAAACAAGTTAAACAAATCGAGCTTATGTGTTTGTTGCTTGGATTAGCTTAATTCTCTATTTCTTAATGCTTCTATCATATTAAATCTAGAGAGCTTGTTCTAGGTTGTATGCTAGTTAGAATCTGGTGGAGAGCTTGTTTCATACAGTGATAATCTACAGAGAGTTTCGGATAGCAGAGCTTATTGTTATCTAGGGCTAATAATTTCATTAAAAGAAAAATAATAATAACTTGATTAATTAATTATTGTATTTGGTGAAACTGAACTGCAGAACTGAAGTTTTTACATATTTGGTTAATTTCATCATTAATTCTTGTTCTCTTAGTTTAAAAATAATTTTCAAAAACCCCCATCTTTATTTTCTGTTTAAATAGTAGAATAATTCTAAAACAACTTTACTCCCTGTGAGATCGATCCTTACTTGCTACTGTGCTAATTATTATAAATAGTGAAGTGAAAGTGAGGTTAATTTAAGAGTATTAACGACAGCTCCCAAATTTTGGCGCCGCTGCCGGAGAGTAATTTGGCGTTTTGTTTTTATTCTATTATTTATTTTGTTCCTGTTTTATGACTCTATCTTCTCAGGCTACTATATTAGATTTTGATCCAGAGATTGAGAAAACTGCAAGGAGGCTAAAGAAGGAAAAACTTAAAGTTCAACAGTCTTCTGCAGATATAGACGAGGCTTCTGCATCATCACCAGGCCTCAACTTAGCTTTGGAATTATTATCCAACGAATCCGACAAAGAAGAAGAGATGGCGATTCCAAACAACAATAGAACTCTCAGGGAGTTGGCAACTCCTAATTTAAATCAACAACCTTTGTGCATTGAATATCCTAATTTAGATGCTGCATTTGAACTTAAATCCGGACTAATTCATTTATTGCCTACTTTTTGTGGTCTTACAAGTGAGGACCCCAACAAACATTTGAAGGAATTTCATGTGGTGTGCTCCACTATGAAACCACACGGAATCACCGAAGAACAAATCAAGCTGAGAGCATTCCCATTCTCCCTTGCAGATTTGGCAAAGGATTGGCTGTACTACCTACCCTCAGGTTCAATCCAGTCTTGGAATGACATGAAACAGTTGTTCTTGGAGAAATACTTTCCAGCCTCAAGAGTAGCCAACATAAGGAAGGAGATCTGTGGGATTAGACAATTCAGTGGGGAGACACTATACGAGTATTGGGAAAAATTTAAAAAGCTTTGTTCCAGTTGTCCATCGCATCAAATAGATGAACAACACCTGATCCAGTATTTCTACGAAGGGTTAGTACCGATGGATAGAAGCATGATCGATGCAGCTAGCGGAGGAGCACTAGTTGACAAGACCCCAGAGGCTGCAAGGACTTTAATTGCAAACATGGCAGCAAACTCGCAACAATATGACACTAGAACAAATCATGCACTAGTAAGGGTAAGCGAGGTAAGCATTTGTGATTATGGTCAACAAATTTCTGAATTAACTGCTATGGTTAGACAATTATCTACAGGTCAACTGCCAGTTGCAAAGGTTTATGGCATCTGTCTACAACCAAATCACAATACAGTTGAATGCCCAACATTACAAGATGATGAGGCTGTGCAACAAGCTAATGCAATGGGAAATTATCAGTCACAACCTCAGAAAAAGTATGATCCATACTCAAACACGTATAACCCAGGATAGAGGGATCATCCAAATCTGAGTTATGGGAGTAAGCAAGCGGCACCACCTGCATTTCCACCTAGGCAGCAGGGGTTCCAACCAGCCCAACCTCAATATCAACCAAAACAAGCAGTTCCTGCACCTACTGGAACATCATTGGAGGATATGTTCAAAGCATTCGTGGGACAGACATAACAATTCATGGGACAAACATAACAGTTCATGAATCAGACACAACAGTTCCAGCAAGAGACAAAAACTTCGGTTCAAGATTTGAGGAACTAAGTAGGACAACTGGCTACAACTGTGGGGATATTGGAATCCAGAGGCTCAGAAAAATTACCATCTCAAACAATAGTCAACCCAAGGGAGAATGCAAGTGCCATAACTTTGCGGAATGAAACACAGTTGGATACACCACCGACCCCCGTAGAGTTTGAAGAGGAACCAGCTAAGGAGGAAACAAAAAAATCCAAGGTACAACCTAACCCTCCTAATCAGCTTAAAAACATTCCTCTTCCATTTCCTCCAAGAAATTCTAAAACCTCAAAGAGAGATGAAAAAGAAAAAGAAATTTTGAAAACTTTTAGAAAAGTAGAAGTGAACATCCCTCTCCTTGATGCAATTAAACAAGTGCCACGGTATGCTAAATTTTTAAAAGAATTATGCACTAATAAAAGAAAATTGCAAAACGATGAAAGAGTCACAGTCGAAGAAAATGTATCTGCTGTTCTTCAAAGAAAAATGCCTCCTAAATGTAAAGATCCAGGAATGTTCACAATCCCATGCAAAATAGGAAACACCAGATTTGAAAAAGTCATGCAAGATTTAAGAGCTTCAATTAATGTTATGCCTTTATCTGTTTATGATTCCTTAAATCTAGGCCCTTTAAAAAATACTGGCGTGATTATACAATTGGCAGATCGTACTAACACTTACCCCCGAGGGGTAATTGAAGATGTCTTAGTGCAGGTGAACGAACTAATCTTTCCTGCAGATTTTTACATTGTGGATATGGAAGATGATACATCACCAAACCCTTCCCACATCTTGTTAGGAAGACCCTTCCTGAAAACAGCAAAAACCATGTTCGATGTGCATAATGGGACCCTAACTATGGAGTTTGATGGCGAGAAGATTCAGTTTAATATCTATGACGCCATGAGGTACCCTAGTGATATATGACAGGTTTTTGCTATCGACGTGAGAGACTCCTTGGTGCATAGAGTTTTTGAACAACTACATAGGGACAGTTTGGAGATTGTAATCACCAACAATTTGGACATGGACAGGGAAGATGAGATTGAGCAAACCCAGGAATTGAAGGAGAATGTAGCTGCATTACATTCATTGCCAAAATTCTCTAATAATTCAACAGTATATTCTATTCAATTTCCTGTTTCTCATCAAAAGTTATTACCTTCTGTTGTACAAGCCCCAACTCTAGAATTGAAACAATTACCTGCTCATTTGAAATATGCATATTTGGGGACTAATGACACTTTGCCTGTAATTATTGCTAGCAATCTATCCAAGGTGCAGGAAGAAAAATTGCTGAGAGTCCTAAGGGACCATGTTACAGTTTTTGGATGGACATTAGCGGATATAAAGGGTATTAGTCCTGCCATGTGCATGCATCGGATATTGTTAGAGGATGGAGTTAAACCTACAAGAGATGGGCAAAGGAGATTGAATCCACCAATGATGGAGGTGGTGAAAAAAGAAGTGCTCAAACTGCTTGATGCCGGTATCATCTATCCCATCTCCGATAGTCAATGGGTGAGTACAGTGCATGTAGTCCCAAAGAAATCCGGAATCACCGTTGTCAAGAACGATGATAATGAGTTGGTGCCTACACGAATGCAAACAGGGTGGAGAGTGTGTATAGATTATAGAAAATTGAATGCTGTAACAAGAAAAGATCACTTTCCTCTCCTTTTTATTGATCAAATGTTGGAAAGATTAGCTGGGCACACTTATTATTATTTTCTAGATGGTTTTTCAAGATATAACCAGATTGTGATTGCACCTGAGGACCAAGAGAAGACCACATTCACATGTCCCTTTGGTACTTTTGCCTATCGACGGATGTCTTTTGGACTGTGTAATGTCCTAGGTACTTTTCAGCGATGCATGGTAAGCATTTTTTCGGACCTTTTAGAAGAATGCATCGAGGTTTTTATGGATGATTTCACAATTCATGGTGATTCTTTGGATGCATGCTTAGATAATTTAAATCGTGTTCTAGATAGATTCATGGAAACTAATCTTATTTTAAATTGGGAAAAATGTCATTTCATGGTTGAACAGGGAATAGTACTTGGTCATGTTGTGTCATCTAAAGGTCTTGAAGTTGATAAAGCTAAAATAGAAGTTATATCTGCTTTGCCTTACCCCGTCAGCGTGCGGGAGATTCGCTCTTTTCTTGGTCATGCAAGATTTTATCGAAGATTTATCAAGGATTTCTCGAAGATTGCATTACCCTTATGTAAGTTGCTGCAAAAAGATGTGGACTTCCAATTTGATGATGAATGCAAGGAGGCTTTTGACACTTTAAAGAAATTATTAACTTCTGCTCCTGTCATTCAACCGCCAAATTGGAAGTTGCCATTTGAGATCATGTGTGACGCAAGCAACTATGCAGTGGGGGCTGTTTTGGGACAAAGGATTGACAAAGCCGTTCATGCCATATACTATGCTTCGAGGACTTTGAATGAGGCTCAGATAAACTATTCCACAACTGAAAAAGAACTTTTATCTGTGGTTTTTGCTTTAGATAAATTTCGATCATATTTGCTTGGTACTAAAATTATAGTTTATTCTGACCATGCTGCTCTCAGGTATTTGCTCACCAAAAAGGATTTTAAACCAAGGATTATTAGATGGATTCTGCTCCTACAAGAATTCGACTTAGAGATCAAGGATAAGAAAGGTGCGGACAACTTAGTAGCGGATCACTTGAGTAGGCTACTGCGAGACGAGGAGAAGCTACCGTTACATGATTCTTTTCCGGATGAGCAGTTACTTTCCATCCATACTGAGAGTCCCTGGTATGCAGATACGGTGAATTATTTGGTAAGTGCATATTTTCCTAAAGAATTTTTCAAATCCCAAAAGGAAAAATTAAAAAGTGATGCTAGACACTATGTTTGGGATGATCCATACTTATGGAAATTTTGTGCTGACCAGATAGTTAGACAATGTGTGCCTAACAGTGAATTTCAATCTATTCTTTCCTTTTGTCATTCTTATGCTTGTGGAGGACATTTTGGTCCAAAAATAACTGCTAACAAAGTTTTGAAAAGTGGTTTTTATTGGCCATCACTTTTTAAAGATTCCTATCTGTTTTGTAAAACATGTGTTAATTGCCAAAGGACAGGAAATATTTCTCAACGAAATCAAATGCCCCAAACTCCTATATTAGTTGTTGAGATTTTTGATATTTGGGGTATAGATTTTATGGGACATTTTCCTTCATCCTTTGGGAATTTATATAATTTTTTGGCTGTTGATTATGTCTCAAAATGGGTGGAAGCTAAAGCCACTAGGACTGACGATTCTAAAGTTGTTGCAGATTTTGTTAGGACTAACATATTTGTCAGGTTTGGAACACCACGAGCCATCATTAGTGATCGCGGAACCCACTTTTGCAATAGGGTGTTAGCGGCTTTGTTCAAGAAATACAATGTTCTACACAAGGTTTCTACATCCTACCATCCGCAGAGTAATGGTCAAGCTGAGGTTTCTAACCGGGAGATCAAATCCATTTTGGAGAAGGTAGTTAACCCTAGCAGAAAGGATTGGAGTCTGAGATTAGATGATGCAGTTTGGGCCTATAGAACTGCGTACAAAACATCTATTGGGATGTCACCATAAAGGATTGTGTTTGGAAAACCATGCCACTTACCTGTTGAGTTGGAGCATAGGGCTTTTTGGGCAATCAAGCAGTGCAACATGAGTTTGGAGGTAGCTGGTGTACACAGGAAATTACAGTTACAAGAGTTGGAAGAATTGAGGAATGAAGCCTATGAAAGTTCGAAGATTTACAAGGAAAAGACCAAAGCTTTTCATGATAAGCAGATTGTGCGGAAAACCTTTATTGTGGGACAAAAAGTTTTGCTATATCATTCTCGGCTTAAGTTATTTCCAGGTAAATTGAGATCTAGATGGGTTGGTCCTTTTGTTATCACAAATGTGTTTCCTCATGGTGCAGTTGAGATTCAAAGTCCTAGTACAAACAAGATCCTTAAGGTGAATGGACATAGATTAAAGCCTTTCTATGAGGGGCATCAGGTGGAAAATATTGAGATGGTGGAGCTAGACGATCCAATCTATGAAAGCTGAGAAGAGAGGCATGACGTCGAGCCAAAGACGTTAAACACGGGCAGCTGCTTGGGAGGCAACCCAAGATCTCAGATTTGATTTTTCTATCCCTTTACTTTTTAGTTTTTTATTATTTGATTTTTCAGATTTGATTTTGCATGTTCGCTAGTAGTATTTTCTTCGTTGCATGATTTTCTTACATTGGGGACAATGTAAGGTTTGAGTGTGGGGGGGAGATTTAGGTTTTATTTTATGTAGAAAAAATAATCCAATTTTGATGGAAAAAAAATATTCTAAAAATTTGGGTTCCATGGTTCTATTTACCTATGTGTTCGAAGGTTAAAGTCAAAGATTGAAAATTAATGCTAAAATTCAGAATCTGTTTGATGCTTAATTTGTTAATGAATAATGACAACTAAGCCATGATCCATAGTAATTAATTTGAATTGAATTTGTGATACATAAGTACTTGAATATGAGAATCATGTTTAGTTGGCTAAGTTATTTGTGGAGTTGTCTATGTGCACTAATTTCACGACTTAGAACTGTTTAACTTGCTTATGTTGTGCAGAACCATGTAAAAAAAATGATGAATAAAAAAAAGAATGAAAAAAATGAAAATTGAAAATCTGTTTCAATGTCCATTGTGCGAAATAACTGGGTATCTAAGCCTCGGGAAGCATCGATATTCACGCTAAAAAGTGCGATGGATAAAAGCAGCTTGACTAGTCGACTTTTGTGGCCTTTGTTACTTGGATAAGTAAGCCCTTAAGGGTGTCTCTACACCTAGCGCCCTAAGATCATCTGGTTTAGGAGTCGTTGGTGGAAAGTTCGCTAATGGGTAACTCTGAAAAGCCTAAGAAAAGGAGACATTGCACATGTCAAGAAAAAAAAAAGTATACGAAAAAAGTATACGAGAAAAGCATGAAAATACATTCATCTGTGCTAAAAAGAAGGTTCTATGAAAAAAAATTAAAAGACAAGAAAAATTTGTTCTTGGTTAAGAGTTAGTGTGCATGATTTTTGCTCCATGGTAACTAAGTTGAGTAAGTATGATGATTTTGGGAAAGTTACTTATGTGGCTACAGTTTGATTTAACGAAATTCATTGGTGAAATGGTATGGTTGGTAATTGTGAGTTGATTGATAAAGCGTTGATTAGATTTCTGTAAATTTAGTGTTGCTAGTCATGATTTATATCTTGAATTCTTTTGACACTATGGTTGAATAGAATTTTTCTGGAAATCAAATTTTTAGTTTACACGAGGACGTGTAAAAAGATAAGTGTTGGGGAATTTGATGAGTATGAAATATATTATATTTTTATTCCTTAATGCTTAATCTTTTATATTTATTTTGTGCTTAAATAAACTCATTATTCTTATATTTTTATTTTAGGTACAATTGATGGGCTCTATGACTTTAGAAATAATTTGAAGACAAATTGGGCATTATTGGATCAAGGGAGTTAAAAGTCAAGTGGGTCACTGATTTCATGAACTCCTCCTGCACGGATTATTAAAACTGCCTAGCTGATCATGGATTTTCTGGCAATTATAACCAATTGGGTTGGCAAGTATTATTATTTAATTAGCATTTGGGCCATTTTTCAAGGAGCCAAACATATCATATCATATGATATAAATCAAGAGGTGGGCCTTTACATTATAACACATGTCCAGCAATGTTATCAATATATGTTAAGCCATCTTACGTGGGGAATTTCAAAGGAATATGAAGAGGGCAGCAATTGATAATAACTGGGCTGAATTTATTTGATTTCGCACGGAAGTCAGGCGGTAAATTTCCGAAGGCGTGAAGGAAATCTGGCACACGGCATATTGTGGAATTTATTTCCAATTTCAATTCTGAATTTTGGATTCTAGAAGATTAATTTTTACAATTCTATTGTAATTAGGATTTCTTTTAGACTAAGATTTATTTCCAAATTGAATTCTATTTCTGTATGGAAATTAGGGTAATTTGTAATTCCTTTTAGAGTTTGGATTTCTACTTCCTATAGGATTTAGGACTTTGTCTAGCACTATAAATAGAGGATGCTAGTCATGATTTTATTCATTCAATAATCAACTATCATCTATTGGTGTGCAGACTCAAGAGCATGTCAAGCTAGTTCTTTTTATTCAGTTCTAAAGGGAGGTGAATCCTTGTTACAAGTAATTGATTAATTGAGTATTATTATTTATTTCTTCTTGTGTGAAATTTCTTCTTATAATCTATTTTCATTGATTGTATGTTAATTGATTAAATTAATTTAATATGGCCAATTGAATTAGTTTGATCATTATCATATGCTAGATTAAGATTGGTATTACATGTAATTGATATATGTCTTTATCATAAGTAGCAACTTAGTAATAATAATTGTGGACAAACTTTTGTTTATTACTAAGATTATCAGAAAACAAGTTAAATAAATCGAACTTATGTGTTTGTTGCTTGGATTAGCCTAATTCTCTATTTCTTAATGCTTCTATCATATTAAATCTAGTGAGCTTGTTCTAGGTTGTATGCTAGTTAGAATCTGGTGGAGAGCTTGTTTCATACAGTGATAATCTACGGAGAGTTTCGGATAGCAGAGCTTATTGTTATCTAGGGCTAATAATTTCATTAAAGGAAAAATAATAATAACTTGATTAATTAATTATTGTACTTGGTGAAATTGAACTGCAGAACTGAAGTTTTTACATATTTGGTTAATTTCATTATTAATTCTTGTTCTCTTAGTTTAAAAATAATTTTCAAAAACCCCTCTCTTTATTTTCTGTTTAAATAGTAGAATAATTCTAAAACAACTTTACTCTCTGTGGGATCGATCCTTACTTGCTACTGTGCTAATTATTATAAATTGTGAAGTGAAAGTGAGGTTAATTTAAGAGTATCAACTACAACTCCCATTTACGTAGTATTTTTTCTATTTATCCACATAGATTTGCATCCACATAACAAAGATAGTCATGTATACAAAAAGCATGTATTTAAAAGGAAACAATAATAAATAAATCAAACATAAGGGTGGAGCATGCCACTGATAAAAGTAAGTAGTAGTGGGAGGGAAAAGGGAAGGTACATAAATTATATGGTCCATAAATATCAAATATGTATAAATCTATATAAACTTTCTTGGTAATATATATTAATTATTAAGGACAATTTATTTTTATGATTGCCCTGATCTAGTGTGTGACATAAATAATGACATATTACTACCTAAAGTTTATGATAAGACAACTTAACTTATATTAAAAAGTTAATTTGTAAAATATTAAAATTACTAGAATTTATTTAAATTTAAATTTTATAATTAATAGTATTTTTATGCAGTTTATAGTACTTAAATTGTATTGTCTTAATTTGTAAGACCCCAACTTTTATAAATAAAGAAGAATTTTCTATAAATATTATTTTTGAATATTATGGAGTTAATTTGATATAATGTTATAGTTGTGGGTAATATTTATAAATTTTGCAAAGTACGCAAGTTGTTATATAATATTCGATTGGTCGGGGAATATTCGTTTTAACAGGGAATATTCGTACAACGACACAATCATTGGTGGACCCCACAACAGAATTATTGTCGGATTGAGAAAACGACAAAAATATTTTATTAAAAATAACGGCAGAAGTTTTATGTGACAACCCCAAAATAGGTCCATTCCATCCAACCCATTCTGAGTCGTCAAATACATGGTACAGAAAACAACTACAACTTTATTACAACAATTGTCGTGCAAAATACAACAGCACATATGCTGTGAGTTTGGATACAAATATATACCAAATGTGACTCATGTTCCAATCGTGGACATCACCTCACAATGACACCTTACATAAAGGTATAGTCAAAAACTGTTTTGGAAATTAGAATCTTTGGGAAGTGCTTAAGGAAACCTTCGTACATGGGAGGCCATGCGTCTAGGTTATGATAGATATCATATGGCCACAGAATTATCTTTGGTTGACCCAATAGACCCCAAAGAAAAACGAGAAGATTACTATCATATTCTTCCCAATGGTGAGTCTTCTCTTGACATATCATTATCTCTACTATCTCTAATTGAGAATTATACTTCAAACAAACACCAAGATTATATAGGTAGTGCTCGTATATATACTCAGCAAGTGGATGAGCACATCCATGTCTTATGATGACACGAGGTTGTATGTCATTAGACATCTTGTATGATAGTGGCAAACCACCCTTCCAACGTTGGGTACACCTTACCCTATTGGATTCACCAAATATAACTACTAAATAAACTTTTCTATACTGCTTCGGGAGAACATCCACAGCTAGAGACCACCGTTCTATTTCCCCGTTACCCTCGCTCGACCCAGCTACACTCTTATTACCTGAAAGGAATTGTGAAGCAAAAGGGTGAGCACAACTAGCTCAGTAAAGAATATCATGACTAAAGATAATTCAATTATCAATAGCCTTCATCAACAATAAATCAGAGATTTAGAACATATGGTAAATGATAAAAATTTTAACCATAGTTGCAGCGGAACGAGCAATCCATTAGAAGAGTCAAATAGACTATAAAGTCTATTATCTTCTCCATGTTAAAAATCCACCAACAATATTTTATCCATGTAACATCACTCAACAGTTCCTTTCCACAATCATATGAATAACTCATAATCATAATTGTGACTATAAATTTTTCTTCGCACCCAGGACGAAGAATATTTTCATCACCTGTCTTTTCCTGAAACATCAAAGATCATGGTTATACCAAATCACAATTCATGTTTATAATCATACTAACAAATCCATCTTTGCACTACGGGCCAAAGATATTCATCAACAAACCATCTTTGAACTACGGGCCAAAGATATTCTACAACATGTCATCTTTGCACTACATGCCAAAGATATTCATCTACAATTCATCTTTGCACTACAGGCCAAAGATATTCATCAACAGTTCATATTTGCACTATAGGCCAAATATATTCATATCTCAAAGAAATATATAATCATTTCAGAATTTATATAAACAATAATTATAACCATGTTGATCAATTCACCTTTGCACTTAAGCTTAAGATATTCAATTATAAATTCAATGGTCATGATCATACCAGTCACAATTCAACTTTGCACTACAGGCCAAAGAGAACCCTAGTCATGATCATACCAATAATCTACCCATCTTTACACTCCAGTGAAAGAGAATTTCAACATCAGGGTTATAAAAATGTTATATATGATGATAAAAATAATATGATCAACATATAGTTTTAATCTCAAGAGTAATATTCGTAACTCATGAATAGTAAATCGTGAATAGTAACTTATGAATAGTAACCCCGACACAAAAGATAGAAATTCCACAATAAAATCCATACCAATATTTCGGTATAATGATATTGAAAGAATAATATTACTTAAATTTATAAACAATTTATTTTAATTGTTTACACTTTACTAATTAATGCATTTAATCATCATAAAATGCCAACTCTTACAATTTCATCATCAATAACCAAAACCCTCATCAAAAATCTGCATATACCTCATATAGGATTCTCAAGCCATAAAATCCTATTTTTCAATTTTCTTACTTCACATAACCTATTTAATTCATTTTCTCATAACTAGACTATTTTCATGAAAAATACCAAATCCGTTCCAAAAATATTTTTTTTCTGGAATTTAGCATGATATAGTCTCATAGTGAACATATATTTTTCTCAGAATTTTTAAAAGTCATTTACTATTTTTCATATGGCCAAAATAGCTGAATATTTAGACATTTATCAAAAATTGTACTTTTGTCTAAAAATTCTGAAATTTACAGAGTATACTTCTATCATATACATGTACTCCCAATAAAAATTTCATCAATTTTGGAGTTAACCACAAGGAATTATAAGCTGTTACTTCTAAAATAGTCTTTTCTCATAAAATTCATAACTCTCAATCTATACATCCAAAAATCACCATTTTTGGACACAATCAAGAAAACTCATCAAAATATCATTTCAAATTTTTCCAGAATTTTTAAAGATCAGAAAAATTACGAAACTGAAAATCATAACAACCCTTAAAATCCCTTAATATCCCTTACTATCCCTTACTATCCCTTACCTCAAAGAGCAGCACTTCAGATTGGATATCGGATATGACGCTGAAGGAAACTCGCACTGATGAATAGCAACTCACCAAGTATCTAAATACTCACAAAATACACTCAATAATCTAGAGAGAGAAAGAGAGAAAGCTTATGTTTCTGGTGTGTTTTTCAATTCTAACTTAGCCCTCTATTTATAGGAAAATTTTGGTAGGTTTGACCTGCAACCTGATGGTTTTACCTGCTACTATTCCCACCCACCACATTTGAAATATAATTCAGCACATTTCTTCACCAACCACAAGTGGGGCCCACCAATTCTAGAATTTTCCACCAAAATGATAAACTCCGAAAATTCAACAATTTCTGAACCAGTCATCTCGTAAAATTCATAATAAATCATACGTTCATTTTTAACGGTTCAAAATTTGTGGGCATATACTCAACTTATATATGTATAACATATCCAAAAATTACCACGATCCAACGGTCGGATTAAAAATTATAACCCCCGCAAAATATCTCAAAAATCCTGATTTTTAATACCTCCATTCCGACAAAAATATGGATAAAAATCTCAACATTAACTCCTTCATTTTTTAACCACAAAAATATATCCCTCATTTATATCCACATAAAATAAATATTTTCTTATCATATGAATCAATAATTAATTATTCACAAATAATATTACAGAATCACATTTATGACAATCAGGTCGTTCACAGGAAAGAGGGGGCTTTCCAATAAGGATTTCTCCTTACTAGCGCGCAATTCGATGACCAAACCTCTCCTTAGACAGAACTTTCTAGACATTGCCAATAATGTTATCTAATAATATTATTCAAATAATATGAATTATTGATCTGATAATAGAAAATACTGTGCAACAACAATTATTGAAACAACAATAGTATAAAATATCAACGCAGCAATTATTGAATCAATAAAATAAAATATTGAACAGTAATTACTGTAACAATTATTGAGTAGTGCCTTCTTACGTAAGAATCAATAATTTCAAAAATACTGTGCAATACCGTGTGCTACTGTGCAATAACGCGTATTACTGTATTTTAACCACCGGGTATTCCAACAGTGTTAACGGTAACAACTACGCCGTTATTTGTAAAAACTCAAATTTGTCGTTTTCCTTCACCCGACAGTTATTCGTTATGGGGCCCACAAATAGCTGCGCCGTCGTACGAATATTCCCCGACAGAAAGAATATTCCACGACCAAACGAATATTTCCCGACAACAATGATTATTTTATAACCACTTGCTTATTTTGAAAAAAAATTCATATTTCACCCATAACTTTAAACTTTTATCAATTTAACCATTTACTGAATAGTAATTATAAGAAAAATTGAATACTTTTATTTCATAAAATTCGGGGTTTTACAATCTCCCCTCCTTATGAAATTTCGTCCTCGAAATTTACGTACCTGGTATTTCAAAGAATTGAGAATACCTTCCTTTCATTTCAGATTCCATCTTCCTTGTCATCATAATTTCTCCATTGCTCATCTCCTGTATTTCAAATATCATTCTAGAATACAGCTTCAAAACAAGGGTTAATTTAGCAAATTAACATATCACATAATATCCCGATATTATGACTGACCAACAAATAAGCTTAGGTAGGACACACTAGCTAAGGATTTACTCATCTCTCCCCTCCTAGTTTTATTCCCCGATCTCCGCCAGAGATCATATCCCTAAGCTCTGATACCACCTGTGACAACCCCAAAATAGGTCCATTCCATCCAACCCATTCTGAGTCGTCAAATACATGGTACAGAAAACAACTACAACTTTATTACAACAATTGTCGTGCAAAATACAACAGCACATATGCTGTGAGTTTGGATACAAATATATACCAAATGTGACTCATGTTCCAATCGTGGACATCACCTCACAATGACACCTTACATAAAGGTATAGTCAAAAACTGTTTTGGAAATTAGAATCTTTGGGAAGTGCTTAAGGAAACCTTCGTACATGGGAGGCCATGCGTCTAGGTTATGATAGATATCATATGGCCACAGAATTATCTTTGGTTGACCCAATAGACCCCAAAGAAAAACGAGAAGATTACTATCATATTCTTCCCAATGGTGAGTCTTCTCTTGACATATCATTATCTCTACTATCTCTAATTGAGAATTATACTTCAAACAAACACCAAGATTATATAGGTAGTGCTCGTATATATACTCAGCAAGTGGATGAGCACATCCATGTCTTATGATGACACGAGGTTGTATGTCATTAGACATCTTGTATGATAGTGGCAAACCACCCTTCCAACGTTGGGTACACCTTACCCTATTGGATTCACCAAATATAACTACTAAATAAACTTTTCTATACTGCTTCGGGAGAACATCCACAGCTAGAGACCACCGTTCTATTTCCCCGTTACCCTCGCTCGACCCAGCTACACTCTTATTACCTGAAAGGAATTGTGAAGCAAAAGGGTGAGCACAACTAGCTCAGTAAAGAATATCATGACTAAAGATAATTCAATTATCAATAGCCTTCATCAACAATAAATCAGAGATTTAGAACATATGGTAAATGATAAAAATTTCAACCATAGTTGCAGCGGAACGAGCAATCCATTAGAAGAGTCAAATAGACTATAAAGTCTATTATCTTCTCCATGTTAAAAATCCACCAACAATATTTTATCCATGTAACATCACTCAACAGTTCCTTTCCACAATCATATGAATAACTCATAATCATAATTGTGACTATAAATTTTTCTTCGCACCCAGGACGAAGAATATTTTCATCACCTGTCTTTTCCTGAAACATCAAAGATCATGGTTATACCAAATCACAATTCATGTTTATAATCATACTAACAAATCCATCTTTGCACTACGGGCCAAAGATATTCATCAACAAACCATCTTTGAACTACGGGCCAAAGATATTCTACAACATGTCATCTTTGCACTACATGCCAAAGATATTCATCTACAATTCATCTTTGCACTACAGGCCAAAGATATTCATCAACAGTTCATATTTGCACTATAGGCCAAATATATTCATATCTCAAAGAAATATATAATCATTTCAGAATTTATATAAACAATAATTATAACCATGTTGATCAATTCACCTTTGCACTTAAGCTTAAGATATTCAATTATAAATTCAATGGTCATGATCATACCAGTCACAATTCAACTTTGCACTACAGGCCAAAGAGAACCCTAGTCATGATCATACCAATAATCTACCCATCTTTACACTCCAGTGAAAGAGAATTTCAACATCAGGGTTATAAAAATGTTATATATGATGATAAAAATAATATGATCAACATATAGTTTTAATCTCAAGAGTAATATTCGTAACTCATGAATAGTAAATCGTGAATAGTAACTTATGAATAGTAACCCCGACATAAAAGATAGAAATTCCACAATAAAATCCATACCAATATTTCGGTATAATGATATTGAAAGAATAATATTACTTAAATTTATAAACAATTTATTTTAATTGTTTACACTTTACTAATTAATGCATTTAATCATCATAAAATGCCAACTCTTACAATTTCATCATCAATAACCAAAACCCTCATCAAAAATCTGCATATACCTCATATAGGATTCTCAAGCCATAAAATCCTATTTTTCAATTTTCTTACTTCACATAACCTATTTAATTCATTTTCTCATAACTAGACTATTTTCATGAAAAATACCAAATCCGTTCCAAAAATATTTTTTTTCTGGAATTTAGCATGATATAGTCTCATAGTGAACATATATTTTTCTCAGAATTTTTAAAAGTCATTTACTATTTTTCATATGGCCAAAATAGCTGAATATTTAGACATTTATCAAAAATTGTACTTTTGTCTAAAAATTCTGAAATTTACAGAGTATACTTCTATCATATACATGTACTCCCAATAAAAATTTCATCAATTTTGGAGTTAACCACAAGGAATTATAAGCTGTTACTTCTAAAATAGTCTTTTCTCATAAAATTCATAACTCTCAATCTATACATCCAAAAATCACCATTTTTGGACACAATCAAGAAAACTCATCAAAATATCATTTTAAATTTTTCCAGAATTTTTAAAGATCAGAAAAATTACGAAACTGAAAATCATAACAACCCTTAAAATCCCTTAATATCCCTTACTATCCCTTACTATCCCTTACCTCAAAGAGCAGCACTTCAGATTGGATATCGGATATGACGCTGAAGGAAACTCGCACTGATGAATAGCAACTCACCAAGTATCTAAATACTCACAAAATACACTCAATAATCTAGAGAGAGAAAGAGAGAAAGCTTATGTTTCTAGTGTGTTTTTCAATTCTAACTTAGCCCTCTATTTATAGGAAAATTTTGGTAGGTTTGACCTGCAACCTGATGGTTTTACCTGCTACTATTCCCACCCACCACATTTGAAATATAATTCAGCACATTTCTTCACCAACCACAAGTGGGGCCCACCAATTCTAGAATTTTCCACCAAAATGATAAACTCCGAAAATTCAACAATTTCTGAACCAGTCATCTCGTAAAATTCATAATAAATCATACGTTCATTTTTAACGGTTCAAAATTTGTGGGCATATACTCAACTTATATATGTATAACATATCCAAAAATTACCACGATCCAACGGTCGGATTAAAAATTATAACCCCCGCAAAATATCTCAAAAATCCTGATTTTTAATACCTCCATTCCGACAAAAATATGGATAAAAATCTCAACATTAACTCCTTCATTTTTTAACCACAAAAATATATCCCTCATTTATATCCACATAAAATAAATATTTTCTTATCATATGAATCAATAATTAATTATTCACAAATAATATTACAGAATCACATTTATGACAACCAGGTCGTTCCCAGGAAAGAGGGGGCTTTCCAATAAGGATTTCTCCTTACTAGCGCGCAATTAGATGACCAAACCTCTCCTTAGACAGAACTTTCTAGACATTGCCAATAATGTTATCTAATAATATTATTCAAATAATATGAATTATTGATCTGATAATAGAAAATACTGTGCAACAACAATTATTGAAACAACAATAGTATAAAATATCAACGCAGCAATTATTGAATCAATAAAATAAAATATTGAACAGTAATTACTGTAACAATTATTGAGTAGTGCCTTCTTACGTAAGAATCAATAATTTCAAAAATACTGTGCAATACCGTGTGCTACTGTGCAATAACGCGTATTACTGTATTTTAACCACCGGGTATTCCAACAGTGTTAACGGTAACAACTACGCCGTTATTTGTAAAAACTCAAATTTGTCGTTTTCCTTCACCCGACAGTTATTCGTTATGGGGCCCACAAATAGCTGCGCCGTCGTACGAATATTCCCCGACAGAAAGAATATTCCACGACCAAACGAATATTTCCCGACAACAATGATTATTTTATAACCACTTGCTTATTTTGAAAAAAAAATCATATTTCACCCATAACTTTAAACTTTTATCAATTTAACCATTTACTGAATAGTAATTATAAGAAATATTGGATACTTTTATTTCATAAAATTCGGGGTTTTACATTTTACCATTGTTACTGTTGAACTACTCGGTAGTAAAAGTACAGTAATACGTGTGGTTGCATAGTAGCACACGGTATTGATTATTAATGTTTATGTGAGAAGTCACTCAGTTTTGATTCAATTATTGTCAGTTAATAATATGAATTATTTAGCGATAATGACGTTTTGTTTTATTCGTATTATTAACGTAATAAAACAGAAACATCTTTTTATATAAAACAGAATACTTTATTAAAGTTATTCTATAAATAGAATATATTATATTTTATTTAAAAGATTTTTCTTTAAATATGGACCGTCAGATTAAAGTAATCAATCTGGACCGTTTATGGATTAGTTACTATGCATTCTATTTTTCTATAAATAGCAGCTCATTCCTTCATTATTTCTTACGAATTCACTGAACTCTAGAGAGAGAAACTATAGAGAAAAACTATAGAGAGAGAGAAGAAGAGTATTCTGCTACTTAACTACTTCCTTATTTCAGCTCGTCTTTAAAAAGGTAAGGGGTGTTATTCTTTCTTATTCATGAAGAGAACTGTTGTTATTCCATTTCTTATTATTCTGTTGGAATAACCTGTATACGTGGTCTACCCTATACTTGGTGACATTCTTCTATTATTCTGTTGGAACATCCTGTCTGTGTGTTTTACACCGGACCTGGTTCCGTTTTTATTATTATTCTGTTGGAACATCCTGTCTGTGTGTTTTACACCGGACCTGGTTCCGTCTTGTTATTATTCTGTTGGAACATCCTGTCTGTGTGTTTTACACCGGACCTGGTTCCATTTTTTATTATTCTGTCGGAATATCCTGTCTGTGCGTTTACGCCGGATCTGGTTCCATTATTTATTATTCTGTCGGAATATCCTGTCTGTGCGTTTACGCCGGACCTGGTTCCATTATTTATTATTCTGTTGGAATAACCTGTCTGTGCGGTCTATCGCATGCATGGTGATTTCTTTTGTTATTCCATTCTTTATTGTACTCAGTTGGTTAAGTTTTGACTTCTATACTCCATGAAATTTGTGGAATATCTTTGATAATTGTGGTTCATCCAGTATCTTTTCATGAAAATATTCTTCTAAGTATTCTTGAATTTTACTCCACAAAGCAATATCATGTTGACAATTTGGACGTTGTTAATTCTTGGATAAATTAATTCTTGAACTTGTTTTATTGAATTCTTATATCATTGTCATCATCCTCATGTTTATATTATGTTGAAAGTCATCTGTGGCCTGTAGTGCATAGATGGACTTGGTATGATTATGACCAGGGATTATTCGGTGTAATCATGACCGTAATGTTACAAATGATGTGGTAAAAATCCTCATTGGCCCGTAGTGTATTGATGGACAGTTGTTGGAATGATCATGACCATTAATGAATATACGAATATCCTTGGCCGTAGTGCAGGGGTGATTCGATGATGTGGATTATTTTATTAAGCTGAGCCTCAGCGATCACAGTGTTGGAAAATCTTTTAAATCATAAAAGATAGTAGAGTTTATTTTCTACTTGACTTTTTTAATGGATTGCTTGTTCCGCTGCAGTTAAACTTGATGTCTATTATATTTTATCAGTTTAACATTGTTGAAGGCTAATGATAATTTATTCTGCATTATCTTAGTCATAATATTTCTTACTGGGCTAGTTGAGCTCACCCTTTCTTTCACTGTTCTCTTCAGAAAATGAGAACGTAGCTGGGGCAAGTCGGGGAACGGAGTGATGGTCCGGATGATAGTATTAGTTAGTAGTCCTCACTATTCTATGTAATGGTGTGTTAATAAATGTAATGAGGACTCCTTTTGAGTATGAATACTCTCTAGAAGATAATATTTGTATTCAAACTCACAGTTTATGTTTTGTCGTATTGTACACGACAGTTGTATTAGTAAGTTGTATTTGTATTTTGTACTATGTATCTGACGACCCAAGATGGGTGATGTATACCTAATTTTGGGGGCGTCACATAATTAAATAATTTTAAGTTATTCTAAATTAACTGTATAAAGTTAAAAAAATGAAAGGGGAGAGTAATAAACTTAATTTTAATAGGGAATATGGAACAAATAAAAGAAGAAAAATAATATATATATATATATATATATATATATATAGAGAGAGAGAGAGAGAGAGAGAGAGAGAGAGAGAGAGAGAGGGGAAATGATCCATAAAAAATAGATAAACAAATTTAATAATATCGAGAATTATCAAAGCACCACCAAAACCCCAAAATACTAACCTTTAAGAGCATCTCCAGCAGCTAGACTATCTGATGGACTATATTTAGTCCATATGACATCAGCAAATGTCCTTTAGTCTTCCATCTTTCCAGCAGATGGACTATCCCGTGGACTATAATATAAAAAGATTAAAATAATCTATGAATTCAAAAAAAACTCCAATCTCATTCCACTCTCCCATTTAAATATAATTAAAATTATAGTCCATGGACTATCAAGTTCCTAGATTTAGTCTTGTTGATGCTTCAAATATAGTCACAGACTATATTTAGTCTACCTGCTGGAGTTGGAAGATAAATCCTAGACTAAATATAGTCTAGGATTGTGCTGCTGGAGTTGCTCTAAACCATAAACCCTACCACCCCTCAATTTTCCAAAGCCACACTATGCACTCCCGCTGCTTCGCCTCCATTTCTCGCTACTTTTCATCTTCTCCCGTTACCAAGCCTCCAAAGTTTAAAAATCTCTCCAAAATACTAGCCAAACACAGACCCCGAGCAATCGAAGAAGCCCAAAATGCCCTCACAGATTACCTCTACGCTACCAAAAATTTACCCTTCATTCATGCAGAACACATTAGCAAGAATTCGATTTTCTCTCTCTCAGAAATTATTGCCAAGGTCGAGTTTTCGCTTTCCGGGTTTTCGACATCTTTGCAGAGCTTTCTCAGGTACCATCCCATTAACGAGTTCAAGTTTTTCTATGAAAGTATAGGCATTAATTCTGATGAAATTGATGGGTTTTTACCGGTAAATAAATTCTTTCTGGCTGAAGATTATCGGGTTTTTAATGCTGCTTGTGCACTTTGGGAATTTGGGTTTCCTTGGAACAGGTTGGGCAAGTTGTGCAAAGAAGAAATTTCTATTTTTTACAAAGATTCCAGTGAATTAAATGAACGGCTTGTTGGTTTTAAAGAGTACGGGTTTGACAATGTGATGATTATTGGGATATGCTTGAATTTTCCTTTTGTGTTGAGTGGGAATTGTGAATTGGGTGGTGAAATTGATGGATTGTTTGATGATTTGAGAAAGGTTTTTGTCCATTATGATATGATTAGTGGTGTTGAGGGAAATGTGGATGCTTGGAGTGAGGTTTGTAGGAAAATTCGAATTTTTTATGACTTGGGTTGCGTAAAGGGCAAGATGGGCAAATTGATGGGTAGAAGCAGGAATGTTTTTCTTGAGCATCCAGAAGAGATTTTGGTTCAAAAAGTTAAGTACTTTAGTAAGTTAGATGTCAACAAGTTGGAAATAGGGTATTTACTTCTTTCTAGCCCAGAGATATTGAGATTTGATCTCGAGAGCCCCTGCATTTCAGTTTCGGGATTTTTGAAATATTATGGATTAGAAGAAAATCAATTGAGACTTATCATGGAAAATTACCCTTACGTTATGGGTAGAAATAAAATATCTAATTTGCCTCATGTGTTGAGATCATTGGATCTTAATGAATGGTTCTTCAATAAGTTGAGAAATGGAGACCATAATCTGTTGGCTAGGTATGTTATTGGCAGTCCTGAAGAAGACTTGGATGAAATTTATACCGATTTCTTAATGAGAATCCCGTCTACAAAAAAACATTTTCATACACGAAGTAAGTTGAATTTCTTACATAGTATTGGGTTTGGAGAGAATGAACTAACCATAAAAATTTTAGCTCGTATGAGTGGTACAAGTAGTGATCTGCAGGAGCGGTTTGATTGGCTTCTTCATAGTGGAGTTGAATTTTCAAAGCTGTGTAAAATGATTAGCATTTCTCGAATGATTCTAAACAAACAGAAAGAGCAAATTGAGCAGAGTGTGAAATACCTTTGCGAGGATATTGGCTTTTCTTTGCAGTACCTTGATATCTTTCCATCCTATTTGCGTTGCAGCTTAGAGAAACGAATAAAACCCAGATACAGGTTCCTTATGTGGCTTATAGAAAATGGTTTGTGTGCAAAAGAATATTCCCTTTCGAGCATAATTTCCAAAAGTGAGAAACAATTAATTGCTCACGCTTATCGCATGCACCCAGCTGCTCCGAAAATGTGGCTGGAGAATTTCAAGGCTGAAGACTAGCATATAGGATGATGTTCTTATTTAAAATGTATATAGGATGATGTATTAGTACATGATGATCTTTTAAAACTTTTATTTTCACAGCATGAATTCAGTTGATATAGTTATGATTTGTATGGGTTTTTCTTTAGGATCATAGTAGAATCCAAGTTCGTACTTTGTATGTGTAGATGTTTTTATTAAAGTTTGTCTTGAATCTCTGTTTTTTTTCCTGCCATCATGTGAGAACTTGAGTTGGTTATATTCACTAGTAAATTTCTCTTGTAGTCTCAAGTCTGAAGATATTTAAGTGGAATTGGGACCTTCACTGCAGGATGCCACTTCTAATGGGGACTTACATATACCAATTCTACGTGCCACTGATAAAAGTAAGGAATAAATGGGAAGGAAGGAATAAAAAAGAAAAAGGAAAGGTACATAAATTTTGTGGTCCATAAATATCAAATATGTATAAATCTATATAAATTTTCTTTTATTTTTATGTAAGTGGCTAGATTGCCCTGATCTAGTGTGTGACATAAATAATGGCATATTACTACCTAAAGTTAATGATTAGACAACTTAACTATATCTCCGTTTCAAAAACAAAAGTTCGATTTTGATATTAAAAAGTTAATTTGTAAAATATTAAAATTACTAGAATTTATTTAAATTTATAATTAATAAAATTTTTATGCAGTTTATAGTACTTAAATTGTATTGTCTTAATTAAATAATTTTAAGTTATTCTAAATTAACTGTATAAAGTTAAAATGGATTTCTCTCTTTAAAAAAAGGAGAGGGGAGAGTAATAAACTTAATTTTAAGAGGGAATATTGAACAAATAAAAGAAGAAAAAGGAAAAAGGAAAGAAGTAAGTAATAAAGCCAGGGTTCAAGCCACTAGTAAGAGAGAAGTGATAAAGCAAAGTGCATCACGATTCACGATTAACGTTGAAACTTAAAAACAAAGCAAAAACAACAAACAGCCAAACTGACATCCTTTCTCTTAAATCCGCCTGATTATTTAGCAAAAATTATATATATATATATATATATATATACGGGGAGGATCTAAAGCGGACCAAATAAGCGGACCAAAGAACGGACCAAGGCAAAAACACGCGGGTTTCAGGGTCCGGGTCGGACCAACCCGCGGGTTGACCCTGAAACCCGCGTGTTTTTGCCTTGGTCCACTCCTTGGTCCGTTCTTTTGGTCCGCTTTAGATCCTCCCTGTATATATATATATATATATATATATATATATTTAGGATCATCTTTGTTCCACAATATCAAGAGTCCTTCGAATCTGCGAATCAATTGTTTCAATAAATAAATCATTAAAATCTATAAATCAATTTCAAAAAATAGCACAAATTATTTTCTTCAAAATGGGTTCTTTGAAGAGAAGAGCTTGTGTTGTGTGGTTTATCTTTAGAAAGATGCCTAACAAAAATTTAAGACTTCATTAATGATGGAAGAGAAAAAACTAACACCAAACACCAACAAATACCACCCCCGCCTCGCCTCCCCTCTCCTCCCCACGCCAATACATCATCATCAACTTTATTGTAATTTTCTTACTTCTAGCTCTTTCGCATTTCCACCTATATGACAAAAGTTCGCAAGTAAAAATCAAAATCAAACCTTGATTTTTGTTCTAATGCTAACATCCATTTTTGGGTAGTTGCAAAATCACACTCACTTTTCCCTCTTCTTCCCATTGTTCCTTCTTTTCTCTCTCTTCATGTTTTGCAGAGGCTGGAATCTTTTGAGTTTCAGTTACACAAATGAAAAGAATGAGATTTGATTCAAAAAACAATCATAATACTAATAATTATTACTACCCATTTTCCCTAACTCACAAATATAATCAAACGTTTGTTAAAATTGTGGTTTGTTTTCTCGTATTGTGTCTTGCTTATCGGTTCTATTTCCCCAATGTTACCCAAGTGTCCCCTGTTTTGGACTCTGACACTGACTTTCTTCTGAATAAAACATTGCCGCCGGCGCCAGTGGATCAGCCGCCGGAATTTGGTGATCTTCCGGCTTTGAGTGAGAGCCAAGCAAACTTACCCAAAGAAACTAAAAGCCAAGCTTCACAGAATGGTGAGTACATTTATTTTTGTGTAATTATACAGGCTCCATCTTTTCAAAAGTTATGCATGAACTGTAGAATTTGAAGCAATCCCAGTTCTTAATCACTGGGGAATAGGATATTGTAATTTCAAGATTCCAGTTTATTCTTTGATTAGACATTAAATTTAAAAGATGTTTTTTGTTTGTTTGTTTATTTATTTATTTAATTATTTATTTTTTTAGGAGGAAAAAGTGAACTGAATCACAAGTTCTATAAGAAATCTTGGTCATTGTAGCTAATTCAATTTTTGCTTACTAGTTTGAATTTGAGAGAAATTTGTATATCTAATTTGGAATACATTAGTGGGTCAATCTGTCTTGTTTCTATTCTGGTTGGTTGGTTTTCTTACTGCTGCACTTAGATGACCCCATTCCATTGAACTTTTATATTTGAAATTGAACTCCAACTATTTATTGCAAGCTTTAGTTGTCTAGTATTGAAAGAAGTTGTCTGCCATATGTATATATTAATATATATGCATAGAGGGTCAATTCTAGCTCTAAAGATTTAATTTGTAAGTTTTCTGCACAAAGGGATAACATGTTTGTCCATTTCTAATGAACTGCATGGTGTTTGTTAATATGCTTTACAAGTTGTTTAATTCTTTGGCTCATTGCATTGTGCCTCTGTGATCTTCTTGAGGTTTCGAGTTCGTTTAGTGTGCTTTGACCGATGAATATGTTAATGAAATTACATAATCTATGTACAGGGAAATGTGATATTTTTACTGGAGATTGGGTTCCCGATCCCAACGGTCCATCTTACACTAACAACAGCTGCCACTCCATTCAAGAACATCAAAACTGCATGAGAAATGGGCGGCCTGATTCCGGCTATATTTACTGGAGGTGGACACCACGGGACTGTGAATTGCCCAAGTTTAATCCAGAAAGATTTCTGTGGTTGATGAGAAATAAATCTATGGCCCTTATTGGTGATTCAATCTCGCGTAATCACGTCCAGTCATTGCTTTGCATTCTCTCACAGGTACATTCTATGTTTATGGAATTCTAGTGATGTTAACCTATTTGGTCTGGGCATCTGGCTATTAAAACTGTTCATTACCTTATGATTAATTTCTTTTGCTTTTAGCTTCTTCTCTCTAATTCTTATTAGGGACTTGCCAGAACATTTCCTGTATTTACATTTTATTTTAGCATTAAATCCTATATATGCTTGATTGAAAAGCTCAGTAATTTGCCTGAAAACAGATCATGATCAACTAAGATTTTGGCTAAATTTGAACAGAAGAAGTCAACAAGTTGTATAAGTACTAGGGCTCTGGAATTGGGTACATATTTTGAAAATTAGCAGGCCAATGAGCTAAAACAGTAGTGCAAATGCAATTATCGGCTGAATATGTTTTCCGGGTAGCTTAATTACAAGTAGGCATGCACTAGCAAGATTCTCGTCAAATTTGATATTAAGAATTTCATGATTCTATTATCAACCTACCCTATTTGAAGTAGTAAAATGAGTAAATATGACTCATTCCAAAGGTAAGTCTATACCAAATTCATGGTACAAGGATTTAGGTAGTTCTTTGCTATTAATGTCTTTGCCGATTTAACTTCAAAGTTCAAACCGATTGGATTTTATAGTAGTTGCCAGGTCATGATGGAGACCAGTGACATGCCATTACTTCTATTATTAATTACAGCTGGCATGGCTTTTATGATGGAAGCTACCCCATTTGAAGTGGTTCAATGGTCAATTTGCAATAAATTATGTTCCAAATTTCCTTGTCGGAGTATTTAGGTAGTTGTTTCACTAAGTTTCATCCACAACTTTGAGATTTGTATTTTGATAATTATTAGCTTCAACTAACATGAACTGTTGTGACTATGACCAAAGAAAGCTGATTTAAAACAATAACAATTGCCATGATCTATTATCATAAATCTGCCCTACCTTCCATTTCCAATCATAATATAAAAACTTAAGGACTTATTAATTAGTTGACTAAATTTACTGTTGCTTAGTTTCCATTTCCTTGGTTAGGATTTCTTACTGAAGGGCTCTTTCTTCTCTTATAAAAATTCGGTTCATTTTCAACTTTTGTAGTAGATAGGATTTAAAATCTAAATATCTGCAGTGGTTACAAGAATTGTCTTGTCCAAGTTAAGAAATCTTCCTAGGATCCAAAGCCGAAAATTTCTAATTCAATTTACCTTAAGCAGCAGTAAATTAAAAGATATGTTACTATTACCGCATCATTCGTCATTCGCTAGTTCTATACTCTGTCGTAATTTCATTGTTTGAAGCGTGTTAACATGAAGGATATGGACTATCCTGTCTCGTTCACTTTTGAGAAAATATTGGTTGCTCGGGATACAAGCAACTTATTACCCAACTTAACGCCTCAATGAGTATACACTGAGGGTTCCTTATGATTTGGCCTACAACTTTTTTGTTAATAGGGCCTTTCTTATTGGATTCTAATGACATGCAGGTAGAAGAAGCCGTTGATGTCTACCATGATGAGGAATACAAATCGAGGAGATGGTATTTCCCCTCGTATGACTTCACTCTTTCGGTTATCTGGTCTCCTTTCCTCGTAAAAGCAGCTGTTTCTGAAGACATTAACGGAGTTGCATCAGATATACCTAAGCTTAATCTCGACGAACTTGACCCTGTATGGCTCAAACAATACAACAATTTCGATTACATAGAGATTGGTGGTGGGAAATGGTACCTCAAAACTGCAATCTACTATGAGAACAACACGATCGTTAGCTGTCATAACTGCCCTCAGGACAATATAACAAAGGTGGGATTCGAGTACGCTTATCGTAAAGCAATAAACTCAACCTTAAAGTTCATAACTCGTTCGAAACACAAGGCGTACACATTTTTCAGAGCTGCCACGCCTGATCACTTTGAGAATGGAGAATGGAACACGGGGGGATATTGTAACAGGACCGTGCCATTTAAAGAAGGCGAGGTTGATTTAATTGATGTGGACCGAGTAATGCGTGATATTGATTTGGAAGAATTTAACAAGGCATTTGATATAGGATCTGAGAAGGGGTTGAATTTGAGACTATTTGATACAACTCATCTTTCGTTGTTGAGGCCAGACGGGCATCCAGGACCTTACAGGGCGTATCATCCGTTTTCTGGTAAAGATAAGAATGCGAAAGTTCAGCTAGATTGCTTGCATTGGTGCTTGCCTGGGCCTATAGACTCTTGGAATGATTTGATGATGGAAATGTTGCTGAATGGATGAAGAGCGGGAACTTAGTCCCAAATTTTTAAGCAAATTTCAATTTCATGGAATTGTAAATGCACCGAAGCTTGGTATTAAGTTGCCAAACATAGAGTTTCTTGCAGCCATGAAACCATGTAAATTACATGTTTTTTATTTTTTCAATGGAACAATATTTTGCTAACATTTTAACCACTCGCATCACAAAGCTGGATTAATTTGTTGATATCCTGCATGTATAATGGATATGTTGCTTGCTTTTTGGTGAAAGCTGCTTTCTTTCTTTACGGTATATTATAGACTTGACCTTAAACTTGGTGAGATCCCAATTCTTCATTGCTTTTCTTTCTTCACATTTTTTTATTATTAATTGTACGTTGTTGTCTTTCTTTCATCATTTCCTCGGTCTTGTCTGTGGGAAAAAAAGGGATTGACTAACATAAAATTAATTTTAGTCAATCGATTTTTCTGCGTGTAACATAGTTCGGGAGGATATCTTTCTATGCGTAATACGAGAACAGATTCTCTGTCTCCATTTTTCTTGTCCCTTTGTGTCCCTCCACTTAAATTTTGACACCTAACCTTTTATTTAATTTTAGACTTAATTGGTGCTAATTAAGAGGCTAAGTGTCAAAATTTGAGTGGAAGAACACAAGGAGACAGGAAAAATGGGGACAGAAGATCTGCTCTCGTGTAACACTGTACTCCCTCCGTCCCTATTTAAATGACGTTTTAGAGTTTTTTATTTGTCCTTAATTAATTGACGTTTGTTCAAATCTAGGAGAATTAATGATAATTTTTTCAAAATTACCCTTCATTACTCTATCTATTATTTTGGTACTTTAAACTCTTGTGCTGTGATAAATTAATGATTTAAGAGTATTATAGATAATTGAGTACTATATTTAATGTTTTTTAATCATTATCTTAATTCTTGTGTCCATCTCTAAAAAGTCATTTAAATAAGAATGGAAGGAGTATTAATCAACTTAACATGAAATTACGGTATTTGGAAAAAACTATTGTCTCTATTATATATGTTATTGTATGTTTCTGCAATACTTTAATTAACTTGTCATTGTTTATGCTATAATTATATTATAAAATTAGTGTGATTGTTATGCATTCATTATAAAAAGATGCTTCCTCTAGGATCATAAAAGAAGAGGAGACGACTAAACAATAAAATAACAATAAAAGAAGAGGGCTAACAATACAATAACAATAAAACAAGAGGGCTCCGGCTCTAGGAAGCAGATAAAATGCAGCGTAGCAGTTACAAATACACTCTGCCGAAGCAGCTGACAACACTTTTAACTTCCTCACTCTGCACGTTTCCTTTTTATTCTTTTCCTGAACTATTTAAAATGCAGATTTCAACGCTCAGGGATTTAATGATCGCGCAACCATGCCGGAAATTCGGCCGTAGGCAGCAATATCAAATCCGAGCTGTGACGCGCCCACACGCGCGGCTTTTCTTTTAGGTACGGTTCCCCCTCCTCTGCTGTTCTGAGCAACTTTACAGTTCGTGCAGTTACCTTTTTAGAAATTTACAGTTCGTACAATTCGGGTCTTTGATATGGGTTTTCAGGTTACCTCAGGTTATATGGGTTCCGTACGAGTCTGTACAATTCGGGTCGAATTCGGATTTTAGTACGGGTCAGGTTCCCTCAGGTTATATGGGTTCCGTACGGTATATGAATGTTTCCGGCTTCTTCTTCAGCTCTGGTTCGTTTTTTTTCGCGGTTTCTTCTGCTTCCTCTGGCAATCAGAGAAGTGTAATATATACCTAAACCTCAAAACAATGAAATTCTGAATCGCTTCGCATTTGCCTAATTAACATTGGTACCTACCTCGGTAATTCCTTTATTTCTCAAAAAAAAAAATTTTGGCGATTTGATTATGTGAAAAATTGATTATTAGTTGTTCTAAGTTGAAAAATTAATTCCTTATGCTTCCTATTGAATAATTGTTATGTTCAAGATGATATCCTCCTAACCTTTGTGTTATATTAGTTTTTTATATTCACTTTATTGATGCAAACTTTTACGGATTTATATGAGGTTTAAAAATAATTCTATTTTTTCTTTGGGTGCCATTTTGGAGCATGGAAAATGATGGTATTGGTGGAGGTAACTTTAGCTTGTGGCCTTGTGGGAGGGACTACTTACCTATCTTCAGTACCTCTTAGTGTGAAGATGTTTGTATCACAAATTAGTAACGATGCAAATGGTTACTTAGCATTAAGGAACTTGGAAGATTTTCTTGGGAAACTTTACATATTGAGGATGTTTGCCAAGCCCATATATTCTGTATGGAGGAACATTCAATCACTGGTAGATTCATGTGCGCTAGTTCGTACGTAGCGTTTACAGAATTAGGTGATTGCTACCAAAAGAACTATCTAGATTTCCATTTGAATCAAGAGTGAGTAGCTGGCTTTGTATCAATTTCCTTTTCTTTTTCTTTGACTTGTCTAGCTACTAGACAATTCAGGCTTGTATTATATCAAGTTGGTAACACCATATTTTCATTTAAAATCTGCATGTAGTATTGCTTAATTATTACAAGTTGTAGTAAAATATGATTGTGTCCCAAAACATGGCCCTGATAAAATATACTAGTAGCAATATCAAAAGGGCTCCTTCTAGGCTCTAGCTGAAGAATTGTCAGGACAAACATACCTGTGGAAAAGAAAAGTTGTAAGGTCTGTTATACAGGAGGCGCAAGTTATATTGGTTCTTTCCTCGTCAAGCAATTATTAGATAAAGGACATACTGTTCATGCTACTCTCAGGAACTTGAGTAACTCTCTTCCACTCTCTCTGATGTTGTTGTTGTTGTTGATTATGATGATAACAATTTGGGCTTCTTGAATTTTGGATGATGAGTATAAGGTAGGCCTTTTAAGGAGCTTTCCAGGCGCAGACAAAAGGCTAAAGTTCTTTGAAGCTGACTTATATGAACCAAATGATTTTGATCAGGCAATTGAAGGCTGTGAGTTCGTTTTCCGTGTTGCATCCCCAATTTGCCACTCAGAGAAGGTAGTATATTCTTATCTCCCACAGGTTGATATTTTTGCTTGGTAATAATAAAAGTCGTAGAAATATCAGAAGGATGGTTAATTGTTTAAGTAATTGTATTTGCATATATAGAACAATGATAGTGTTGAAGCCACAGTTAGTACAGTGAAGAACATAGCAAAATCTTGTGTTAGATTAAGAACAGTTAAGCGGCTTATTTATACTGCCTCAGTTTTTGCTGCATCTCCAATGAAAGATGATGGTACTGGCTATAAGGAGGCCATAGATGAGACTTGTTGGACTCCTCTGGATGCCCCTTTTTCTTATAGCAATGCATTTGTAAAAGCGAGTTTCCTCTTTTATGTTGATCTTTATGTTTGGAAGTTGGAAAAGGTGAGGGAAAGAAGGAAAGGAAGGTTACAAGTCATATTTCAAAGGGATTTCTTTGTCAACAATTGAGTCATTGACTATCACTGAATCAAGATAAATTTATTATGATTTCATTTGTAGGACTACAGAGTATCGAAAACACGGGCTGAGAAAGAATTTATGAGCATGGCAAATGATGGTATTGGTGGCCTTGTGGGAGGGACTACTTACCTATCTTCAGTACCTCTTAGTGTGAAGTTGTTAGTATCACAAATTAGTAACGATGCAAATGGTTACTTAGCATCAAGGAACTTAGAAGATTTTCTTGGGAAACTTCCAATTGTACATATTGAGGATGTTTGCCAAGCCCATATCTTCTGTATGGAGGAGCATTCAATCACCGGTAGATTCCTGTGCGCTAGCTCGTACGTAGCGTCTACAGAAATAGGTGATTGCTATCAAAAGAACTATCCAGATATCCATTTGAATCAAAGAGTGAGTAGCTGGCTTTGTATCAATTTCCTTTTCTTTTTCAAATATTTTTCGTGATTCAGTGTCGAGCAAAAGGATATGTTAGTTCTGTGCTTGGAGTCTTAACATACAAAAAGCTAAGAACAATTATATTGTTGGAATCTAGTGAAATTCACCACTCGGTTAAAGTGGCATTGGCATAGTCAATGGGGACAAAAAATTTCATGAACTATAATTTCTTGTGTTTCACATTATCCCTAGTCCCATTTATGAATATCTTGTTCAAATAATTTAATATGAAACTGACAGTATTAATTATTATTTTTCTGAATTTTGATTTCAGGTACTTGGATGGTCCTATAAGAGCAATTGAGTTGGGCTCTACAAAGCTTACTGAAAGGGGCTTTTAGTACAAATTTGACACCAAGATGATTTTAGATGATAGTATTAACTGTGCTATGAAGATGGGTGAACTCCGGTTATAACTGGTTCTTCCATGCTAATCTCTAATTTTTGGTTTCTTAATAAGATGATTGATCTTGGAGTGTTTGGGTGGTGCAATCTTATTAGAGAACCATAGCAACAAGAATAGTGCATTTTCTTGTTCCAAGTCTTATGGCATATTCTGAATGTTTTTACCATAAAATTATCGCAGTCATTTGGTGCTGGATTTTGCATAATATCTCGATGTCATTCCTTTATTTTGTACAGCTCATTAAGTTTGTTACAATATTTGATTTCACTTTTGTTTCCGTCCTTGAAGATTGTGAAAAACTAAACCAAGAAAGTCAAATTTTTTTTTTTTAATTTTAACCAAACATATTGTGCTGTAAAATAACACATATAAGATCACTTGTATTGTGTAAGCATTAAGTTGTTCCAACTACCGAGTAAGATCACTTCTGTAATGTAAATATGTAATGCGTGGTCCAAATTCTTTTCATGATGATCTGCCTCGCCTTTGGTGTTACATTATTGTTATCACGATATGTTTTTATTTTAGAGAAGACCAATAATTTTATGTGTCTATGAATGTATAATAAATTAAGTTGGTAACATCAGATTTTCATTTAAACTAATATTGCCCAGTATATAAAAGATATCCTCCTAGTAGAACAATGCTCAGGACAACCATATCTAATATATGGCTATGGAAAACTGTAAGGTTTGTATTGCAGAAGGTGCAGGTTATATTGATTCTTTGCATGTCAAGAAACTATTAGATAAAAGGGTATACTGTCCATGCTACACTCAGGAACTTGGGTAACGATTCGGGCTTCTTGAATAACATATCTTTTATGTTGTTATTGATAATAAAAACGATACGGGCTTCTTGAATTTCAGATGATGAGTCAAAGGTAGGCCTCCAACAGAGCTTTTCAGGCGCAGACAAAAGGCTAAAATTGTTTGTTTTTCATGTTGCTTCTCCTGTCGACAAGGTATCATATTCTTATCTCCCACAAGTAAAAATGTTAGTTACTACAAGGCTTGGAATTATCGAAAAGATGATTAATTTTTTTAAGTTGTTGTATTTGCAAATACAAGGATATGGTTGAAGGCACAGTTGGTGGAGTGAAGAACATTGCAAAATCTTGTGTTAGATTAAGAACAGTGGAGCGGCTTATTTATACTGCCTCTGTTGTTGCTGCATCTCCAATGAAAGATGATGGAAGTGGCTATAAGGAGTCCATGGATTGGACTCCTCTTGAAGTCCCTTCTCCTTTCAGCAATATTTTTAATAAAGTAAGTTTCCTTATTTCTGTTGACCTGTGCATGGAATATGGGAAAACGCCATCCAAAAGAAAGGCAAATGAAGATAAAAAGGTCATATTGACAGATGCCCATATCTTCTGTATGGAGGAACCAAACCATCAATGAAAGGGATATTCTTGTGCGCTAGCTTATACATATCATCTACAGAAATAGCCAAATGTTATCTAAAGAATTATAAGAACCACCTTCTGGCTTTGTATCAATTTTGTTTTCTGTTTCAAGTTTTTTTTTTTTGTTTGAACAGATTATTTTGTGCTGTTGAGTCCTCTGTTTCTGGCCATTTTTGCCTCGGTATTCATAAGTTTTTTCAAAGTGTTTAATAGGTTGTTACCTAATTCATGTTTGTTCTATTTCTAATCCATTTTCTACATAATTGCCATTTTTCTGGCTCATCAAGAAAATATACTACTAGCTTGGAATGTTGGAGTATTACATATTTACATTTTGATGATAAGCAAGCATCTAATTCCTAATTTTGAAATATGATTCTCTCCTTTTTAAATGAAATGGAGAGTTTCCATTCTTTGTATATTCCCCATCATCGTCTCTCTCCATCATCATAAAACATATTTTAAATCTGGACCATAAAACGAAGACTATGAAGAGGATCTTAATTCTTTTAAAAGTACTTCACATGATTATTTATTTATTTATTTTTCATTTTTATAACAATCATAAATAGACGAGCCTTCGACTAACCTCACATACACACGTGATTCACATGACTATTTTTCTTTCTTTCTAATACACTCTGCTAGACCGGCACATTGAAAAAGGATGAGTTCTCAAAAGAAAGAAAGAAATACTTTTTTGAAGTAAATTTAAGATATTAAACTTAAAATTGACACAAAGTTTTAAAATTTTAAACAGTATAACGATGAATGTTATAAATTATCAAAAAAATATTACTTATCGTAAATTTTATTATTTTATAATTTTAATGAGTCATCTCAATTTTACATTTAAAAATATTTCGAATTGACTTTGAAAAATTAATAAAAATCTTATAATTTGGTAAGTAAGGAGTATGAAGATAAACATTTAACTATCTATTTATCAATTATTAGAACACTAGCCGAAAATTTTATGTGATATAATCTTATATCCTATAGATTTTTCATTTTAGAGTTCAATGAGATTTATAATTACGAAATTTATCAATATATGAGATTGATAGAAATTATAGAAATGCTCTGCTTATTACACATTTTTTCAAAAAAGTTACCACTAATACTTTTTTACGTAACTGACAATCAAATAGTCGATATAAATATTCGCAATATATATTATTTTTCTATATTACAAATAGTCGATATATATTACTAATATTGATATCGATTTTTTAATTGTCAATTCCGTGAATAAATTTTAGGGATAACTTTGTATATTAATGTATAATAAATGAAATTCTCTTATAATTCTTGGTATCATTTATCCATAAATTTGGTAACTATAATTCAGCATAAATTTAACTCAAAATTTCATCATGTGGAGTGGTTGCATGGGATTGATTATTATTGAATGCTAAAGAATGCACGGTCATAGTTACTGCTACTACAAGGCCCATAGTCCTTTTTTTTTTTTTTTCAAATATGGTCCATGCTCCTTGATAAATACTCCATCATAAATGAAATAAAGAAGCAGAACTCACATTGATAAGACATAATAGACTGTGTTGAATATGGGTCAACCAATCATTTATTTATAAAATAATATTACTATCACATAAAAAAATTTACATAACATTCACACACATACATATTACGGGCCCCACATGTTAGACGGGGTCACAGTATATATATGTGTATATAAACATTTTGTGACCCTTTTTTATATGGAATTATTAAATCCACAACACTTTTTATTATTTTCACAACAAAAATGTAGTTGTAGATGTATAGCGACGGTGAAAATCGTCACTATAACATCTATAGCGACATTTTTATTGTGAAAATAACAATTTTTGTTATGAATTTAATAATTTTCCTTTTTATGTGATAGTAGCATTATTGTTATTTATATACATAAAACGTTAATTATAATTTAAATTACTTGATAATTTATCATATAAGATTAATATAATTGTTTAAATACAATTGATCGCGTCTTATATAACATATTTCAAGTTTAAAGTGGTTATAATCTCGGATAAGATAAGATATACTAGTCATAGTGTTCGACAAGATAAAATATAACAGTCAGTGTCCGATAAACGTAATATATTATTCATTTAAGATTTATAGTAATCTAAACATTTACCATATTCTGTCTTATATATAAATGACATGTCAAGGCTTCAAAATACATGTGACTTGCCATGTCATTTTGTGCATAATAATATTTAGTGTCTAATAACATTACTCTTTAAATAATTCCATATGATAATAACTATAATAATTATAATGTGAATGAATTTAAATTTCTAGTACTTGGGTAGACCAATAAGAGATACTAAGTACTGAAAGAGGTTTTAAGTACAAATTTGATGCAAAGGCAAACTTAGAATGTATGTTTGGGTTATGAATCTTGTTGGATATTTCACATGAATTTCACATTAGATAAATTTAAAAGTGTAGATGGGTTAATAAGTTTATTAGAGCCTCAGGTTAACCTTTTAGGTAAGGAGGTGGTCCAATATACTTATTGGGACCGTCTACACATATGTGCTTATTGGGACCGTCTACACATATAGAATAGATCGTACAATTCCGCTATAAATTTTAGAAACAATTACACAATATAGTACATTTATAAAAATAATTACAAAAATCATACATTAATAAAATAATTACAAAAATATAATATTTTATCATATATATTTACAATAGTAATATATCTAGGATTAAAGATAAATATTAATGGTTTGAAACTAGCGTGATAACCGCTTGTCATTTGTATTTTTTTTGAATAACGTGATAACCTGTGCAGTTACCGAACCTCTTTTGCATGCCGAAACCCTTGCTTTTTATCGATCTGTTGCGACTAAACGTAATCGGAGTTACCAAACCCTCTGCAGTTACCAAACCCTTGCTGAAACCATTGCTTCTATCATCTATCATCTGTTACTTCTTCATACTTGTTCGTTCGTTCTTCGTCTATATCATAGTTGTTCGGCATACTCGTTGAGTTGTTCGCCCTTGTCGTTGTTACTCGTTAGTTCATTGTCGTTGTCGTTCTTACTCGTCTGGTTCATTGTAGTTGTTACTCGTTATTCTTCTCCATTGATCGAATCTGGTGTTTATTATTGCTTCAAGTGAGTATTTTCTTAATAGTTTAATGTATTATATATTATAGTAGTTTACTAACAGAATGCAGTATTCATTGTTTTGGTTTTTGTTGTTTTTATGTTTTGTATAGAATGGTTGATACAAGGAAGAAGGATGAGAAGAGGAAAAGGATTGTGGAGGGTAGTTCCGTTAAGAAATTGAAGAAATTTGTTGTGGAGAGCAAGGAGAAGGGAAAGGGGAAGGATGTATGTTATAAATCGAGTAAGAATGAGAGTAGTTTGGTGATACATAGCGATGTCAAACATTCCGAAGTGCAATTAGATTCTGATTTTGATGTCACTGTGAAGAATGAAGCTCAAGTGCTTATCCAGAAGATAATTCCAACTCAACGAATTTTAAAGGTGTGTTAATTTAAATGTTGTTAATGTTTATTGTATAATGTTTAGTTGGTTACTATACAATGCTTAATTGGTTACTCCATAATATTAATGATTAATGTTTGGTAACCACATGATTGGTAACCAATGCATTAGATAATAACCACCATGTTGCATGTAGGTAACCAAAACTGAATTGGTTACTGTTTTATGATGTCTTGGTTACTATTTAATGATATCTTTGTTACTGTCTTATGATGTATTGGTTACCGTCCTATGATGTCTTGGTTACTGTCTAATGGTGTATTTGTTATTGTCTTATGATGTATTGGTTACTGTCTTATGATGTCTTGGTTACTGTCTAATGATGTCTTGGTTATTGTCTTATGAGTGTCTTGGTTACTGTCTTATGATTTATTGGTTACAGTCTTGTGTGTCTTGGTTACTGTTTAATGATGTCTTGGTTATTGTGTTTTTAATGTATTGCTTACTGTCTTATGATGTCTTGGTTACTGTCATATGATGTATTGGTTACTGTCTTATAATGTCTTGGTTACTGTCTAATGATGTATTGGTTACTCTTATGATGTCTTGGTTACTGTCTTATGAGTGTATTGGTTAATGTCTTATGATTTATTGGTTACTGTATTATGTGTGTATTGGTTACTGTATAATGACGTCTCGGTCAATGTCTTATGATGTCTTGGTTACTGTCTAATGATGTATTGGTTACTGTCTATCCAGTATATTGTATAAAGCTGTATTGGTTACTGTGCAACATTATTTTGGTTACTGATTAATGCTGAATGGTTAATGATTAATGATTGCTAAGCACATGGTTGGTAACCAATGTATTAGACAGTAACAAGCATGTTGCATGAAGGTAACCAAGATAGCGTTAATAAGTAACCAATTTACATTGTTTACCTTCTTGCAAATTGATGTTTAATGTATAATTCTGTCTTGGTTATTGTCTTGGTTAATGTCTAATGATTTGTTGGCTGTTGTCTAAATATTATATTGTGTAACGATGTCTTGGTTACTGTCTAATGCTAGATTGGTTACTGATTAATGATGTTTTGTTTTCTGACTAAAGCTATATTGGTTACTTGTTTATGTTATTTTGGTTACTATCATATGACTGGTTAGTTAACTTTGTAAATCTGATTTTGTTTACTTGCAGTTATGGGATCTTTATTATGAAGAATGCAACAGAAAATTCAACGGAAAAGTGATATATTGGTGCGACATGGAAGTCCCCAGTATCATTGCAAAAAAATTGAATAAGAGTCAGCTGGATAAATTTAAGGCAACATGTTTTGGGTATTTTCTTGAGTTTGGCGAGCACCAAATGTATTCCCAGATTATTCACCACGCTCTTGTTAGGGAGGTTCACCAGAGGGATGACGATGAAATGTGGTTTTTGTTCGGAGAGAAAAGGGTCAGGTTCGGTTTGCCTGAGTTTTGTATGATATCTGGGTTGAGATGGAAGGGTGAGGATGATATAACTCCATATAAAGGTATGGATAATTTGATTATTGGTAAGTTTTTTGGTGACGAAGCTGTGACACGTAGTAGTATAGGTAGGATATATAGGAAGGCAGTTTTTGACGATGATGACGAGGCTATTAAGATGTCTATGATATTTTTGGTCTTTAATTTCATTATGTGCACATTTTCTGAAAATTACGTTGATGAGGCAATGGTTAATTTTTTGTGTTATGGCGATGTCAGTAGTTTTCCTTGGGGGAAAGTTGCTTTTGAGATGACAAAGTACTCTTTGTCTAATGCTTTGAAGGGGCGTTATAGGAAAGGAAAGAATGGTGTTTCAACATACAATTTTTATATGGATCATTATACCAAGTTGTACAAGTTGAACGGGCTTCCGTATGTATTCCAAGTATTTATGTTTGAAACTATTCCGACATTCAAAAATCGGGGTATATGCAATGACGAGCATCCGTCAGATCTCCGTTTATTCAAATGGAAGGAGTTAATGAAGTCGCTTTCAAATGACAAGTTGAATGAATTAGTGTTTTGTTCCGGACAGGTATGTTGATTTACCTTTAGTTATATAATTGATAATTGAAAATATTATGTGAAGTTTACTATCAACAATGTAGTTAGTTACCTTTATATACACATTTGGTTACTGATTATTTTTTATGCATGTTAATAATAACAATGTTTTTGGTTGATTGAATATTCAAATACTGTTACTGATAAGATTACATTCAGGTTACTAACAACATTGTTGTTGGTTACCCGAATATACACATTTGGTTACATTTATAAATTTAGTTGGTTACTACTTATTATACATTTGGTTACATGTATATATGTATTTGGTTACTGATTATGTGTTTATGATTCTTTATTTACTGTTTATTTCAATGTAATTGTACATTGTTTGTTAGATGATATATTTAAGTATACTTATTATTTTTCAGCTGAGGATAAACCGTTTGATTCCCACTGCCGAGGAGAAGGATCGGCTTGATTTGGGCGGTTTTTACTTTTTTAATGGGAAGGATGGTGAAAAAAAAGTAGATAAAAAAGTGAAGGCTGACAACATTGGCGTTGATATTTCTGTTGTGAAAGAGGCAATTGATGTACGGTCTAAGCCGTTGGAAAAGAAAATGTCTGAATTGAAGAAAGAAGTTTATGAATTGAAGAAAGAATTTGGAAAGTTGCGAACTGATATCAAAGATGAAATGCAGCTTTTACATGTTCAGTTATGCAGGGATCTTAGGTTTATTATTAAAGATGAGTTACGTGCTATCAAAGACGTAGGGGGCAAAAAGCTTGATGGTGATTCAGATGATGACGATTCTGACAGTGGTGGTGATAATGATGATGATGATGATGATGATGATGATGATGATGACCACGATGACGATGAAGGAGATGAAGGAGATGAAGGAGATGAAGGCGGTGAAGGTGGTGAAGTTGCTGATGATGCTGCTGATGAGGATGCTAATGTTAGGGTGGAGGAAGTCCATGTTGATGAGGTTGTTGATTATGGTTCAAAGGTGAATAAGAATAATGATGGTGATGATGTGTTGGATGAAGTTGAGAAGAAGGGTGTGAATGAAATTGAATTGGGTAATGAAGTTGGTGATGATGTGTCAATTCTCGTGGAGAATAATGATGTGAATGTAATTGAGATTGCTAATGAAGTTGAACGTGATGTTATGGTTGAAGAGCCTGATGAAAAAAAAAATAATGATGATGAAGAAGATGTCAAGGTTAGACATATTTGTTTGTTTTTGTTATGTGATATATGTCTTTTGTTTTAATTATTAAATTGTTATTTATTTTGCGCAGATTGACAATTATAATGACATGCCGTCTTTTGACATATTAAGCCAATGTACTGGGAAAGAGATTGTTGTGTATGATGCTGATAAGGTTAGTGTTATAATTATGTGCCATCATTTATTTAAATGTTATTTATGTTTTGGTTACCATCATATATTGAATTGGTTACTATGATATTATGTTTTGGTTACCATTATATTGTAATTTGGATACTATTATATTATGATTTGGTTACTAGTTTATGTTATTCAGATTACTAATATATCATGTTCATTTAAGTTTGTTGGCTGTTGTACAGTCAGTTGGTTAATAGTTTACGTTATTCAGGTTACTAATCGTATATATTACCTTTTTATGTCAACTGAAAAAGGGGATGAAATGTGAGGCAGCAAGCAGGTATGCTCTTGATTTTATGGTTCTCACCACTCAGGACATAGCAAAGTGTGACGAATTGGAGAAGAGTCTTCACAAAGCCGGTGGTAGACCTGTACGTGAAACTGTAAAGAGTGCCATTTTACGTTCTCCATATACAGCAGAGTTCGGATCGGCTGGTTCATCATGTACTGTAGTGGGTGCTGCTAGTCAAACACTTGCACGTTTAAGTGCATTCCCCAAATCATGCATGGAGATGCCCTCAAAATTTGAAGAGGCATTGTTTGAAGAATGGTTCAAAATTGGAATAAACAACAGAAAAAGGTTTGTTCTTTGTTGTTAACAATGCTATAGTTTTTTATGAAACAAATAAGTTTGTATTATTGTAGTAACATATGGTTATTATTAAATAAATGTTATGGTTACTATTACTTTATATTCTGGTTACCATTAGATTAAGTTTTGGTTACTTAATAGTTATGTTTCGGTTACTATGTGATTATGGTTTGGTTACCAGATTTATGTTTAAAATTAAATTGTTGTTTAATTTACTGATTTTGGTTTGCTGTATTGGTTTCTGGGCAACATTATGCTATATAATGCTGTTTTGGTTACTGTCATTGGTTAATGTAGAAAGCTGTATTGTTTACTGTGTAATATTGCATTGGTTACTGTATAATGCTTAATTGGTTACTGACTAATTTTGTTTTGGTTACTGCATAATGTTAAATATTAAATAAATATTAATATTAAATAAATGGGGTGTTTACTTAATAAATGTTATGGTTGCTATTACTTTATATTCTGATTAATATTAGTTTATGTTTTGGTTACCTATTAGTTATGTGTTAGTTACTATTTGATTATGGTTTTGATTTTAATATTTGTTGGTTATCAGGGTATTGTTTAAAATTAAGTTGGTTGTTTAGTATGTTAATTATTGAACGTGCAAGTTTGATTTGTAGTAGTGTGTATATTAATACGGTAATTATTAATGTTAGTCTGTATACTAATATTATGTTATTATACTGAAGGGCGGACAAATTTCCTGGAAAGAACGATATTATCTTGCCTTCTTTTGTATTTGGATCAATTGCAATATCATCGAAGATGTGGTTCTATAAATTAAAGACGCCTGGGCAGTGGTTAGACGACGATGTGAGTATTTTTTTAAAAAATTTATGTTTTTATAGTTATGTTTACATTATTTAGTTACATTCATCACATACTTGCATTTTCCAACAACTGTTAATATCCTATTATTTTTTTTTTGGCTCAGCACATCAATGTTGCGTTGTATTATTTCCGTAAAATGGCAAGACATTCCGAAAGTGTTCCTATAAGGGTAACGACCACGGATTGTTGGTTTCACAGCAAGATCACTGCTCTTTTCGATGAGTATACAAAAAAAAATTGTGACAAAATTGTTCTGTCTGGGGAGGGTGATGTTGCTGAATACATACGTGGGCTGTTTATGGATGTCAACACACCATGGAGGAACGTTGACTATGTGTTGTTCCCAATTCATATGTCATCACCGGACCATTGGTTGTTGTTGACTTTTGATGTGCATCGTAGGTGTCTAACTGTTTACAACTCTTTACAACCAAAAAGGAAATCCATGCAAACTAAAATATCTGATGTTTGTGAGCCGTACATCTTCATTCTTCCCATTCTATTGCGCAAGTCTGGTTTTTGGAAGGATAGGGCTGACATTGACTTCAGCAGTGACCCGTATCGCAACAAGGACGAAGATGATATAATTGAGTTGGAATTTGCTGAGACGGTTCCTGAACAAGTAGAGGGGTAAGGGTTATTTTGTGTACATTTTTTTAATTATTATATATAGGTGGAGTTTATTTTTGATCTTTGTTATATGTTGTTTGTTGTTACAGTGATTGTGGGATGTTCACAATATGTTTTGCTGAGCATGTCATTCATCAGAAGTTTGATCAGATTCCTATTCCTTTTCCCATTGCGCAGTATCGGAAAAAGTTATGCACAAACCTATATATGCATGCAAGGAACAAGCAGTTGGAGGGCTATGATACTGATAGAGAATTTCCAGGAAGATTTGTTCCAGATTTTGATTAGTTCGGATTTTGTTGTTTTGTCTTTATTAATTTTGTTATGTATTTTTTTATTAAGTATTGGTGTTATACACAACATTTGTGTATGGTTTATGATTTTTTGATGTTTATTGGATCTTATGTAGATGGGATTACATATTTGATTTTATTAGCATTAATGAAAGAGATATTGTTTGTTGGTTGGTATTTTGTTTCTTTTTAAGTTGTGTTTGTTGAATTTTTTTCAAACATACAGTTGGTAACCAATCATGTATAAAGGGGTAACCAGATAATGATTTGATAGTAACCAGATAGTTACAAGATTGTATTATGCCATATATAATATGTTAAGTGTACATGTGTTATGTATACATGGATTACATAAAATTCAATACCCTTTTAATTACAGGTTGCTGGATATAAAGGTTGTTTACGTTGTGGTTACCATAATAAATTGGTATGGATACTGTCATGAAATTAGGTGGTTAATGTGATGGTTACTTTTATGTAATTATTTGGGTACCATTAATTATTGTTATGGTTACTGCTATGTAATTATTTGGTAACCACATTAAAAACTGGTATGGTGAGTGTTATGGTTACTGTCATGTATAAAATTTTAACCAATTACAATTTTGTAATATAAAGTTGGTAACCAATCGTGTATAAATAGGTAACCAATTAATGATTTAATAGTATCCAGAGAGTTACAATATTGTATCAGGACATGTCATATGTTAGGTGTGCATGTGTTAGTATACATGGGTTTCATAAACTTCAATACCCTTTTAATTACAGGTTGCTGGATATTAAGGTTGTTTATGTTGTGGTTACCATAATAAACTGGTATGGTTACTGTCATAAAATTAGGTGGTTACTGTGATGGTTACTGTTATGTAATTATTTGGATACCATTAAACATTGTTATGGTTACTGTTATGTAATTATTTGGTTAAAAACTGGTATGGTTACTGTTATGTTATTAGGTGGTAAATGTTATGGTAATTACATGTTGTTGGATATACAGGGTGTTTATATTGTGGTTACCTTTATAAAATGGTATTGTTACTGTTAAGAATTTAGGTGGTTACTGTGATGGTTACTGTTATGTAATTATATGGGTACCATTAAACATTGTTATGGTTAATGTTATGTAATTATTTGGTTAAAAACCAGTATGGTTACTGTTATGTTATTAGGTGGTAAATGTTATGGTTACTGTTATGTAATTATGTGGTTACCATTAAAAACTGTCATGGTTACTGTTATGTATTTATTTGATTACTGTTATTGTTAATGTTTCATTGAAATCAGAAATCAATATATAAATGAATAACAATTTTGTTTACTATACACAATCAAAAATTGTACAAACCAATCGTTTAATGGTTACTCAAAGTAAACAATAATACATTCATGTATTTAAACTATTAATATAACTGCACTATATCAGATCCTTTTTAGTGGTCTTAAAATCGGGGGATTATTGCATGTTTTTCTGTTGTGTCCTTTTTCTTGGCACCTGCTGCATTTGTTTTGAATTTTGATTTCAGATCCGTGTTTGTACCTCCCTTTTTTTGGTCTTCCTGCTGGTCTTCTTGTGTTGGGTGGTTTTATACATATGTTTCTTACTTCTTCTGATACATCCCAGTTTTCTTTGTCAGCTAATGGCATGATGGAAGCTGAATATGTCTCGACCAAAGTTGCTTTAGTGTAATTTCTTGAGCAAAAATCGTAACAGTTCAAATTTCTCTTGCTTATAACAGCAGCAGCGTGTGGACAAGGCATTTCATGGTACTGAAATTTACGGCATGTGCATGTCTTTTGTTCGATGTCCACAATATACTGTTTAGAGATGTCATAAACAGTGAAAATCACTAAATTTGATGTCTCAACCTACAACACGCAATGCATACAATCAGATTAATAGTTGCATGCCAAATATACAATAATCAAATAACTAGAACAAGAATTTTAGTTAATAAGCAACCACCAATATAAAAGAAACAATTATAAATCCCATTAACATTATAATGTTACATATTAACTAAGTCAGTATTGATTAGTAACCAGTATGATGTGAAACAGTAACCAAATAAGAATTATACAGTAACCATTTTATAATTACACAGTAAGAAATTCAGTAGTAGTCAGTAACCAATATAATGTTGCACATTAAGTAAGTTTGCATTAGTGTGTAACCAAGTCAGTATTCAAGTTACTGTTAGTCAGTATAATTTTACACAGTAACCAACTTAGCAATAGGCAGCAACCATTATATGGTTACATAGTAATCATGCTAGCAATAGTCAGTAACCAATAAAATGTTTGACAGTAACTAATTTACACTTATTAAGTAACCAAGTTAATAATAATCAGTAAGTTGCAAATGTAAATTAGGACGCAATAATTTAAATCAAATATTAATTACCTTAAGTATCTTTGATTTTAAGATATTAGATTGCAACTTTCTCTCAGCCGTTGTGGAAAGAGTTGTGAATGTTGATATGGCTGATTGTTTATTTGTGAAATACCATCTCTGAACCAGACAACGTAGGCATTCAATCATTGACGCAACTGGAAGATCCCTGATAAACTTGATTGCATTGTTAATAGATTCGGCTGTGTTTGAAGTCATCGTTGAGTATCTACTTACAGTCCCATGGAGCCTGGTGCACTTATCTAATCTGACCTCTTCCTCCAGATATGTCCTTATTCGAGGATCAATGGCATCGAGTTCAGCCATGTGTTTGTTGAATTGTTCGACAGTGTAAGCTCTACAAGCCCCGTTGTAAGCTTGTTTAACTTCTTCTCCTTTCTTTTTGAATTTGTTTTTTATATTTTTCAGTATATGATATGTGCAGGAACCATGCATGATATCCGGAAACACAAAATTCAGTCCTTGTATAATGGCTTCATGCCTGTCTGAAACAATACATTGACCTTCCCTAACTCCACAAGCAATTCTCAAATTTACGAAAAACCATCTCCAAGACATTTCATTTTCGCTGTCAACAACTGAAAAAGCAATGGGAATAATATTTCGATTTGCATCTTGTGTGCTTGCTATCAGTAGTGTCCCCCCGTAAGTTGATTGTATGAAGGTGCCGTCGATTACAATGATTGGAAAACAATGGTGCCATGCTTGAATTGACGCTCCAATGGCAAAGAATAGATACTTGAAACGGCCATTTGTTTCCAACTCAAGGGATGTGACGGAACCTGATATGAAAATCAGCAATATCATTAGAATTACAAGTAGTATAATGTATCTAAATCACTAGTAATCGTTAACCGTTAATGTGGTTAATTGATTATAACTTGTATATTATATTTAATAAATAAACATGCGTATTAAGGTAACCAAACATGTATAATAACTGCATACAAATGGTCTGAAGATTTAATAATTAAACACGCATAATGTCTAAAAGTGTATTGGTTACTGTGTAATATTTTATTGTTTAATGCATAATGCTTATTTGGTTACTAACTAATGCAATTTTGGTTACTGAATAATATTAATGAATAATGCTTGGTAACCACATGTTTGGTAATCAATGCATTATTCAGTAACCAACATGTAGCCTGAAGGTAACCAATACAATATTAATCAGTAAATAATTTACATTGGTAATATTCTACCGTGTAATGATATTTTGGTTACTGTTGAACATCATATTGGTTACTGTCTAATGCTGTAAAACCAATAAATGTTTTTAGAGTGTTACCTGGATTTGTTTTCTTCAGCATGTATAACCATGATGGGATGAGTGAGTAGTCGTGTGGATTTCCTCTCACCTTTTCCAATGCTTTCTCCTTCGATCTCCATGCTTTTTGGTAAGAGATAGACACATTATATTCTGACATCATGTCTTCAACAATATCGGTTGGTGTGTATATTTTCTTCAAATTTGTTATTTTTTGCATTATGCATTCACTTACCAACTCACTATTTGCCTGTCTGTGGTCTCCCAATAATACATTGACCGAACAAGTGTGTATATCATTGAATTCTCTCACCTTGAACATACTGGTTTTTCTGAAACTTGATGCTCTCATCTTCCATTTGCAATTTTTATCGCATACACACACTAGCACAAAGTCTCTATAACTTGTTCGTTGGACTTTGTGTTGTCTGTTTTTTCTGATTGAATGCAGCCTCATAGCTTGAGAAAGGATTTTTTTGTCTGTGTAGGTTTGATGTAATTTTACTTCACGTTCATTCGGATCCGATATTACATCATCATATTGTTCTCTTGCGTATGGTTTGTCATGTTGTCTGTCTAGTTGTTGTTCAATAATTTCCATTGCAAGATGATCAACATATTGCGTTCCAAATTGGCATGATTGGCTTGCTAGTCGAACTAGTGCTGAATTTCCTTGTGTTGATCTGATTGGCATTACATCGTAAATTGTAGATTCTTCTACATTTGTCAAGTTATGCAAGATCGTTGTGCGTCCCATTCTGTGTTCAATATCCACAATCAGTGGAAATTTACCTTGTTCATCAGATTTTCTGCTCATTTCCAGAAAGAATTGTAAGGTTGCTTCGTCTGATATACTGATCGGTGAAATGTCGCTTCTAATTTGAAATTTGATTGACAATGTTGTTGCGTTTGTGTCTAGCCGTAATGCACTGTATATTTTGGTTAGCATTTCTTTGAAAGAAATAGTTGATGGAACTAGTATGCCGGTAACTTCAAATTTGGTGTATTGGTTACTATCAGCCCATGTGCCGTTGAAATAAAGTACAACTGGAATCATCTCCATTGTCTGTCAACAGAATAAGTATTGGTAAGTAACAAAATCAATGTTAGCCGGTAACCAATATAATGTTAAATAGTAACCAAGTTAACATTAGTCAATAACCAAGTATTCATCAGTAACCATTATAATGTTACACAATAACAAAGTAATTATTAGTCAGTAACCAATGCAATGTTACACAGTAACAAAGTAATTATTAGTCAGTAACCAGTGCAATGTTACACAGTAACAAAATCATTATTAGTCAGTAATATATACAGTCGGACGGTAACCAATATAATGTTAAGCAGTAATTAAGTCACCATTAGTCAGTAACCAAGTTTTCAGTAGTAACCATTACAATGTTACACAGTAACAAAGTCATTATTAGTCAGTAACCAATGCAATGGTACACAGTAGCCAATTCATTAATAGTCAATAATCTATGTTAGCTGGTAACCAATATAATGTTACACAGTAACCAAGCCATCATTATTCAGTAACCAAGTCAGTAACAATTACATATTATAGTCGGACAGTAACCAATGTAATGCTAAGCAGTAACCAATTCTTCCTCAGTAACCATTATAATGTTACACAGTAACAAAGTCATTATTAGTCAGTAACAAATGCAATGGTACACAGTAGCCATTTCATTATTAGTCAATAACCAATATAATGGTACACAGTAACCAAATCATTATTAATTAGTAACCAATGCAACATTAGTTAGTACCATTATGCATTAACTAATCCAGCATTAAACAGTTTTATAGACATAGTCAGACAGTAACCAATGTAATGTTAAGCAGTAACCAATTCAGCATTAGTCAGTAACCAAGTCTTCATCAGAAACCATTATAATGTTACACAGTAACAAAGTCATTATTAGTAAGTAACCAATGCAATGGTATACAGTAGTCGATTCAGTATTAGTCAGTAACCAATGTAATGATCCCAGTAACCAAATCATTATTAGTCAGTAACCAATGTAACATTAGTTAGTACCAATATATATTAACCAATCCAGTATTAAACAGTAGAATAGACATAGTTAGACAGTAACTAATGTAATGTTAATCAGTAACCAATTGCATTTTTACATGAAATTTGCAATTAAAACATTCATATTGCAATCAAAACATTCATTATTCTTACCGTGTGATCATTTTAAGTGCAAAAAACTTAAGAAAGGTAACCAATATAGTAATTCGTAGTAACAATAGGTAACTATATGATTATAAATTTTAAAATATCATACCTCAGTATTTATTAATCGAAGTTGATGTTGATCGTGTGTTTAACAATCATTGCAGTATTTGGTTACCGATCTTGAAGGCGTTGTTGATTTTGTATGCTATTTTCGATCTTAGAGAAGCGTCGCGACAACTGGAATTGTCTTCTCCGATTACGAGTTTAGTCGCGACAGGAGGCTTCGGCTTCGTATTTTTGTTTCTCCGTCGTTGATCTGTTATGTCGACGTCAAGTTGCATGATTTTAGGGACGGTTAATTTAAAATATGAAATTGGGTAACTGACTTGATAATGACACGTGATTTTAGGGGATTATGTTTTATTTTTGTAATTATATTGTGTATGTTTTATTTTTGTAATTATTTTTTAAATGTTGTATATTAATGTAAAGGACCCTAAATTTTATTTACGACTTTCAAAAGCTCGAATTGGGCCAACCATTTTATTATGTTTTTTTGAATTGTGCTTTTGTTTGTTCTCCCCTAAAAGGGGCAAAAAAAAATTGTAGTATGAACTGGACTTCATTCACACACTCCAATTTTATTTATGCCCTTAGTGATATAGTCCGATTATTTATTTTGTTAAGGACTGCTGAGCTCACATGTACCCTAATATTAATGAATCTCATGTCATTTTCGGGCTCATCTAGATAACAGTAATCCTTTCGTTCCTTAATATAAGTCGTTTTAAGGTTATGCAAAAGCATTAAGGTTATGATTGTATAGCATTAACTATAATATCAATTGTCTATATTACCCTTGTATTGAAATAAGAGATTGTTATTTATTGGACAGAAAATAATGAGAGAACCAAAGTTACATTTAATATTTGGGGTAATATTGAAAATTAAGCAATTAATGCTTACTTGAAATTCTAAAATGACTTATATTAAGGAACAAAAACATTTCTCTAAAACGACCTATATTCAGGAACGGAGCGAGTATACGACTATTGCTTGGAAATCACATAGTAGTAACAGTTGCACTTCACCTCAAAAGTCTAACTAACTAAAAACACATAACTCTCTTTTACCAACCCATGCAACTAGAGAATCTCATGTCCATTTTCACTTGCCACTTTTTCCGGTTAACATGAAGTTGATAAGTTAGTCAATTGATCAATACAATATTGACACACACAGAGATTGCCTCCCGCATACGTGTCTCTGTGTATCGATATTGTATTGGTCAATTGAACAAAGTTAACTTCATGCTAACCACCCCTGTCAAACGATGATGGCTAGGATCAACATGCCTAATCAAATTATGTGAAAGAAAAGAAAATAAAAAACTATTGGAAAAACTCTAGAATGTCAAAAGGGAAGTTGGGATCAAAATCCAAATCTCCAATTGGAGAATTGGTGTCTGGATTTGGATCTGACAAAAATTCAGTAAGATCTGATTCTGGACTGTGCAAATTTTGGGCAAATTCAAAGTTGTTCATACGGCTGCATGGTGACAAGGAAAAATAGTTGGATTCTGATGTTTCTTGGGTTAGAAAAGGTGGGGAATAACTACTACTACTACCCATCAAATTATTTCCCCCCAAATCCACAGAAAAGAAATGGTTTTCGGATTCGATTCGAGTAGAAGGAAAGGAAAAGGAAGAAGGAATTCTTTCCATTTCCTCCTCACCTTTGAGGCCTTTTCCAAAATTAATGAATTTTTCCTCTGTTTGTTTTGGAATTTTGTTTTCATTTTCGGGTAGCTGACAATTTCCTCTCTTCTTCCTTTTTCCAGGTGAGACCAATGCAGCCTGGTGGTGGCAAGTATGCCTTCCTCTGTATGTTGCTTCAAGGAGTGAGGGATTTTCTTCTGATTTTTGAACTTGCTTTGTAGCCAAACAGCCTTGTGCATGACGATGAGTGCATCGATAATAGGCTCTGCACACCATTTGTTAATGAAAAAAATTAAAAATATTATTACTACATAAACATGACACTAATCAAATTTGCATGCACAATGAGAGTCATGCTATGTATTATAAGTGTAGCATTACAACGAGTCATGCTATGTATTATAATAAATTTATGTCAAATTATAATTATAAAATTTGTCGATACATAATATTAATATGAATTATAAAAAAACTAATACTTACTCGCATAAGTGATGATCAGAAAATTCACATAAAATTTAGCAATATATATCCTTTTCTTCTTACAATTTTCTTCTTACAATTTGTTATGTGGTACAATCTATAGCTCTTTAGGGGACAACAGTTTGGTGGCATAGCTTGATTATCATTGAATGTTAAAAGTAGTTTGATGAGAAGATTCAAGTGTCATTTAAGGGAATATATGAAACATTTTAACTTCATTCATGAACCTATCTTATCAGGAAACAAGTGGGCAGGCAAGGGCTAAATTTATAATCCACAAATACTGGCAAGTGGGCATGTATGCATTTAATTAAATCTAATTATCTAAATAAGTTATTAATAGTACAGCTGAGTCAATTGACATATTAAAAATGATGCATAAATTCACAAAAAGGTCAAGAGAGAGAGAGAGAGAGAGAGAGACACTACATGTGCAATGACTTATTGACTTGACATGCAAAGTTGTTTTGTTTTATACTGATCTCCCCATTTTAAAATATAAAAATTAGAAACACAATTATGTGAAAATTTAAAAGAAAATAAAGTGACTCCTTTAATTATATTTATAAGTTGATTAAAGAAACAAAAAGTTATATATTTCTGATTAAAAACTCAAGTATATTTAATCTTCTATTACCTTGGAAAACTAGCTCCTAAGATGTCTTTCTGCCCATATTTTCTCCAACTATAACCATCACCAAGAGGACCATCAACCCCTGTCCCCAAGGAAACTTGAACTTGTTCACTCCATTGTGGCATTGCCTTTCTGCAAATTAAAATTTCCCAAAAAATATTTAGACATTGACTCAATCATATATCACTTTTATTTCCAAGCTTCTTTTTAACGAATTTTATGACCATCTTTACCGGATAGAGCGGGTGAGACACCATAAAGGGAAGTGATATTTCCGCATGTGGAGTTCATTTTTAACCAAAATAGTGAACCCCACGTGTAAAAATATCAAAAAAACGCTGCGAAAGTATGACTTTCCTACCATAAAATGGTTAAGGCCAAAATCTTACCTCTTTTTGAAGATTTTTTTGTGGGATTGATCAGAAATCTCACTCCTGGGACTATCACTAGTGAATGAATGAGGAGAGCTCAACATGGTAGTTTCCAATATTAAAGCTCTAGACTTTAGCATCGAAAGTGCTTTTTCATAGGAAGAAAGTATCTTTTCCACTAGAAACCCACAAGTTTCCCCTGATTTTTTTCTACTTTCAAGGTGGTTTTTGAGCTGATTAGCTACCTCTTTCCCTTGTGTTAGCTCAATATTGATCAGATTCTTCTGCTCAAATTCCATACCCTTTGCCATAATAGAGAACTTTAAATATAATCTGAATTATAAAGGGTAAGTTTCTGAAGATTCAGAAGCTAAAAACATACAAGAGTTATAAGTGAAATTGAATTTTGAACAAGCTTGAGAAAGGGGTAATGCAAATTTCGTAACTCAAATAACCATGTAAATAGCTACAAAAAGAAAAGATTTTGAATTGAGCGTGTGTGTGTGTGTGTGTGTGTGTGAGAGAGAGAGAGAGAGAGAGAGTTTGGTAGCTAAGGAAATTTTCTTGGTAATGAAGTTGGGAGGAAAGAGAGAAGAAATATATAAGAAAAGGTAAGGAAATGATAATTCTACGCGCACAAATGGTAAAAACTCGTGTACATACTAATAAAGTTGTGTAAAAATTCAAATGATAGGTCTTGTTTTTAATTATACTATTGGCCAAAGAGTTCACCTATAACTACTCCCTCTCCTCGTTTTTGTAAGATAAATGATTAACAGTTAACTATGCATAGAATTTTCCATGATTATTTATTTATTTATTTTTCTATGAAATCAGTAGAAATTAAGAAGGGGCCAAGAATCTTCCGAGTAGGCGACAAGGAAAACAACTGACGTATAGTTTTAGCTTCAGTCCAACCCCTTGCATACGGCACCACTATTTGCTCTAACGCATGTCATGGTGCATGGCCACACATTTTGGACAAAAAAACATAAATATATATATATACACTTAAGTGTGCATGGTACTTTTCGTGTTTCAAAATGAGCGTCTTAATTATCTGATAACTTTGTTTTAATATGTTACTCTTACTTAACTTTTTAGTTAGCTATTATAATCATGGATGACGCCTAGACTAATTGTACCAAATCGCATTCCTCCTTTTAGAAATACGATTGACATTGTTATAACAAAAAACAAATTAAAGAGTCGCTTAGAATAATTGTCGGTGTAATATAGATCTAAAGATACACTTCAATCCTAGGGGGGGCTTAGAGAGAGGGAGCTCGGGAAAGGAGTCCGAAGGGGAAATAGGGAGAAACCTAGCTAGGGATACATTTCAATTTTCTGAAGGGTACGTACTTGATGAATTTTAAGTTTGGCATCAAGGCACCTAGCTAGCTAGGTATGAAACCGATGTTCATGCGTTTGAATTTGCTTCATAAAGTTCAACCAAACAGATGGTACGTACTCATGTTAATATACTACTCCTTCCGTTCCTTAATATAAATTGTTTTAGATAAATATTTTTATTTCTAAATACTACTCCCTCTATTCTTTAATATATGTCGTTTTAGAGTTGTGCACAAGTATTAACGAAATAATTGTAAAGTATTAAATATACTATCAATTGTCTATATTGTCCTTGTATTGGAAAAAGAGAGTGTTATTTATTGGGCAAAAAATAGTGAGAGAACCAACGTTATATTTATTACTTGGGGTAATATTGGAAACTAAGCAATTAATGCTTACTTGAAATTCTCAAACGACTTATATTTAGGAACAAAAATATTTCTCTAAAACGACATATATTAAGGAACGGAGGGAGTAAATCGTTTGAAAATTTCAAGTAAGGATTAATTTTTTAGTTTCTCATATTACTCAAAGTAATAAATATAACTTTGGTCCTCTCACTATTTTTTGCTCAATAAATAACAATTTTTTTTTTCCAATACAAGGATAATATAAGCATTTAATATTATATTTAATACTATACAATTATTTTCTTAATGCTTGTGTATAGCTCTAAAAAATCTTATATTAAAAGACGGAAAGAGTAGTAATTGATACTCCTTCCGTCCCATGATAAAAATATTTATTACTATTTTGGGTAGTCTCATATTAAATGTCTATTTTCTTTTAATAACTAAACTTTTATACATATTTTCTTATTATATCCGTAGCATTAAATATCTCATACTTTTCTTATTCTAATTCTCTTTCCATATTTAGTAATATTATTATAGATAATTTTATCATTTTATTTATCTTTTTAATATACATAAAAAATTCATCAAAATTTTTATCCTGGATCGGAGCGGAGTATGCGTGTGTATGGGTGGATATAATTATTCTCTCTAACTTCCAAGAAACTGGAGGAATTGTTGTAGCTATCATTGGTTACTTCAAGATGTATTTATGCTTTAATTTTCAAAGAGGCCGTATGGACCTTTTAATGTGATATTGACTATTGAGTGCTTAAATACTACCAACTTGGTCAAATTTCAAGATATATCATCATAACATTTGTCTCTCAATCTTAATTAATTCAGGGAGTATTAGATTTATTCAAAATTTTCTTTCATTAATAATTACCTACCAAAACCATTTTTGGAGGGGGCCCATGATATTGTATTAACACTTCTTAAATAAAAATATTTTGAAATATATATTATTTTTCATTGTGTTTGATCTATATAATAATCACTATATTATTCTTAAATTTATATTAATATTTTTATAATTTTATTATATATACTATATCTCCCACTAGGGATAAATCTTAAGTCGGTTCTTGTTTCAGTTGAGGGGTAGACTCGAATTTAACACAATGCACACTAAAAAAACAAAAAAACTTCTACCACCGGACTCTACATAAAAAAAATAAATGTTTGAGTGTAACTAATGGGATCATCAATCAATAAATGGAACATATATAATATTTTTTTTCATAGTTCTAAAGATTCAAGAAGTAGGATTTTCTATTGTACAAAGAAAGCGAGAAAATGTTTTAGACGTGTATATAAACATAATATAATGGTTTAAATCCAATTCTAATCCAAAACTAAAGTGGCACTGGTGACTTTTCCTAAAGTTGTCTCGGTTTCTAGATGATATTTGGTCTCTCCCAACAAGAAGACAATATATCTAGTGGATTATGCAGTTTTCTGTATTCAGACTTTTCCTAAACTATATTTGTCTCGGTTTCTAGATGATATTAATTAGTCTCTCCCAACAATGCATATCGGTGTGAGTTTGTCATATGGGATTGCATGATACATGCGTGATGAAATGTTATGCATATCAATATGAGTTGCGTGTGATATGTGATAGAATATTATGAATATCAATGTGAGCTTGACAGTAATAAATACGAATGTGAGTTTCATATTTAAATACTACTATTAGATAAGTACATGGTAGAATTTTATGAATATATACCAATGTGAACTTGTCATATGGGGGAACATCATATGCATGCACGGTGGAATGTTATGAATTGAGTTTGTCATATGAGGGATTTCCTAGTCAGGTAGAATGTTATGAATACCGATGTGAACTTGTCAAATTGGGGTTTAAGCTCATTAAATTTGAGTATTAATTTAATAACCTTTGCATTTTTTTTTGTCATTTATTGAAAATAACTAATAAATTCGAATATCAATTTAATAACTTGCTCTTTTTTTTTGTCACTCGTTGAAAATAACTAGTTATATGGTGGTGAAGCATCATAAGTTAATCAAAATATTGACATTTATTCCTTTACACAAGATTACAGTCAGTAGCCCAATTAGTGTCGCTCAAGTCGAGTTGATAAGTCCGAGTGTCCAACTACTAGTTCGTCAAATTTGGTATGTTCTCTATGGAATTGATTAAAAACTTTTTAATTTGAGAATTGAAAAGTGTATGGTGGTTGTACAATAAAAAATAAATTATCAATTCCTTTTTATTTATATCATAGTATTATTATACGTCCATCGGTCGCTTAAAAATTGGCTTAATTTAACTTTTTAAGTTAAATTGATTATTTTTATAATTAAAATTTATACTATTTTATAAGTATAGGTGAGAAACTATAACATAAGAAATTATATTAAATTTACTATTACCTATAATTTTCAAAAGTTTAAAAATATAAATAAATATACTTAATGTTTAATTTTAAAATATATCAATTTGACCATAAAATTAAACTAAACCAGTTTTTTAGGGTATGAGAGAATAGTAAATATACATGACTATAATAATGGATAAAAGGATGATATAAGAATCATACTATTGATTAGATGCTCCCAAATCAGCAAGCGTGTAAAAAGGTTCTTAGTAATTAATCATTTAGATATTTAAACGCGTAGGAGTACTGCACTGCGTCTGCATGGCCCATAAGACTCGACTCGGCAAAAGATGGTCGGTGGGTCAATACTTTTTTGACTATTATCGCCCTCTTCTTTTTCTCTTAACAAATGATAAGTATTTTGCGGCTTTCCATAATCTTCATATATATTCTCATTCACATGAGCTTGAAAACCGAAAAACAATACATTTATCTCACTCTATTCGTCTAATTGTAAATATTGAATCACTGTATTTAAAAAATTATAATTAATCCATTAAATTTTTAAAAAAATTTTAATTGGATTATTCTGTTGGCCTAGCCGAGTAATTTAGGCATATACTCCAACAAATATTATTAATATACAATCAAAATACCCCAAGATCATTAGGGAGTTTTATTCTTCTTTTATTATTGACCTTTGTAATATGCTCCCTTGGTTCTTAAAAGAATCTTATTCACGGTTAACAAGTTTAATAATAACCTTTGCAAAATACGGATAAATTTTAAAAATTATATATTGGACAAATTTTAGAAACAGCATATTTGAACTAATATTTATAATAATTATAATGTATACTCGGGATAGTATTGTTGATGGATCATCACTTCTAGAAAATAGTTGGTCCAAGAGATTATTGATTTATACTGATTTTGTAGAAATTTTGGGTATAATTTTGTGTGTAATGAGAGTCCTATTTTACAATGTAAATGAGATAACTTTATACGAATTAAGAAATTTAAAGGTCAAAATACTATAAAATGTCTTTAGGTTCATGAATTAAGAAAATTAAAGGTCAAAACCAGCCCACTCCTCTAACCTTAATCAACTTGGTTACTTCAGTGGATATAATTAATAACACAAATTTAATGAAAACTTTCTAATTCAAACTGAATACAGGCAGCTTCTACATTTACATACAAATCATTCAACTCTGTGACAATGTATGTCTGTCCTTTAGTGCAAATCATGCAAGCTCGAAAATCACACAGAATTTTGCACCAAAGTACCTAGTTCAGGAAATCTCAGCAGAGAACGTTTCAGTTTGATGTTGCAACCCTATGGCGGCGAAGGGGTAGGAGATGTTGGGGGCTTATAATCTGGATACTGCAGCCAAAAAAGGGAACAAAACACAAAACTCTTAATTAGAGCATATACAAATCAGCAAGGGAAAAAAGAGAGAGCATATACGAGTGTGTGTGTGTGTGTGTGTATATAGAGAGAGAGAGATTCCCAAATGGCTAGAATATAATCTTAAGGCCGAGTATAATTTATTTTTCACCAGGTTGATCTCAAGCATGTTGCTGGTGGCTACCACATGCATGCATACAAATAATGTAACTTGTATATGGTTTTATAAGTAACCAAGTTTCACTTATTGAGCTGAGCAAAACAATAAACATGGAGTATAACTACCAGCCACAAGCCATCAACTAGAGACAATAAGTACCGCGCCACTTGTAAGTTGCTTGGAATCCCATCCAATGGGTCGGACCCTTCATGGGCGCCCTATTTGGATACCCAAGATCCAACAAGTAAGAAAACAAGAAAATAGATAATTTATAGAGCTAGAAAGAAAATTTACGTATGGAAATGGTGAAAGTGGTCTTGAAATTCCAGGGGGTGATTCTGCTCTAACTTCTGGTTTAGGGACTGCATTTACTTCAGGAGCAGATTCTGCAGCTGCTTCTAATTTGGGAGGTGCAGAATTCGACTCGGGAACTGCTTCGGCTTTCTGTACAGTACTATCCGCGGCAACAGCACTGGCCTCTGTAGGTGCAGGAAGAACCTTGCTAGTCGCAGGTGATGGTAGAAAAGCCTTCCCAATTTGCTGAAGTGAAGAGATACAAAACATTAAAGTCCGAGATGATTTTCTTTCAAATAATTTTGTTAAATACATGTTCAGCATGTTGGATAAACATTGATCATCACAATATATACTTTTCAGATGAAGAGAAAATAGTATGTCATTCAGCTTTTCGAAAATGCACAATACCTTTATATCGTCTACAAGCTCTTTAGCGGCAATCTGTGTAGACAAAAACTCATCGACTTCTAGCAGAGTTTGCTTTCTATCCTAAAATGGAAAACAGTGGAAAATGATTAAATACAATGTGATCAAGCAAGCATAAAATCTGAGAGATCTTGATATTTCATATGGTAGCCTCAATTCAATCAATATAAATGGCAGTGTTTTAAGTAAAATGTTATGGAGTTTAGAAATCTAGCAAGCATGTGGTATGTTCTAAACAGTGAGCAGGTTCAAATTAGTGCTGCCTATATGGACATAAGCGAGAAAGCAAGGACAGCTAGAACTCGAAAACTAATGGAACTGTAAACATTAATTAAAAATTTGGTATACTTGTGGACTAACAAATCAACAAAAAGAATTTAGGCTTAATCATATTAAGAAGACGAACTAGTAGGATTTTTTGGGAACTAAATATCCGGATCTCAACAAGATATTAATAAGTTAAAGGTGGTTCAATCATAATTATCCTTCTAAAAGAAAAATAAATATTTGAAAACCTGAAGCAATAACAGAATAAAACTTCCGAACATGAAGATTAAGTGACTCTTACTATTGTGCCTAATGCCAAGGAAATCAACTTATTCTTCAAAGACCTGAGATATTATCACCAGGAGAACTTGAGTAAAGGAGAAGATTACATTTATACAGAGAAAAAGATTAACCTCTGCAAACAGGAGTTTCTTGCTTATAAGTTGAACTAGCGCAACTGATCCTAAGAGTTGAAGCAGTGTTTCTACCTGAAATGATATAGCAAGGAAATTATGAAAAATATCATGACATCATATTATTTTGATAAACGTAAAAGGGAAAACAAAATAAAGGTACATAAGCACTTAAGCCCAACCTCTGTATATGCAAATAAGCCTAAACCAGCAGCTGCAGCTACACCAAGAGCAACAGAAACAGCATTGGACCCTTCCTGGAAGTTAATATATCCATCAAAACTCCTATAATTGTGCTTAGTATAATATTGAAGAAGTCACAACTTTCCGTGAAAAATTATATACAAGGATTAGTCACAAAATAATTTTGATTATACTAGTGGATTGATATAACTACAAGCGTGTATACATTTCCAAAAATGGTAATCCTACATACATTCACAGTACTGTTCCTTTATTGTCTGATGAATTAATAGAAAGAAATCACAAAGGGGTGTATAGATGCCATTCTGAAAAGATTAGAAGGCATGGAAGTAATCCATAAACCCAATGATTTAAAAGATAAAAGGATCCTAGAACAATGAGAAACCGCTTCAATTGTCTCAAAAACCAGATCAGACTGGGCATAGGAAATTCATTATCCTTCAGATAATATCGGTGTTATAAACGAAACTCGTACTGGAAATCATTGTTTGTCATCGTATTTTTTGTTTTATGGTACATGTTTTACCATAGATAATGGCAGTGCTCGTCAGTTAAAGTCCTTTTGCATCTTTATTTGCATCACCTAATAACTGAACCACAGATTCTCTTTATTAACCAGCTATTGGTCCTGATTACATACACTTGCTATCTTGAAAAATTGCAGTCATTGTGCAGAATTGATGCTACCTCTGATTTGAAATAAATACATATGCGTTCAAGCCATTCTTTTCTTTCAACCATCGAGTTTAACATCCTAAGTTCAGCTACACTCAGTATTCTCATGTGTAAACGAAGTTCTGTATTCATAAATGCAGAGTTGTGTGAAACACCTAATTTAAAGTTGTCAGAAAATTTGTTCACGGGAAATATATATATTTTAAATTATTTTTATGATTTATGATATGGAAATGAGTATTTAGCAGTTCAATGCATGACAACATTTGACAATATCGAATAAAAAGTTAAAAACTGCAGTAATTAAGTTTAGGTGAGAAACATACTCCAATTGCTCCATCAATTGCCTCAGTCAAATTGCTGATATCAAAACTAAAGGTTTTCTTTGGTTTTATCCAGGGAAGACCACTGTTCTGCATACGTTAGAATTCACCTTAAATTTTCAAACATGTAAATGTAAACAGAACCAGAACTTTGGATGTCAATGAAAATAAGAGAAAATAAAATTGTAACAACCAGCCATCCTCGGGTTCCTTCTGCACCATCTTTTATTGCATAGGCGGCTTTAAAGCCATTCGCTGTGACCAACTCTGCAACCAGTTCAGAGCTTCCATCGAACCTGGATTCATTATAAATTCATCAAATTCATATGTTCGTTTTAAGAAAATTATAAAGTGGTTTCTCTATTTCAATCAACCTTGCACTATAAATATAGAATATATTAAGGAAGAAGCGGGAAAGACAAAAGAAATATTAGCATGAACCAATTTAAGGAGGAGATATGATAATGAACCTCAGCTAATAGTTAGGTTTTAACGAACATCTCTTATTATAAAGCCTCCAGTTTTTTACAACTGTTTTTTCTGATTTTGGGTCACATCTTATCCTAAAAGGAGTTTAATTATTTAATTATTTTTATGTCTGGAAAATAGTTATTATCTCCATGTTCATTCATCCTCTCACCCACGTTAGTTTTTTAAATGTTTTTCACATCTCTCTTCCACCATCCTCTAAATTCAAAATAATAGATGGTCAAATCAAATTTACATATTTTGTGGTTTTAGATCAATTCTTTTATACTTTAAAAGGTTTATATTGCACACACATAGTCGATATATTTTGTGGTTTTAGATCAATTATTTTATACTTTAAAAAGTTTATATTGCACACACAGTGTGTTCACAGTGGCTAGTTTAGAATAATTGTTTGATTCTGCCATAGACAAGGCATATATATCAATAACCTAATAGTTTGAATCTTCAGTTAACTTGAAGAGTGTAAAGTTAAATGGTTTTCCAATGATCTAATGCAAGGTAGAGAGGGGTCTTTGGAGAGAGAGCCCGCCATCACTGGTTTGAGAGCTGAAATGGTTAATGATACCAGTCTTACAAGTAGAGTTGTCGGGGCATTGTGCATTACTGCTGATCTTAACTATGATATTTGTATTCAGAAAATGATTATCATATTCTACTTTTCTCCCCTCTCTGTCAAAGGGGCTCACAGAAAATTCTAGAAATCAGTTAAGCCGTCTTCAAAAAGATTACTGAATTAATATTGTGATTGTAAATGACAATGCAGGCATCATAAGTGGTTATTTTTACATATACTATTTTTCTCCCAAAATAACAATGGCATCATACACAATTCTTATCTGCCTAAATGGTGCATGTGATACATTTTAGTATATACTTATCATTAATAACACTCCATAAACTTTACAAATATCAGATCAGTGTAAAATATAATACACAAGATCGAATTGTTCAGTGCATAACTTTATTTATTAATCAAACTTTGCTGGCTATATGACCACTCACAAAGACTAGTAAATACAAAAATTAAGAAACACACACAATAGGAAATTAGGAATAGGAAGAAAAAATTGATGTCATTATCTTACTTGTCCAATATAAACAATGTGGTCTTTTCTGGTTCCTTGAACTTCAAAGCCAACTTCTTCAAGAACCCAAGCTTATCTTCCCCTTTATACACTACTTGCACAGGTTTCTTACTCAAACCTCTAATATCTGGACCACCCACTTGCCTTAAATCTCCTGGTGGTCTTATATCAAGCAATTGGGCATTTGCATCAACCCCCAATTTTGCATAAGCATTCTTTGCAGTCTCAATACCCCATGGCTTAGAATTACCAAACAACTGAGACAGAACTAATGGGACAGCTAGAATGGCGGCGCCACCGGCTATGACCGCAGGATTCTCCACTACAAAATTGCTAAAACTGTCAAGAAGGCCACCAGCCTCAAAATCAGATGAGGCACCAGTAGTTGCTGACTGTTGTAATGCTTCCTCATATGTAAGTGCTCTAGCAAACCCTGTACTGAAACCAGATGATAAAATCACTATGCCCCCATTAAAATTCCTTGATATAGCTTCTGGAATATTTTGTGGGCTGGTGCTAAAATTGGCAGAAAATGGTAATTTGAGTGAAGAAATTGTGGAGAGAGATGAGATTTTTCTGGGTTCTGTTCTCCTGTCAGAAAGAACAGAAATTGGAGTCAAGGCAACTGCATTGAGGGCCACCATAGCATAATTTCTGAAAATCACACCACTGATGTTTTGGGCTACAAAAAGATTAATGGAAAAGCTCTAATCACCATGAGAAGTGGATCCTTTTTTCTTTTATTTATTTTTGTGGCAAATTTTGTTCACTTTTAGGCCTTCTTGTAGTGGGTGCTACTTGGGTGGTTTGATTGTTTTGACTTGTGAGTTGAGGGAGGTGTTGACGTGGGAGGAGAGGAGAGAAAGGACCAATTGATGAATAACACGTGGCAAGTGAGGATCAGAGAGGTTGGTGATCATGTTAGTTGTTGATGATGAAATTTTCTGTTGATGGCAGATTGTGTGGCTGAGAAATGGCTGAAAGAAGTGTTTGGAAGCTCCATGAAGAGAAATGCTTTTACTCTTCTATTCTAGTACACTAAGCCCAACTGGCCCAATAAGTCGATAACACCGGTTTGTTTTGCCAAAAAAAATAAAATAATTGGTGGATAAGGTTTAAAATAAGTCTAGTACCCCCCTCACGTACATATTGTCATGACCCACTTTATTTATTCTGTAGGTGAGTCATGTCGATATGCATGTGAGGGGTATATAATAATAAATTTATTGTTGTGTCTATAATAATAATTATATACATTTAAATGAATTTTTATTGAAACTCAAGAATCCACCGTAAATAGTGTGTAGCATATAAAATTTTCACCAACTATTCGTTATAGGTAAGAATCAAACTCAAGTTTCAAACAAAATAAGTGATTCACTTACCGCTAGATCAATGGATGATTGATAAGTCAATAACACAAATGTGTATTTGGATAGAAGATTTTGGGATTTGAGGGTTCTTGGAGTTCAAATTTATTTGAAAACTTACTTGTTTGAACATAATTTATTTTAAATGTAATTTTTTCATTCATCAATTTAGCTTATAAGCTTCAAACTCACTGCATTAGTATAATAAATTTGGAATTTTTAGATTGTCCACACATAATTTTTTAAGACAATCAAAATTAACAAATTTACAGAGACCAAAGATGATAATATAGTGATAGAGACTATTTTTTTACTGTGTAAGGTCATGTTTGAATTTATTCCTGAGCTGAAAAAATCAAAATTAACCACCAAAGTGTTAAACGAAGAAGATAAATTTCCCCCAAATATTTTCCTAGTTCCCTTCCTCGGGTGAAAAATAGTTTTAAAAAAAACAAGAGGGAGCATTTGGTTATTTGCTTTTTATTTGTTACCAACTTTTTTTCTTGGACATAGTAAAGATCGTTTGGAGTATGGAAATATGAATGTAAGTCCTAATAAGACATTTTTGACCTTGTCTTTTTACATATAGACATCTAAGTCCTAGGCTTGAAGATGACAGACGGAAATATCCGGAGAAAGGGTTTAGCTATCATAAACCCTAACAATTAACTGCTTCAGCTTCGAGTATACCAGGTCGGCCATCTTCTTCAGTTAGCTCTTTAACTATATATATTTATATATTGTTATAAATTTTTCTTTCTGATATTTTATATACTTATATAATACTTATGTTAATTTTATAATTCCATAAAGGAGGTGACCATGGAACCCAATTTCTTGATGTTTTCTTCCAAAACATCACCATCTGTTACTGTTTTTCCCTTTTCTCTCTCATACAAATCATGTTTGCTTCAAAGACCAAAACTTTTTCTTGAGAATTCAGTCTCAGTTTTTACAAAACAATCAGAAAAGACACCATTTTTGGGTAAAAATTTGGTTTTAGAAGATGGAATTTGTCATTTGGGTAATTTAAGAAAACCCCATGTCCAATTTGCTCCAATTAGAGCAGTTGTTAAGAAAAGAAAAGAGCTTCCTTTTGATAATGTGATCCAAAGGGACAAGAAGCTCAAATTGGTTTTGAAGATTCAGAAGATTCTAGTGAGTCAGCCTGACCGAGTAATGGCGCTTCGGGACATGGGTAGGTTTAGAAGAGCATTGGGTCTTCAGAAGAAAAGGCGATTTATCGCGCTATTGAGGAAATTTCCCAGAGTTTTTGAGATTGAGGAAGAAGGGGTTTATTCCCTTAGGTTTAAATTGACACCTGAGGCTGAGAGGCTTTACTTGGACGAATTGAAGGTTAGGAATGAGATGGAGGATTTGTTGGTTATTAAGTTGAGGAAATTGTTGATGATGTCGTTGGAGAAACGAATTTTATTGGAGAAGATTGCCCATTTGAGAACTGATCTTGGGCTTCCTTTGGAATTTCGTGACACAATTTGTCACCAATACCCACAATATTTTAGGGCTGTTTCAACTGGACGAGGCCCGGCCTTAGAGTTAACTCATTGGGATCCTGAACTTGCTGTTTCCGCTGCTGAGATTGAGGAAGAGGAAAATCGTGAAAGAGAGCTAGACGAGAAAGATCTGATTATTGATAGACCGCCTAAGTTTAATAGAGTAAAGCTACCAAAGGGTCTTAAGCTTTCAAGAGGGGAGATGAGAAGGATTCATCAGTTTAAAGACATGCCTTTTATATCACCGTATTCTGACTTCTCGGCTTTGAGGTCTGGAACAGCAGAGAAAGAAAAGCATGCTTGTGCTGTTATTCATGAGATGTTAAGCCTCACTGTTGAGAAGAGAACTCTGGTGGATCACCTTACTCATTTTAGAGAGGAGTTTAGATTCTCGCAGCAGCTTAGGGGGATGCTGATAAGGCACCCTGACATGTTCTATGTATCACTGAAAGGGGACAGGGATTCTGTTTTCCTCAGGGAAGCATATCGTGATTCTCATTTGGTAGAAAAGAACAAATTGTTGCTTATAAAGGAGAAGCTTCGATCGCTTGTTGCTGTTCCACGATTCCCTCGGAGGGGTGTTAAAAGTGATACAGATGGAAACGACCAAGAAAGTAATGAGGACGAAGATGGAAGTGGTGTGGAGGAGGATGAAGATTGGTCTGATATTGATGATTTAATTAGCAATAAGTTGGATGACGATGATGAGGATGACGATGATGATGATTGGATTGATGAAGACGATGATATGCCCCCCGACTTCGATGAAGATGATGGAAATGTGAAGCTTGGACCAAGCAAACAAGCTAAGCAGGTTGATAACTCAACAAAGAATGAAGAGAAGGTTCTTGCTCCAATGTTCCCTGATGGTCGGCCGAGAGAATGCTGGTAAATAGGATAAAATTATTCTGCATCGTTTTTAAGGACCGGATGTGTACGTGTCACCGGAAGCCTTTTGACATTTGCCATTTTGGAGGTTCAGCATATTTTCAGGGCAGTTAGTCTTGGATCTTCTTCTGATAAAAAGACCCATGAAAATGCTTCAACAAGGAGACGGATGAAAGTTCTCTTTACTTTTCCTGTAACAGAATGAAAGTTCTTATATGCTCGTGTATTAGATCAGGAAATAGAAAGCTGTATGTGAATGCTACATCTATTGAGCTTGTGTTGTCATAAATAATACATGGTTTTTGTTAGTGTAACATTTAACTTGTGATTTCTACGAGCACCAGTAATAATTTATAATGATGCCTTCAAAAGTTCTCCTCGGGCTTCTGCCTAATAATTTTCCATTTCAATTTGGGGATCACAAGCATCACTTTTCCATTGGCCTTATAAGTTGTGGGGCTAACCCTACTAACTACCACCCTCTACATTCTGGAATGGTGATATTCCAACTCCCCTTGGAAATTCTCATTGGACCCAGTGATAAAATAAATGAAACTCTACTTGAAACGAACATGGAAGAATACTTGAGAACTGCGACTGCATCCAGAGTACAAAAGAGTGCAAAACTCTTGTAAAATTGGACTTGCAAGCAAGTAGACCACTCTGTTGTTGTTCTGTAGACACTACCAAATTGCATTGGCAAGCCATTGTAAAACTGGACTTGCTACCTAAAGTACTTTCGCCATATTAATGCATCCGTTCTCATTGACTCGAGCTGCTTTGGCCTGCAGTGCCTTTCCCCTAAAAGATGTGCAACTATTTTCAGAAGTTATAAACAAAGGGAGCTAGTTATCCCTGCTTCTGTGTTGCTGTAATTGAATTATGCTGCTTTACATCTAAACAGGTCAAATTCTTTGACATATTACTGCATTCTGTTTGGAAATTCTAAGGCAGAGTTTAGTTTCTCAGCTTATTTATGTGCAATCATATTTCTTCCTGACTAGTACTACAGAAACAGAATGACATGGTTTGTTAATTTCCTGTCATTTCTTAACAAAGAACCAGTTTTGTTTGCAAGTATTTTAAAACAAAGAGCCATTATTATTTCTCATTTATTGAAGTTTAATCATCACATGATTCATCTTCATTATAAATATATTGAGAGATTCCTTGATTGGTTTAAGAACTGAAAAGAAAGTTGGGAAATAGATATAAATCATATAATTATGCCAGTTTTGTAGGATTTGATGTATTATTTGAGAAAACTATATCCAGCATGATAAAATACAATGTAACTGTAGCTATAGAAACCAAAACTAGTGCCCACTGATGGATGTCCTCTTTTTTGTCCTGGACAAAAGTGATGCAAGTAAAATTTACCAAAACTATGGGAACTGTGTTAGGTGGTGTTTGATTACATTTTAATGTATCTTAATAGTCCACATCTTAATATATCTTTAAGAGCCCACATATTTATATTAAGAGATTTTCTGAATAGTTAAGATACAGATATGAGTCTAAACATTTCACACGATATCTTTCAGCTTTCTTTTTTCAAGGGCCCAGAGCGCTAAAAGGTGGGGGAGAAGGAAGCCAAAGCCCTACCTTACTACAACATAGGGACAGAAGGGAGAAGGTTGTGAAGGTGGCCTCGTTATCCACACCTTAGATGAAAGGAGGACCGACTGACTCGGGTTTTCACGAGCGTTTGTGGGTTTTGGAGTGCCTGTCAAGGGCGCTAGCGCATACCCCGGGGTTATTGCATTCCCTCGACGATTGATACCCTTAATAAGGGGGGTTCGGTTAATCAAAAAAATTGAGTTTCGATACCCTTAATAAGAGGGGTTCGGTTAATCAAAAAAAATTGAGTTTCTTAAAGGTCCTGCAAATGTAGCTGATGGATATGCTTCTCTTTGTTCTGGTGAATATGATGCAAGTGAAGCTTATTATGGACTTAATAATATTAATTGACAATTAAAATCAAAGGGGGAATAAACTGAAAGGCTTTTTTGTTGAACTAAATCAAGCTGCAGTTATCCCAATTTTTGAACAGCTACAAAAACTAAAATCAAATGTCATCTGCTCTAATTCCATTAAATTTTAAAATGTCATTACGCTTTTTTGTCACAAAAGGAGTATAAGCATTCATTTATATGGGAGATGTAGAAAAGTTTCACCAACTTATATTCTAATATTGGAACTTACTATAACAAACTATGGCAAATCAAGAAAATCAACATAAGAAATAATGATAAGAACACAAGATTTAGGTGAAAAGTTAAGATTGAGAAAAACTACAAGCAAGAGACAAGATATTATTATATCAAAGTGTTAAAAAATACAAGTTGTGAATCTCTCCATGAAAATGGTAATACTAAGAAAGAAAAGAATAGAAACACCTGGCTACAACCTACGATAACATATATATAATGAATGAGCCCGCATAACATACGTTCATACACCACTAAATCTCATCTTTCTTTCCCTTCGAGTTGCGGCACAAAAGTTAGATCCCGAATAAAAATTCCCGACACGTAACAAAACTCTTCATAACCCTACTTCTCTCTGCTTCTTGGTGTATAAAAGTCAAACAAACCAACAAAGAAGAGTTTCAGCTTTGTTCCTTTGTTAAACTCCTGTAGTGATCTTCATGTTTATCCAAAAGCAAGGTTGTATGTCTAACTCGAATGGATTCATGCAGCTGAGGTCTTTGTCATAGGGCCTTGAAAAACTACCACATTAACTTCTATAAAGAAAGGAGTGTAAGAATCAAACTAAGCCAATGTTTAAACATTAAATTGTTTGGACATAATTTCGTCGTTTGTATTGTTTTACACTTCCCACGTTCTATCTTTTCCATTATTATAAATAATAAATCTTTAGGTTTAGCGAAAGGCTAATGATTAAGAAATGGACACATTAGACTAAAATGCAAAACCGTACCTTGAGTTTATCTGTTTGTGGATATATGATACCTGATTTACAATATAGCAAACCGCTACCTCGTGATACCGTTAGTAGTAGTGCAAATGTTAGTTATATCTCAAAAGATTAGTTTTGCATTAATTTGTAAATTGGAGGGAGAGAGTTGTTGATTAATCAAATTCATGACAAACATCAACCGGCACAAATATAGGGGAGACCTTTGCAATTTAGTCGACCCATTAATATGAAAATTGGCAGAAAATTTAGGTAATACTAGATAATAATTCTTGCACCATAGACTACCCTGCTAAACCTTGTAAACCAGACTTTCAAGAGATAAATGAAATGCTGATTATTTGTGACTAATAAAATATTTAATTGTTGTACTAATATTCCAATTTGAGATATATTCCACTGAGATTTGGATAGGGAACAGTTGACAATGCATGTTTTGTTCTCCCAATTACAAATAAGATATACTTTACCTTTTTGTGAACAAGCAGTAAAGATTTGCCATGCCCCTCATATAAGTTGAACAGATTTTGAGGCCCCACTAACATCAGTGTGTATGGTTACATTTTGTTAACTATAAATAAGGCATTATAAGCCCACTCCAAATATCAACTCAACAAACACTTTCAGTTCATAAAACAAACTCTTTTTTTCAAGGCACTGGTTGTTCACTCTCCCTCAAGGGTTTCTGGCCTGCTTTCCATGCAAGTTTGATACGCAAAACGCTGCGTTTGGAGGTCTGGTGCGGCTAGGAGCTATTGAGGGAGAACTTACAAGCTATGCCTTGCTTACTATGTGTATATTTGGTTACTGAGCGTTTGGCGCGTTTAGACTTCCAAACATATTTGAAAATCTTGTTCGTCTATAAGTATCTTATTACAAACGCAACTTATTTACTTCACAAACACAACGTTTGGGGTACAAACGCACCACATCATTTCCAAACACTGCAAATGCTAATAACCGAACAAATCCTATCTCGGTGTCCAATGAGTTTATGCCAAGGCAGCCTTTGCTCACTATCCTTCAAAGGCTTCTAGCTAGCACGAGTGTATAGCAGCCAGGAGTCTTTGGGGAGAGTGGACAACAGTTGTGTTCTTGATGTTCTGCTATTTCCAATCCATACGAAAATAGCATCAGTGTTTGCCTTTTTGATCTGCAGGTATGAACTTGCTGCACCATCACTCTGTTTGAAGACTTATATTCAACTTTCTTGTTCCTAATCTTCACCATATGAACTTCTTCATTTGTGGCTTTCTTAATCATGCATTATATCACTTTCCTGGGCAAATCTTGAGGGGTATCACTGAACCATATGAGTCTTGGTTTGAACAAATTTGTTGTAGAACAATTTTACTCAAGATGGAGGAAAGCTGAGGCCACTGAAACTAAGGGATTTACAGATTATGTCCCACATTGGGCAAGTGAGATAAAGAAGCACGGAAGGCAAGGTATAAAACGAGAAGCTAACAGTATGACTAATCATACCTTTCTCGGCCTTTTGGCTAAGATCAAGTGTAGTATCTGTTCTTATCAGTTTAATATCTGATATGTGAGTCATTGACTCACACGATATTAAATTTATTTTTTGAGGGGGAGAGTTTGTCACAATAGCTTGCTATTGGGGCTCTCGAGTGTCGCCTTGGCTTTGCACTACAGCCTTGGCTGGCGCACCCCACCAATTCTAGTCTAATCTTGCTGTTTTATTTGTCAAATGGTGGTTAAAATGTTCTTATCATTCTTTAGTGAGATTTCTGCCACGAATAACCACGGGAATTAACCAAACAGACTTGTTCCGAAACACAAGAAAACCATAATAACTTCGTCTGCCTCCCATAAGCTACAAATAACCCCCACCTAGTTCAATTAGTCTACATTTGTGGCCTTGCTCGAGGAGGAAAGTCTACAAAACACTCCCATAATCATAATTGTCACTATATATTTACACTACGAAACCTAGCCTCTGTGAAGATGGACATCGGATAAAATTAGAATGATACAGAAAAGATTAGCATAGCCCCTCTACAAGGATGCATGACACACATTGATATATGGTGAAAAGAGACTTTCTTAATATTTAACAGTGAAGAGATTAACCGTAGAAAGGACTAAATGTCTCAATTTGACTTTCAAAATTTAATAATGGTCTTTATAATTTGGAATGGAGGGAGGGAGTACTATTTTCCTGAAGAAAAATGAACTATATTAAGCATTGAGAATGAAGAGGACACTCGACTGGATGACTTTATTTTCATGATTCTTAATTTTAAATTCTATTAATGTGTTTGTTTGTTTTCCTTCTAATAAATAGGAGGGGGGAAAAGATCATCTTGTAATATGATACCTGCAGACAATTTATTGAAAAATGCAACCAGCAGTGCAATTCTTTAAGCCTTGATTCATTCTTGAGTAGTCAAAACATTCTCCCATATTGATAAAATAGACTAAAGTATCTGCTATCATATAGGAGCACTTACCGACATCATATTGTCCCTTCGGGGACATCTGATAAAATTGGAACGATACAGAAAAGATTAGCATGGCCCCTGCGCAAGAATGACACGCACAAATCGAGAAATGGTCCAAATTTTTTTTTGCCTACTTGCCCAACAAATCCAGCTAGTTCCTATCTGAAGTATGTGGTGATATTAATGCTCAGTGTTCTGATATATGTCTCTCTCTCTCCAGCTCCTTCATTACTTTCTGTTTTTTTTAGCATAAAGCAAACATATTTTAGTCCATCTGTTTCATAAATTAAGTCTCGTTGTAAAATTTGTGAATATTAAGAATGTATTTTGTTCCATGTTTATCCCTAAAAGCATAATAGATTGTTGGTTTAGTAATTTTTGACAAATACATATGTTCCATGTTAATGGTCTATAATTCTACTTGACCTTCAATAAAAAATTATGACATTCACTTGAGAATACTACACTCCTTTGTCCAATATCTTCAATCAAAGTCTTCCAAGTCCCAAAAAGAGGATGGCTACCAAAACTTTGCCCCTTTTGATGAGGAATCAGACCAGCTCTGTTTGATGGGTACCACTGGATCACATGAGTCTTGGTTTGAACAAATTTATTGCAAGAGCAATTTTACACATGATGGAGTCCAGTGACATGCTAAGGAGGTACAGTTTAAGTCCCACATTGGGCAAGTGAGATAAAGAAGCACGGAAAGCGAGGTGTAAAATGATCAAGTGAAGTACCTGTTAATACTATCTGATATGTGAGTCATTAACTTGCACGATATTAAATTTATTTTTTGATGAAGTTTAGCAAGTTGGGGTTCTTTGTATATTGAGTGTTGTATTATCTACAATTGACATGCACATCTAGAGAGGGGAGATACCGCCATCTATCTTGTAATGTGTAAAATGTATTATTTTGTTGCACAAAGTATTACTTACTGAAATGGACTCGTTCTCTTTCCATTTTATTGCAAGTGTAAGTTGCACAATTTACCAATTACCCTCCTCCCTCCTATTTTGGCATCTGAGGCCTACTTTGAATCTTGTTAAGCAAGTGTGAGTTTAAAATTTGCATGTAAGAACCATCAAGTATTGACAATTTCTCTAGTTTAAAAAGAGGCTATCAAACAGTCCCTCACTAGTCCCCCATGCTACATAACATAACTATACAACATGGTTTTGTCCAGAAAGAATGAAGAATCACCAATTAACATCAATGACATGTAATATTTTGGAAACTGATGTGTAATTTCAAATGTATTTTTGATATTTATGTTCTCTCCCATGAACATATAGAGAATTGATATTTTTATAAATAAATTTAATATTTTTATAATTGAATATTTTATATATTTTTATAATTAAATATTTTATATATTTTATAATATGATAAAATATTTTATATTTTATCATATTATATTTAATATTTATGTAATTTTTTGTGTACAATTAGTTCATAATATTATCTCAATAAAAAGTTCATAGATTTTAACGAAGAGTAATATTAGAAACACTAACTATATACAAAAAGTTGTGCACACAATATAAAAAAAGAAAATAGAAAGTGAAAAAATAAAATAGAAAGAGATATCTACAATTGAATATTTTATATATTTTTATTGATAATCAATACATTAGTCATATTTTTTGCTGTATTACTTAGTGTACATAGTATTATCTTTTAATAAATTAAGAAAATTTTATATTAAATTTTTTTAACAAAAAAATATAAAAACAAAAGTATTCGTTAGTTAGCAAATGGAAAGTTGGCTTGGAAGATTTTGTGACACATTTATGTTTTAAAAAAGAGAGTCAAAAGAATGAATATTAGTTGGATTTTGACTTTTCAAGTCATAAAATATTGATAGTATTTGTTTATCATATTTTTGCGTATAGATAGATATTTGTTGCCTGATGTTGGTTGTCAAAGACTCGAAGCTACTCGGTATGGTTTCAATAGTGTTTTTTTTTTTGCGCGGTATAGATAGATATTTGTAGGTTTTATTAATTTTGCATATAGATAGATATTTGTAGCCTGATGTTGGTTGTCAAATCTACAAACTATGGTCCACTAGTTCGTTTGTAGCCTGATGTTTGTTACTATCTGTTTGTGTAATCACTCTCTGTACAGTTGTACTTAATATTACTATCTATAAACCCAGTTACTAAATATTTGATCCTTTACTTTTAATTTTGTTCAGATGGTTTCTGCTAGGGACCGGCATTCTTCGGGCACTAGAAGGGGCAACTTCAGCTATGATAGAAGTGACAACAATGGTGACAGAGAAGGGAACTGGAATCTGAATTCAAAATCACGAGCCACTGGCCGAAGCAACAATCGAAACCAAACTGAGAAATCAAGCTCAAGGATTGACAGGCTGGCTGCCAGTGAGAGCCGACCTGATAGGTCATGGAATACATACAGACATGACACATTTCCTTCGTACCTGTTAACGCCAAGATCTTTGATGACGTCCCAATCACGTAAGACGCCCTAATCCTGCACAGAAAATACGATCAACACCAAAAGCTTGACGGCTGGACCGTCGGGGGATAGCTCCGGCATGAGAGTCAATACAGGTGTTCAAGGTTTAACAATGGAGGGTGTAAAAATGTCTAGTGTCTTTTCAGATAGAAAGTGTATGCGTACCTTTCGTTAGGAGACCCCCTTTCTTGGTTATACTCTCATACTCGGTTTTTTGTGCCACCAACCACGATCTGACACAGCCCCCTACTTCTCTCTGGTCTTAGCCGTGTGCATGCAGGTTGTCACCTTTTTCCCACTGTTCCTGCCGCCGGCCGGATAAGATCCCATCCACATTAATGATCTGCAGGCGCTTGGTCAACTGCCCTCCTCCTTTTCATCATTACCGGTCAAAGTCTTAGATATTTAAAAGATCTTATGGGCCGGCCACTTGACCCAGCCCATTATTAATGGGATACAATAAAGGTAATATAAATGTTAGGCCCAATGACTATAAGACTTAGTGATAAAGGTCCACTAGGCTAATTAAACGGATGGGCCCAAACGGTCAGGCCTAATGGAAGAAATATCACGCCCCAACATTGCCCCCTAGTCTTTTATTAAACAGGATGTTTAGTGGAAGACTGACTATAAATAGCGCGAGTCCACAAGAAGGGAGAGCCCACTGAGCGCCAGCCTACCTTGGATAACCCACCAAAGCCAAAATCAGACGTTACCCTTTCCTCTCCCTCATCATTATCCCCAATTAATGCGCCGCCCTCGGCTCTCGTGCAAATTTTGAAAAAATCACTTGCTATAAAAGCCGCTGCCCATTCTCCTTGGAGGGTTCCCTGCCATTTCGAATTCATAAGAGCTTATTGTCTTCTCCTCCTCAAATTTCTTCATTTTCTCTGTAAGTTCTCAACAATGGCATCCCAGAACCCCGATACCAGTTCTCCCCTTCGTGTCGCCCCCATCTCCACCGTGACCCCTCACTCCAATCCTGACAAAGAGGTTCCGGGCTCAAACCCCCAAATCAATGCCGCGAGTAAGGAAGCTCCGTCCATGGAACCCCTCCCCAACCCCTCTGATTTTTTCCAGAACGAGGAAGACTTTCCTCATGCCAACACCCCTTCCACTGTCAATGAAACTGAGCTATGCAACATCAGAGCTCGCTATCAGATACCGGATACCCACAGGGTACGGATAGCGGCTCCTCACGAAAGGATGTATCAGCGTCCCGACGGCTGGATCGCCGTTCCGGCAACCTTTCTGGAGAAGGGGGTGAGGTTCCCTCTTCACGCCTTTTTGATCACCCTCTTAGGGTTTGTTGGAGTGGGGTTCGCCCAACTGGTGCCGAACTCGTACATCCACATACTGGCTTATATAGCCTTCTGCTACGAGATAGGAGTTCCTCCTGCTGTGGATTCCTTCTTCACCCTCTTCTCTGTGGGGAAATCTCGGGAGAAAGGCTTCAAGGTGCTAAGTAAGATAGCCCCCAAGCCCAATGCCAGGATCGAGAAGCGGTCTCTAATGGACACTCCTTCGAGCAACCGAGGATGGCATAACAAATGGTTCTTCGTCAACGGGCCCGAAATCTCTTCTGTTCCTGACTGGACCACTTCTGATCGCGTCTCTGCAGACTTCGGAGACATATCCGAGGAGCGTATAAGAGAAATGACGCGCATCATAGAGAAGATACCCCTGAAGGAGTGGAGCTTCGGCCTCTTGGGCAAACAAGCCTGGTTGTATGACCACAAGTTGTCTCTTATCAAGCCGACTTCGACCGATCGGAGGGACTTGGATAGGTACATTTCTGGCAAGCCTTCATCCCCTTCCACTAAAGTTCCCCAAGAAGAACTTCCGGCCTCGGAGGCCCAGGATGCAGAGGTCTTCCGCGGATCAGAACCTGCTGAGGAGCCCAGCCGACCTCGACAGAAGAAGAGGGCGGTTCGGAAAGTCCGGTCAAATCCTCAAGGAACTCAATCAACTTCTACAGCGAGTCTGATTGACTTGCCTGCGACCGAGCGAATGCAGGCTCTCCGGATTAAGAAAAGGAGGACTCACGTGACTCCTCTGTCTGCCGATGAGCTTCGAGTTCCTCGTCCTGCTGCGGTTGAGCCTCCCCCCGTCATCCCTGTGGAGATCCACGTTTCAGAAGATGAGCTCGAAAACCTGAATGAGTCTCCTCTTCTGTCTCGTAAAAGGAAGCAGTCCTCCGAGGATCAACCAGCACCGCCCCCTGAACCATCAGTGCCTTCTCCGCCGAGACCCTCTTCCTCCACCTTCCGGCGAGAAGCTGCGTCTTCTCCCACTGTGTGGCCTGATTTTAACGAGAACTTTCCTTTTCAGCTGTTCGACTCCTTTGTTCGGGAGACCGATGACCATCGGTTCGGAAACAGTTCGATCAGGGATTTGATCGAAGAGGGCATGAGTTACCAGGCTAAGGTGAGTTGGTTCAATCGAAATATTTAGGAATCATCTGTTTCTTCTACTAATTCACTTTAAATGTCCGCAGGCAAATGCTGTCTTCGGGAGACTTCTTCCCCGATACAGAGAGTCTGAAGCCGAAGAAGATGCGGCCAGGCGAGAGATGGCTACTATAGCTTCTGCTCTGGAGAGGGAGAGAAGGGCTCATGGTATCACTATCTTCAATAAAGAAGGCCTTCGGAAGGACTTAAATAAGTTGAAAGAACAGTTGGAGACATCCGAGGCCACCCATCAGCTGACCGTTACTACGAACATAGACCTGGTTCGTCGGAATGAGGTTCTTGTTGGGAAGAACGAGACGATGGTGAAGACCAATAAGAGCTTGGCTATACAAGTACACGACCTTGAGGCCAGGGATCTGAGACATCTGAAGGAGCGGGCAAAACTCGAAGAGGAGCTCCGCGAACTTCGGGCTCTGAGAAACTTGGGTCCTCCTCTAACCGGAGATCTCCGGAGGGAAATCCAACAAGAATACCGAAAATCTGCTGAGTTGAACGAGGAGATCATCCAGATGTTCTCGGATGGGTACGACGAATGCCGAAGCAAAGACAAGGCAAGACTTGTCGCTGCCAAGGTTGAACCGACTATCCTGGACTCTTCGGAAGACGAAGCCGATCACTGAAGATGGTTTTCTTTCCCTTAGCTGTAGGATTTTTGTAAAGCTTCTATCGCTTTGTAAACATCATTATGTAAATAAAATATCAGTGTTATCAGTACCGTCCTTTATGACTTCGGTTTTTTCACTGTTTACCAACACTTCAATATGGATTTAATTTGAAAAATGTGCAAGCTCCTCCGTGGGCCTAACTTTAGACTGTTAATTAACAACTAAGCAAGTCGTATAACAGGTAAGACGAAGCTAAATAACATGGCCTTCCGAACTCAACACTTAGAAAGATTTAGGCAATAATAACAAAGTAAAGGAATACTTATTCGTTACCGAAGTGTGAGGTAGATGTCGCGAGGGATCGGACGAAGTCTGAATGACGATGCTTGTCTACCCCGAAGGGCCTGATAAGGTTCTTAGGATCACCGGACGATGAGGTTATCATCGAATGGTCGACGAGTCTGTTCGAACCTCCTATAATATAGGATCCAGGATTTGACTACCACACGGGGTATCAAATAGATTGGCTGCCATCGAATGGCCAGCGAGTCCTACCATACCTCCTTACTTCGGTGACCATTGATTTTACCACCCTTGGTAAAAAATAATATAGGATCCAGGATTTGACTACCACACGGGGTATCAAATAGATTGGCTGCCATCGAATGGCCAGCGAGTCCTACCATACCTCCTTACTTCGGTGACCATTGATTTTACCACCCTTGGTAAAAAACAATATAGGATCCAGGATTTGACTACCACACGGGGTATCAAATAGATTGGCTGCCATCGAATGGCCAGCGAGTCCTACCATACCTCCTTACTTCGGTGACCATTGATTTTACCACCCTTGGTAAAAAACAATATAGGATCCAGGATTTGACTACCACACGGGGTATCAAATAGATTGGCTGCCATCGAATGGCCAGCGAGTCCTACCATACCTCCTTACTTCGGTGACCATTGATTTTACCACCCTTGGTAAAAAATAATATAGGATCCAGGATTTGACTACCACACGGGGTATCAAATAGATTGGCTGCCATCGAATGGCCAGCGAGTCCTACCATACCTCCTTACTTCGGTGACCATTGATTTTACCACCCTTGGTAAAAAACAATATAGGATCCAGGATTTGACTACCACACGGGGTATCAAATAGATTGGCTGCCATCGAATGGCCAGCGAGTCCTACCATACCTCCTTACTTCGGTGACCATTGATTTTACCACCCTTGGTAAAAAACAATATAGGATCCAGGATTTGACTACCACACGGGGTATCAAATAGATTGGCTGCCATCGAATGGCCAGCGAGTCCTACCATACCTCCTTACTCCACTGTGACATTAGGACAGATGCGAAGATCAGTTGTGAAAAAAGTGACTTTTTATTGATGATGAACGGTTATGTACAGACTCCCAGTGGACTGATTTGGTTTCTATTGAAAGTACTTTCGGAGCCTGCCTGCGTGCCATGTGTTCTGAATTTCGGATCCATCCAAGGCCTTCAGTCGATATGTCCCGGGCTTTGGTACTTCGGCCACTTCATACGGTCCTTCCCAGTTCGGCATCAACTTCCCAGTGTTCTGCGGTGTAGATGCTTCGGCCTCTCTGAGAACGAGGTCTCCCACCTCAAATCTTCGGAGCTTTACCCCTTTGTTGTAGTGCTTGGCGACTCTTCTCTGGTAGGCTGCTAACTTGATCATAGCCACTTCTCTGACTTCCTCTAGCAGGTCCAAGTTGGCCTTTAATCCCTCGTCACTGTAGATCTCACTGAACTGACTAACTCGAAGGCTTGGAGATCCAATCTCAACTGGGACTAAGGCATCAGTGTCGTAGGCCAGTCTGAAAGGCGAGTCCCCTGTTGTTGTCCTCGGCGTAGTCCTATAAGCCCACAATACGCTGAGCAGCTCTTCCGGCCATCTTCCTTTGGCTTCGTCCAATCTGCGCTTGATCCCGTTTAAGAGTGTTCTGTTAGTCACTTCGACCTGCCCGTTCGATTGCGGATGAGCCACTGAAGTCTTCCTGTGCTGAACTCCCAGTTCCTTCAGAAAGCCTTCAAATTTTGATCCCACAAACTGACGTCCGTTGTCTGATATCACCACTTGAGGGATCCCGAAGCGAAACACTACGAATTCTTTTATAAATTTCAGACACTCCTGTTCCGTTATCAGCCGAAGTGGTTTCGCCTCGACCCATTTGGTCATATAATCAATGGCGACGATGACGAAGCTGACCTGCCCCTTAGCCTTTGGTAACGGACCTAGTATATCAACCCCCCAGACAGTGAAGGGTATAGGAGATAGAATCGAGTATAGCTCTTCCGGTGACTGATGCGGGATCGGACTGTTGATGTAAGACCCCAACTTATTAAGGAATAAAATCAAATTTTCTCTAAATATTATTGTGAATAATAAGGGGTTAATTTGATATAATACTTTGGTTATGGGTGAAATGTGCAAATTTTACAAAATAAGCAAGTGGTTATAAAATATTCATTTTGTCGGGGAATATTCGTTTGGTCGTGGAATATTCTTGCTGTCGGGGAATATTCGTACGACGGCGCAGCCTTGTGTGGGCCCCATAACGGAAAGCGATTGGATGAAGAAAACGACAAGTATAAGTTGTTTATTAATAACGGCGTAGTTGTTACCGTTAACACTGTTGAAATACCCGGTGGTTAAAAATACAGTAATAACGCGTGGTTGCACAGTAGCACACGGGTTGCACAGTATAGTTGAATTATTGATTCGTACGTAAGAAGGCACTACTCAATAATTGTTACAGTGATTACTGTTCAATATTTTATTTTATTGGTTCAATAATTGCTGCATTGATATTTCATATTATTGTTGTTTCAATAATTGTTACTGCACAGTATTTTCCATTATCAGATCAATAATTCATATTATTTGAATAATATTATTAGATAACATTATTGACAATGTCTAGAAAGTTCTGTCTAAGGAGAGGTTTGGTCATCTAATTGCGCGCCAGTAAGGAGAAATCCTTATTGGAAAGCCCCCTCTTTCCTGGGAACGGTCTGGTTGTCATAAATGTGATTCTGTAATATTATTTGTGAATAATTAATTATTGATTCATATGATAAGGAAATATTTATTTTATGTGGATATAAATGAGGGATATATTTTTTGGTTAAAAATGAAGGAGTTAATGTTGAGGTTTTTATCCATATTTTTGTCGGAATGGAGGTATTAAAAATCAGGGTTTTTGAGATATTTTGCGGGGGTTATAATTTTTAATCCGACCGTTGGATCGTGGTAATTTTTGGATATGTTATACATATATAAGTTGAGTATATGTCCACAAATTTTGAACCGTTAAAAATGAACGTATGATTTATTACGAATTTTACAAGATGACTGGTTCAGAAATTGTTGAATTTTCGGAGTTTATCATTTTGGTGGAAAATTCTAGAATTGGTGGGCCCCACTTGTGGTTGGTGAAGAAATGTGCTGAATTATATTTCAAATGTGGTGGGTGGGAATAGTAGCAGGTAAAGCCATCAGGTTGCAGGTCAAACCTACCAAAATTTTCCTATAAATAGAGGGCTAAGTTAGAATTGAAAATCACACCAGAAACAAGTTTTCTCTCTTTCTCTCTCTAGATTATTGAGTGTATTTTGTGAGTATTTAGATACTTTGAGAGTTTCTATTCATCAGAGCAAGTTTCTTTCAGCCTTATACCGGTATTCCGACCAGAAGTACTGATATTTTGAGGTAAGGGATATTATTTTCTTCTTAATGATATTATTTTCTTCAATATCATTATGCTGAAATATTGATATGAGTTTTTATCAAATTTGGAACTTTTTGTGTCGGGGGTTACTATTCACGTATACGGCACTATTCACGTATACGACACTATTCACGAATACGGCACTATTCACCGAAAAATAAAATTTTCCCTTTTGTCCAAGATGTCTATTATGGTTACTATCTTTGATTGTATCCATGTTTTGATCTTTATTTTTGAATTCTGCTTCACAATTGATTATTATGAAGTATTATTGATCTTGGATAAACTGTTATACGAATCCCTACTATTTGTCCTTCTGTCTCATTGGATTCGTTCTCTTTAAGATATTTTTCATCATCCTCAGTCCTAAATGATGATATTACTGAATATCTTTGGCCTGTAGTGCAAAGATGTATAATTACTTGATGAATATCTTTGGCCTGTAGTGCAAAGATGAACAGGTGTTGAGATGAACATGACCGACTGATGATACAAATGAATATCTTTGGCCTGTAGTGCAAAGATGAATATTTGGTTAAAGATGATTATTAATTGATGTTACAGGGATAAAATATTGATGATGGACTTTTAAATCTTAGAAGATAGTAGAATTCTTTCTCTACTTGACTCTTCTAATGGTTTGCTGTTTCCGCTGCAGTTGTTGATCTAAAACTTGTTGTCGATTATATTTTATCAGATTTTTCCCTGTTGAAGACTAACGATAATTTGTTGTATATTATCTTAGTCATAATATTCTTTACTGGGCTAGTTGAGCTCACCCTTTTCCTTTTTGTTCCATTTTTCTTCTCAGGAGGTGAGAACATAGCAGGATCTAGTCGGGGTATGGAGTGATGGTTCTAGAAAGATGTATTAGCAGTCCTCACTATTTCTGTAAAATAGTGTTTGAATAATTGTAATGAGGATTTATTTGAGTGTGGATATTGTCTAGAAGACAATATTTGTATTTAAACTCACAGTATGTGTTGTCGTATTTTGCACGACAATTGTATTATTGAAGTTGTAGTTTGCTTTCTGTACCATGTATTTGGCGACTCAGAATGGGTGTTGTATACCTATTCTGGGGGCGTCACAGTTGGTATCAGAGCTTAGGGATATGATCCCTGGCTGAGATGTGAGACAAGAACTAGGAGGGGAGAGACGGGGAATTCCTTCGCTAGTATGACCTGACTAAGTTTATTTGGTGTTTATTTGGTCGGTCAGAGTATAGGGATAATATATGACATGACTATTAACCCTTGTTTTATGGCAGTATTTAAGAATGGCAGCTGAGAACGTTAATAATGGAGTAAATCAGACCGTGGAGACACCTTTGATCACCACCCAGGGGAACGTGCAACAGGAAGGCAATATTCCTCCTGTAAACAACGTTACCGAGCAAACGATGAATGATGGAATGTTTAGGAGCTTTTTGCAGTTCATGCAAAATCAGACGAGGGAGACTCGTGTGCAGAATACGGGTGGAAATGATGACAACGCGCGGTTTGTCACAGCTAAGCAGTTCAAAGAATTGGGACCACCAGAATTTAAGGGAAAGCCGGATCCGATCATGGCGGAAACGTGGGTCAAGCAAATTACCAAGATATTCGATGTCTTGGGATGCACGGAGGAACAGAAGGTTCCATTCGCCACCTTTATGTTCCGCGGTGAGGCAGACTACTGGTGGGAGTCTGTGAAGCGTACCCAGCCTGACGCACTCAACATGTCCTGGGAAACATTTCAAAAACTGTTCAATGACAAGTACTTTCCTGAAAGTATTCGTCATATGAAGGAGGTTGAGTTTATCAGACTGGAACAAAACAACATGACGGTGTCCCAGTACGAGGCGAAGTTTGCAGAGTTATCCAGGTTTGCACCTCATTTGGTCGAAAATGAGGAACGAATGACGCGGATGTTTCTGAGAGGTTTAAAACCTGAGATTCGTCAATACCTTATCTCTCATAAATTTTCTCTGTATTCAGACGTTGTCAACAGGGCCCAATTATTAGAGAGAGATAATGAGTATACTCAACCGAGGGACCACACCAGGGTCATACCGGTGACAGCAATCATCAGAGCGATGATAACCAACGAGGAGGGAAAAATACGAACAAAGGCGGTAACCACTCGAGTGGTCATCGTGGCCATGATAATAGGAGAGGTGAGTCAAGTGGAAATTTCAGAAAGAGGAGATTCAACAATGACGGGAAGACATCAGCAGCAGCACCAGCACCAACAACAAATTTTAGGGGAGGAGAACGACCACCAGTTAGATGTTACAAATGCGGGAAAGAGGGACATATCAGCCCAAACTGTCCACAACAATCCAAGGTGTGTTACAACTGTGGGAAGGAAGGCCACATCGCTCGAGATTGTACTATAGCAAAACCAAGTTCAGCGGGAGTGGTGATTCCAAGGGCTGTCCCGGATAAGGCGAAATCAGCGGTTCCTGGAAGAGCGTTTGTCGTAACTGGCCAAAACGTGAGAAACCCGAACGAGGTGATCACGGGTAAGCTAATCTTGAATTCTTGCGAAGTTTATACTTTACTAGATACCGGTTCTACCCATTCTTTTATCTCTCCTGCTTGTGCTCAACGTTTAAACTTGACTCCGGAGAAATTGGACTTTAACTTATCTGTTGAAACTCCGTTGGGTGAAACCTTCGTTACATCTACAGTTTATAAATCTTGCATGATCCAAGTTGGCACTATCACATTACCTGTTGATCTTATCTCTTTAAAGATACTTGCTTTTGATGTGATTTTAGGAATTGATTGGTTAACCACTCATCATGCTAAAATTGATTGTTTTCGTAAGGTTGTTAGTTTTCATATTCCTAACCAACCTGTCATACGAATTCAAACTACTAAACCACTAAAATCAGTCACTGTCATATCAAGCCACAAAGCTATTCGTTTATTGAAAAACGGATGTCAAGCTTTCTTAGCCCATGTTATGGATTTGAACAAAGACAAGTCAGATTTGAATAATATTTCTATTGTTAGAGAATTTCCCGATGTATTTCCTGAAGAACTTCCTGGTCTACCCCCAGAACGTGAAGTTGAATTCTTTATTGACCTTGAACCCGGTACAAAGCCCATTTCTAAAACCCCATATCGAATGGCTCCTATTGAACTTCAGGAGTTAAAAGTCCAACTACAGGAGTTGTTGGACATCGGTTTTATTCGTCCTAGTACGTCTCCTTGGGGTGCTCCTGTTTTATTCGTAAAGAAGAAAGACGGGAGTATGCGACTTTGTATTGACTATCGAGAATTGAACCATGTCACCATCAAGAATAGGTATCCGCTACCTCGCATTGATGACCTGTTTGACCAGTTGCAAGGAGCACAATTCTTTTCAAAGATCGATCTTCGTTCTGGATATCATCAGCTGAAGATTAAAACTGAGGATATTCCAAAGACTGCCTTCAGAACTCGGTACGGGCATTATGAATTCTTAGTAATGTCTTTTGGATTGACTAATGCTCCTGCTGCCTTCATGGATATGATGAACCGTGTATTCAAAGAATATTTGGATCAGTTCGTTGTTGTCTTTATTGATGACATCCTCATCTATTCCAAAAGCCGTGAAGATCATGAGCGCCATTTGAAGCTGGTACTGCAAAGGCTTCGTGAAAACAAGCTATATGCCAAACTGAAGAAATGCGAGTTCTGGCTTGAGGAAGTAGCATTCCTTGGGCACGTGGTGTCAAAACATGGAGTATCTGTCGACCCGGCGAAGATTGAAGCCATACAAAGTTGGGAGCAACCGAAGTCGGTAACCGAAGTACGTAGCTTTCTGGGCTTAGCTGGTTATTATCGGAGATTTGTGGAAGGATTTTCTCGAATCGCTACTCCGTTAACTCAGCTGACTCGGAAAGATACAAAATTCGTATGGAGTGAGAAATGCGAGAAGAGTTTCCAAGAACTCAAGAGGAGACTCATTTCGGCACCTGTTCTGACAATACCATCTGGTTCGGATGGATTTGTTATCTACAGCGATGCTTCAGGCAAAGGGTTAGGATGTGTTCTCATGCAACATGGGAAAGTCATAGCCTATGCCTCACGACAACTCAAAGAATATGAGAGGAATTATCCTACTCATGATTTGGAGTTGGCAGCAGTCGTTTTTGCGTTGAAGATCTGGAGACACTACCTGTATGGGGAGAAAGTGGAGATCTATACAGATCATAAAAGCCTCAAATATTTCTTCACCCAAAAGGAACTCAACATGCGGCAACGACGTTGGCTTGAGCTGTTGAAAGATTACGATCATACCATCCAATACCATCCTGGAAAAGCAAACGTAGTAGCTGACGCATTGAGTAGAAGATCATATGCGGGTACGAGTGCAATGTTTTTAACACAAAGGCCCATTTTGTATGACTTGCAAAGGATGGAGATAGAGATGAAGGCTCCAAGTACCCACATGATGATATCAAATATACGAGTAGAACCGACTTTAATCGATAAAGTTAAAGCTGCTCAAGCTACGGATATAGAGCTGATGCGTATGAAGAAGAAAGTGCAAGAAGGTGCTATTCCAGAAGCAAGAATCGATGAAGAAGGAATACTTCGAGTCAACTCCAGACTTTGTGTTCCTAACGATTTTGACTTGAAGCATAGAATAATGATGGAGGCACACAACACACCGTTTGCAATCCATCCTGGGAGTACCAAAATGTATCACGATCTTCGACATACATTTTGGTGGAGCAATATGAAAAGAGAGATCGCGGAGTTTATCTCGAGATGTTTAACTTGTCAACGTGTAAAAGCGGAGCATCAAGTACCAAAGGGTCCATTGCAACCACTTGAGATTCCGAAATGGAAGTGGGAACACATTACTATGGATTTTGTTACAGGTCTTCCCAAGGTTTCTCAAGGCATAGATGCGATTTGGGTTATTGTTGATAGATTAACCAAGTCCGCTCATTTCTTGCCGATACGTGAGACTTATTCCCTTGAACGTCTTGCTAGTATGTACGTGAACGAGATTGTGAGATTGCATGGCATGCCAGTATCCATAGTTTCGGATCGTGACCCAAGATTCACTTCACGATTTTGGGTTAGCTTGCAGAAAGCTATGGGCACGGATTTACGATTCAGTTCAGCATACCATCCTCAAACGGACGGACAATCAGAGAGGACTATTCAAACTCTTGAAGATCTATTAAGACTTTGTGTCTTAGATCTCAAAGGGAGTTGGGATAAGTACCTACCATTGGTGGAATTCTCCTACAACAACAGTTATCAGGCGAGCATAGGTATGGCTCCATTTGAGGCGTTGTATGGAAGAAAATGTCGTTCTCCAGTATGCTGGGACGAGGTGGGTGAAGCAACATTGTTGGGACCAGAGTTGGTACGCATTACTACAGAGAAGATCCAAACGATTCGACAACGTATACAAACGGCACAGGATCGACAAAAGAGTTATGCGGATCTTCATCGGAAGGACGTGGAATTTAATATTGGGGATCATGTATTGTTACGTGTTGCACCATGGAAGGGAGTTACAAGATTTGGAAAGAGAGGAAAGCTCAATCCAAGATTTGTTGGTCCATTTGAGATTCTTGAGCGAATAGGAAATGTGGCATATAGACTCGCATTACCTCCAAGCATGTCTCGTGTTCATAATGTTTTTCACATATCTATGCTTCGTAAATATGTTAAAGACCCGAACCACATTATTGAGTTAGAACCAGACGAGATAGCTGAAGATTTAACGTACGAGGAGGTACCTGTTAAGATCTTGGATAGGAAAGAGCATGTCCTACGCACGAAGGTTATACCACAAGTTAAGGTTTTGTGGAGAAACCATGCTATTGAAGAAATGACCTGGGAGTTGGAATCAGAAATGAAAGCGAGGTATCCTCACCTTTTTGAAACATCAGGTACGTACGTCAATTTCGAGGACGAAATTTCATAAGGAGGGGAGGTTGTAAGACCCCAACTTATTAATGAATAAAATCAAATTTTCTCTAAATATTATTGTGAATAATAAGGAGTTAATTTGATATAATACTTTGGTTATGGGTGAAATGTGCAAATTTTACAAAATAAGCAAGTGGTTATAAAATATTCATTTTGTCGGGGAATATTCGTTTGGTCGTGGAATATTCTTGCTGTCGGGGAATATTCGTACGACGGCGCAGCCTTGTGTGGGCCCCATAACGGAAAGCGATTGGATGAAGAAAACGACAAGTATAAGTTGTTTATTAATAACGGCGTAGTTGTTACCGTTAACACTGTTGAAATACCCGGTGGTTAAAAATACAGTAATAACGCGTGGTTGCACAGTAGCACACGGGTTGCACAGTATAGTTGAATTATTGATTCGTACGTAAGAAGGCACTACTCAATAATTGTTACAGTGATTACTGTTCAATATTTTATTTTATTGATTCAATAATTGCTGCATTGATATTTCATATTATTGTTGTTTCAATAATTGTTACTGCACAGTATTTTCCATTATCAGATCAATAATTCATATTATTTGAATAATATTATTAGATAACATTATTGACAATGTCTAGAAAGTTCTGTCTAAGGAGAGGTTTGGTCATCTAATTGCGCGCCAGTAAGGAGAAATCCTTATTGGAAAGCCCCCTCTTTCCTGGGAACGGCCTGGTTGTCATAAATGTGATTCTGTAATATTATTTGTGAATAATTAATTATTGATTCATATGATAAGGAAATATTTATTTTATGTGGATATAAATGAGGGATATATTTTTTTGGTTAAAAATGAAGGAGTTAATGTTGAGGTTTTTATCCATATTTTTGTCGGAATGGAGGTATTAAAAATCAGGGTTTTTGAGATATTTTACGGGGGTTATAATTTTTAATCCGACCGTTGGATCGTGGTAATTTTTGGATATGTTATACATATATAAGTTGAGTATATGTCCACAAATTTTGAACCGTTAAAAATGAACGTATGATTTATTACGAATTTTACAAGATGACTGGTTCAGAAATTGTTGAATTTTCGGAGTTTATCATTTTGGTGGAAAATTCTAGAATTGGTGGGCCCCACTTGTGGTTGGTGAAGAAATGTGCTGAATTATATTTCAAATGTGGTGGGTGGGAATAGTAGCAGGTAAAGCCATCAGGTTGCAGGTCAAACCTACCAAAATTTTCCTATAAATAGAGGGCTAAGTTAGAATTGAAAATCACACCAGAAACAAGTTTTCTCTCTTTCTCTCTCTAGATTATTGAGTGTATTTTGTGAGTATTTAGATACTTTGAGAGTTTCTATTCATCAGAGCAAGTTTCTTTCAGCCTTATACCGGTATTCCGACCAGAAGTACTGATATCTTGAGGTAAGGGATATTATTTTCTTCTTAATGATATTATTTTCTTCAATATCATTATGCTGAAATATTGATATGAGTTTTTATCAAATTTGGAACTTTTTGTGTCGGGGGTTACTATTCACGTATACGGCACTATTCACGTATACGACACTATTCACGAATACGGCACTATTCACCGAAAAATAAAATTTTCCCTTTTGTCCAAGATGTCTATTATGGTTACTATCTTTGATTGTATCCATGTTTTGATCTTTATTTTTGAATTCTGCTTCACAATTGATTATTATGAAGTATTATTGATCTTGGATAAACTGTTATACGAATCCCTACTATTTGTCCTTCTGTCTCATTGGATTCGTTCTCTTTAAGATATTTTTCATCATCCTCAGTCCTAAATGATGATATTACTGAATATCTTTGGCCTGTAGTGCAAAGATGTATAATTACTTGATGAATATCTTTGGCCTGTAGTGCAAAGATGAACAGGTGTTGAGATGAACATGACCGACTGATGATACAAATGAATATCTTTGGCCTGTAGTGCAAAGATGAATATTTGGTTAAAGATGATTATTAATTGATGTTACAGGGATAAAATATTGATGATGGACTTTTAAATCTTAGAAGATAGTAGAATTCTTTCTCTACTTGACTCTTCTAATGGTTTGCTGTTTCCGCTGCAGTTGTTGATCTAAAACTTGTTGTCGATTATATTTTATCAGATTTTTCCCTGTTGAAGACTAACGATAATTTGTTGTATATTATCTTAGTCATAATATTCTTTACTGGGCTAGTTGAGCTCACCCTTTTCCTTTTTGTTCCATTTTTCTTCTCAGGAGGTGAGAACATAGCAGGATCTAGTCGGGGTATGGAGTGATGGTTCTAGAAAGATGTATTAGCAGTCCTCACTATTTCTGTAAAATAGTGTTTGAATAATTGTAATGAGGATTTATTTGAGTGTGGATATTGTCTAGAAGACAATATTTGTATTTAAACTCACAGTATGTGTTGTCGTATTTTGCACGACAATTGTATTATTGATGTTGTAGTTTGCTTTCTGTACCATGTATTTGGCGACTCAGAATGGGTGTTGTATACCTATTCTGGGGGCGTCACAGTTGGTATCAGAGCTTAGGGATATGATCCCTGGCTGAGATGTGAGACAAGAACTAGGAGGGGAGAGACGGGGAATTCCTTCGCTAGTATGACCTGACTAAGTTTATTTGGTGTTTATTTGGTCGGTCAGAGTATAGGGATAATATATGACATGACTATTAACCCTTGTTTTATGGCAGTATTTAAGAATGGCAGCTGAGAACGTTAATAATGGAGTAAATCAGACCATGGAGACACCTTTGATCACCACCCAGGGGAACGTGCAACAGGAAGGCAATATTCCTCCTGTAAACAACGTTACCGAGCAAACGGTGAATGATGGAATGTTTAGGAGCTTTTTACAGTTCATGCAAAATCAGACGAGGGAGACTCGTGTACAAAATACAGGTGGAAATAATGACAACACGCGGTCTGTCACAGCCAAGCAGTTCAAGGAGTTGGGACCACCAGAATTTAAGGGAAAGCCGGATCCGATCATGGTGGAAACATGGGTCAAGCAAATTACCAAGATATTCGATGTCTTAGGATGCACGGAGGAGCAGAAGGTTCCATTCGCTACCTTTATGTTCCGCGGTGAGGCAGACTACTGGTGGGAGTCTGTGAAGCGTACCCAGTCTGTCGCTTATGATCAAATTCTAAGAGGAAAGGGTTGGAAATGTTGTAAAGTTCAAAGGTTAGCAACGCTTTGAATAGTTACCAGTTGTTTCTACAAGTACATAGAACAGAGTAAATAGGGAGTTACCAGCCGCTACTGAAAAACGAAAAACACCACTGTATCCTAAAAATCTTCAAAGCCTCCGATAGATTAATCAATGGTGTGCTATTCATCATTGAAACAGCCAAAAAAATACAGCAAAAGCATTATGATTATTACTTGTATTCGTGCCAGTAGAGAGAGCATCACTTTCCTACACCTATAGTGCTAAAGCAAATTAGGACGCTGTACAAAAACATCTGGCGATGAGGCAGATCATCTCCAACTACTATCCCCAAAGCTTCTGGTATAAACCCTTGCACAGTTCATTAAAAGTAACTACACTCTATTGCAGTCTTCTAACCTACCAGCTCAAACTTGAGGGCGATCCTGCATAGCCATCCTCTCCGAGACTTCAGCCAGTGATTTGAGATTGCAGTTGATTAGGGCCTCAACAAAGTAACAAGTCTCGCCCTTGGTGTTACCATCAGGCACATCCACCAGAAACGATTCAATGGCATGGGCGCCAGCCCTCCCATCAATCATTTCAGGATGGACAGTATTGACTGAAGAATAGTTTTGAAAAATTAACAAAGAAACATCATTATAATGTTTTCAGCAGCTTATATGAGAGAGAACACGAGGATATAAGGTAGCTTAATCTAATATTCCTCGTGAAATCTGAAAGATATGTTATGTTAAGACCTAATATTCCTGCTTCAGGTTCATGTGCTGACACTTTATTGTTAGGGCCTAAATAAATAAAAGAAGAAATAGAACAATGTAAGGAAAAACTATACCTTAAGCCTATGATCACCACCAACTATTTTAACGCCAAGGATGTGCTCAGTATCGTCGAGAAGTTCCAATCTTTCGGTGCTTGTCGTGGCAGGAAGACCTGACTTGACATTCACCTCTCTAACACTCCCAATTTTAAGGTCCCCCAGAATGATGCACCTGCTAACGAAGGGCTTGTACTTCTGCGGTTGATCGAATCTCCTAACCAATGACCAAACCTGATAAAAGAACATAATTTTGTTAGACAAACACAGTTCAGCAAACTCATAGGCAAAAAAATATATTCTTTGCAAAAGTAAATAGAAATAACCAAATTTATAGATTGATAGACAATAAAAAATTTCCCCACATTTCATACAGAAAGAAAATGGATTAGTGTAACCGAAAAAAAGTAAAAAAAAAAACAGCTTAGTAGAGATTCATGTGAATTTGTCAAAAGTAAAAATCAACCAGAACAATTAAGAGTAAAGCAGTCTTATAAAGCTACTACAATAATAGAAAATCTCATAAACCAAAAGTTAAAAAGTTTCCACCTTTCCTCAAAATCATTTACACAACTCAAATATTATCTCAAAATTTAGCAATTGCAACCAATTTCAATTGCTCTTTCTTAACAATCAAAAAACCTCATTACACTCGAAAACAAAACAAAAAACTATATATCAAACTAAATTTCTTAGATCTGCAATTAAGTACATTAATAAGCAAGAAAGAATCAAATAACAAAATTCCAAAATCAATCCTTTTACCAAAAACTAAAGAAAGAATTAACATTTCATCACCCAAGACCCTAACAAAAACAAAATTCAAACTTCCCCTTCTCTTACAAACAAATCAAATCATAAACAAATAAATACATCTATCTATATATATATATATATATATATAGAGAGAGAGAGAGAGAGAGATGGGAAATCTTACTATATCAACGGGAGCTTTAATGTGTTTAGAGACAGATGAAGTGCACCGATACTCTGTAGTTTCATGCCTGTGGTGTCTTGATCTTATGAATTGAAGAGCTTCCATTTCCATTTCAATTTCCTATTTCTTCTTCTTCTTCTGCAAAAGTGTAACAACTAGACCCCAAATATTCTTAGCAATCAAATCTTGAAAGGTGGAAATTAGAGATTTGTGTGGTTTCAGAAGCCTTCACTTTCAAGTCTATCAAGTATCAACAACACTGAAAGATGTTGTCTACTCTCTCCATCCTTGAGAGATAAGTAAAGTTAAAGTGAAAATAAATAAATAAATAAATTTGAATCTTTAATATGTCCATACAATAATATTCTATCCGTTCCAAATAAAATAAAAAATTACTACAATTATTTTAAGGTAATTTACTATATTTTCAATATTTAGGTTCTTATGTAATATTTGGTAAATTTATATATGTATTTAAATTTATATCTAGAATCTATACATATGCTAAAAACTTTTAATATCAAATTCAAATGCTAAATTTAATATTATCCATAAAACATATATATTATGTTTGATTGGAATTCTATTCCTATATTTGGTCGATCGAGATTTTTTAAATTTACTAATTTGAATGAAATGATCAATCTTTACTCACTTTGACGGAATAAGCATTCTTTTAACATATGATTAGACATTCAATTAAAATACTCATTCCCTTCGCTTTTAAGTAATCAAACATAAAAATAAGCATTTCTTTCCATTCTCCCCAAACCAAACAGACCAATAGCATTAACATCACAGGCGTATGTAAATTTCATCAAAAAGTATTTATTTGATGACTGATATTTTTATATATATTTTTGATATTTTTACATAATTATCTTTAAATAAAAAGAAATCATGTAAAATAATAAAAAAATACATGTAAAAATAATACTCCTATTTATTTTTATATAATTCAGTATGTCAATCTTCTCCTTTTCTTTTCCTTTTAACTTTTTTTTTTGTTGTTGTTATTGAATTTATCAACACTTAATGGAGTGGTAGGTGAGCAGCATGGGGTGACTTATGGGCAATTGGGCATCATAACGTGTAAAAGTAAAGTTCAAGTCTATTGGAAAGACGGTGATAATCCGAGATCAAAGCCATTTTTGAAAAAGGCAAGCTATTGGAACCCATAAATGGAGCCAAGTGTTAGGGGGAAGGGAGAGGGGGGGGGGGGGCGTGGTTGGGTACTTGGGTTTAATATATTTAGATAGTTTTAGCATCTAAAAAAGATTCGAACAAATCTTTGTTTTGGTATTTTACTTCATTTGGTTTTTATGCTGTGATTGTAATCCCCATAGATTGAATCGATAAAAACCGTATCACATTAGAAATAAGCCATAAGGAGTATTGGTGAACGAAAAGACAATATCATAATTCATTACCAGAGAGTATGTCGTACATTGGTATTCCAAATGAATACAATAAGTAGTAAAATCAACTTATATGCTCAAATAAAGTAAAATCTCATTTAGAGCTCAGTGCCATAGATATGTTTGATCAAGCGATCACTGTATTCAACAGGCTGGAAAATGCCAACTTGTCTGCAAAATAAAGGTACTGAAGTACATATAAGAACATACAGTATGTTGAACAGTTGAATCTAGTCAAACTTATTTTTTCCCCTCAGCAGCAGTTCTTTTGCGAATCTCATGTGCAGTATTGAATATGCCAAGTGTCGGTGTGTTACAAACAAAGCATTTTTTGTTCTTCGCGTGGTGCTGTGGACAACAAAAGTAAAAAAGTCAAGACAAGCTCAAAACCAGAAAAGAACATATAGTCAATAATATAAACAGCAGGTAATGGTACAGGCAAATGATGTTTACATAAGAAAATTAATGTGATCCCAAGTCATCAAAAAAATGGTGACAACGCTTAAAGAAACTTAGCTAAGAATGACTATATATATTTTTAGATGGATACTTTATCGAAAAGAGTGGATGGAAAACAAATAAAAGTTATCTTGATGACTAAAGCACACGGAGATAGGGGCAGCGTGATTCCTATTAAAGAGAGAAAGATTAAGAGGGCCTTTGAATGGTTTAAAAAGTACTCCTATTAGGCTTGGTTTGATGGTTCATGGTTCCTGTAATTTATAATCTGATAGAAGGAAAGTCTTGGTCTTATTTAACTAAAGTTTGTAAATAAGAAGTGTAGACATAAGAGTAAAAAAGAAGGTATAACAAAAATGATTTTTTATTTTTATTTTTCTTTCTCATGATAAGTGAGAACAGAAAAAAAGGAAGTATCCAACATACAATCCAAAATTTTGTCTTGACCCAACAAAGGCTCTCTAAGAAACCAATATAGTATCACTCAAGATCAAGCTCAACCTTAACCAGAATTTTATACAGTAAAAGTCAAACTAATGGGAATAACATCCTTAAGTTGATAGGCCTGTATTATAGGGAGGAAGGTGATAACTAGTATAGCCAATGGTTTTAATATCTCTTCACTCTGTCTCTTCTTTTTTTTAACTTATGAGAGAAGTTCATATCCTCTCAAATGTTGTCATGGTGAACATTTGTATTATTTAGTAATTGTATGTTAAAATGGGAGGGATTGTTACATATGACAGTATTCTCCGTGATTTCTCTCCATAGTTAGGTTCATTAAGGTTTTTCGCAAAGTATCTCTTTCAATTTGTTATTGTATACTACTAGATTTGTGTTGTACATTATTCTCATTTCTCTAGTTCCTTTATATGAACACAATGAGCACCTAAGTTCTGTAAAATGAAGCTCAATAAAAACTCTAGAGTAGATAGAATACCAATGAAATTATGCCAGTAGGTAAAAAGAAAAGGGTTATGAGAATGTTTACCTTTAACGCGCAATGCTCACAGAAGTAGTGCTTGCACTTGGTAACAACAGGATCCACAAATGGCTGTCTACAAATGAAACACGCAAAGGGCAGTGAATCATCATCATCTTCCTCGCTCTGCTCTGCATCCTTGTCATCATCAAGTTGTTTTAAAGCCAAATTTCTTTTCCTGGCCTTTTCTGCCTCATCCCACTCCTTCTCCAACTGCCACCCAGACTTGTAATCTCCACGATCATGCATAAACTTGCACGAATCTCCATACCCACAATAACCAGTTTCCTTATAATCCTTGCATATATCCGGCTGATAGTCAAACCTTGCCGACACCCTAATATGAGCAGAAGCCCTAAGCGGACCATGTGCCCCACCTGCTTTCTCCCCCGCAACTGTTTGCTCTCTTCTAAACCCAGCTTTATGATCAGTATACGCATTCATCCCTTTATACAATTTCTCATCATTACTACTTTTACTTTTCCCTTTCAAAGCCGCTTCGGCTTGCTTAAGAGCCCTCTCGCGAATTGCACGAGCATCTCTCGAGAAATGCGTCTCGGTTTCTAGGGTTGCTGTTGCCCTACTATCATTCTGAACTTGAATTTCACTAGAGGATTCAAATTGAAATATTGTTGGGTTTTTTCTAGTTTCTACATCAGATTTTTCGGAAACCATTAAGAGCTTAGATGGTGCGGTAGAAAAGTGTAATTTATTGTCAGGCACCAAGGGCTTTTTCTTATTAGCTAAAAATGAGCTCTTTTCTTCTTCTTCTTCGATTCCTTCATCCTCATTAAGATTCCGTTTTCTTATATTTTTGTTCTTAGTCGGTTTTCTGAAGAAATTGCATACTGTAAAATACAGAAGACAAATCAATATCACTAAAAAAGATTGAAATTTTAACGAAGTATAAGAAAAATGAAGTAAGATTATACCTTGTTCAGCTTGTTTAGGTTGGCCAGAATCCGCCATTGAAGAGTTTGATTCCGAATTGAAGCCAAGTTCAGAACGAATCATCGATGAAAGAACCTAAAATATTTTTCCCCAAATCCGATTCTTGTTCAGCTTCACCGATTGTTTTATATCTGCCGCTCCTATTCCTTTTTATTTTATATTTTTCGAAGGAAAACAAATAAAATTGTGATACTATTTCCGGTTTTATATAGTGAAGCCAAAACCAAACCCGAAGGTCAGATTGAACAAAAAAATATAAGAGAATTGATATTTTTATAAATCAATTTAATATTTTTATATTTGAATATTTTATATATTTTTATTGATAAGTAATACATTAATCTTATTTTTTGCTGTATTACTTACTGTACATAGTATTATCTTTTAATAAATTAAGAAAAACTAATATTAATTTTTTTTAACAAAAAAAATATAAAAACAAAAGTATTCGTTAGTTAGCAAATGGAAAGTTGGCTTGGAAGATTTTGTGACACATTTATGTTTTAAAAAAGAGAGTCAAAAGAATGAATATTAGTTGGATTTTGACTTTTTCAAGTCATAAAATAATGATAGTATTTGTTTATCATATTATTGTCGATAATGTAATTATTATATTTTGATTGTATAAATTAATTAAAGTGTTATTATTGTATATTAATAACAACAATGCCCAACCAAAAATAAAGCAAACCAAAAAAAATAAAAAAATCGTAAACATTTTAAATGTAAACTATTAATAAAGGGATAATTAATGTTAATAACACACTTGATAAAGATGAGTTTTTTAAAATAAATATTAAGTTGTCATTATTAACCATGTAATAAATTTTAGTTTAAAAAACTTGATCATAATGTGATTTAGTACGTTTGTTAAATCGAGTTGTAAGTGACCCGGCCTGTCTATCAATATCAGATACAGGCCCAAATTTACATTTAGGGCTCCGTTAGAATAATGTAAGAGAAGTTTGAGATTGTTGACGGAATCATGGATTCGTCAACCAGTAATCAATTACCTATCGAAAAAACAGGGAAAAACAAAATTAATTAATTAAAAATAGCAATCAAGATTGATTTTTTATTTTCATTTCCGAGATTCCATTTTCGTCCATCATTATTTCCCAATTTTCGTATAAGTTCATTTGAAAAAAAAACACCAATTCCTGTCTCTCTCTAGTTTCATTTTTTTCAACCCAGAAAAATCGCAACGTTAGCCTATATTTTTCGCTCTCATCTGAATTCCTTCAAATTTCCCTTCTTTATTTCGATACTCTTCAATATAAAGCACCAATCTTTATTTGTTGACATTGCACTGATTTTCAGGTTGATTATTCTTTGTTTCGAAATCCCTTCGTCTTTTTCTAGATAGGGCTTTTTTTCCCTTTTTGTTTTTAAGGGGTAATCTTACATATCGGGGTGATCAAATTTGCTAGGGTTTTGATTATCTTGTGGGGTCTTTTGAGAATCATTTCATTAGCATTTCTGTATTTTATTAATTGTATTAGATAAAGTTTACACCTTTACTGTTGTCTGAGGGTTTTTAGTGTTTGTAAATTTCAGTGCTCACCATTTGTGATATTATTATTATCTTTCAGAAATAGTGTATGTATTGTATTTGAATTTATGAGGGTAATTGGTGGTTTTGGGTTTTGGATCAAAAAATCACCTGGGAGTTGTTTAATACAATTTGTCGAGCACTTTGAAGAAGTTTAGTGCAAGGGAAAGAATCGGGAAGTTTTAGTTGTTTTGGTGGTTGCTATTTCTTTGTGTCCTAAATAGTGTAATTGGTTAGTAGTGGGTAGCTTTGTATGGGCAAAAATGAGGTAATTCACAAGACTTGAACAATATATAAAGTAAGTTCCCCATTGTTTAAGTTTCATGGAAGATTTGAGGTCATGCTTATAAAAAAAATGGCTTCTTTCCCCATTGTTTCAAATGATGGGTTTTTGATTACTCAACGGAACTTGAGGGTTCATGTGGTAAAAACTGAATGTTTGGGTAGATATAGAGGCGTGTCTTATTCATTGTCTAATTCTTGCTTTAGTTCAATTTCTTTTCCTTTATTGGGGATATATAATTGTTGTAAGACTCAACAGAGGTTGTTATGTAACACTAGGATTAGGTCAATGAAAGATGAAAAGAGTAATACCAAAACCCATTTGCCAAACAGAGTAAATAGTGGCTTAAGAAAGAGATTTTCATTTGCGGTTATTGTCAAAAAGATTGAAAAGGGTTTCAATTAAATCTATGTTGAATGACCTTGGCACATTTTTGCGCAAGAATTTGAGAAAAGTGGCTCTTTCCACTTCGGTTTCTATTGTATTGGGGATGTGCTTTTTGTTTCTAAAATTAACTGCAATACCTTCTCCAAAAGTTGTTCCGTATTCGGACTTGATAATGAGCCTTCAGAATGGGTCTGTAGTGAAAGTTCTATTTGAGGAGGGATCGCGTCATATTTATTTTAATACGAACTTGCGGAGTGCTGAAAACACTCGAATGTCAGAAGATAAATCAATAGCAGAAAATGTTGAAGCTAATAGATCGGAGGGTGTGGTTATAGACAGTGATGTTGTGAGGAACAGCAAGGTAGCACAGTCAAATTTGTGGAGGAAATTGACAACGACCAGACCTTCTGCACCCCAGTGGCAGTTTTCTACCAGGAAGATATGTTATTGACTCGCACGATATTAAATTTATTTTTTGAGGGGAGAGTCTACTACACTAGCTTGCTATTGGGGCTCTCGAGGCCCCACCAATTAAAGTGTAAACTTATTTGTTATGGTACGTGACATGATTTCAACCTCTACCTTTAAGGGAAATTCTTTGAATGGCATGATTTCAACCTCTACCTTTAAGGGAAATTCTTTGAATGGCCTAATCCCCCGGATTTCCCAGAAGGTTGGACTTGTTCTAGGGAGGACCATAATGTAATAAATTTACCTTTCTTAATGATAGTTATTCTGATTTTATTGATGAAGTGAAGCAAGTTGGGGTTCTTTGTATCTTGAGTGTTGTAAGCTCTACAATTAACATGCATCTAGAGCCGCCATTAGAAAGAGGAAAGAGGTTCGTTGGGAATTGTTTGGAATACATAATTTATTGTTATATAAATAAAATCGATTAATTACTGCGGTGGAGAGAGAAGAGGGGAGATACCGCCATCTATCTTGTAATGTGTAATGTGTAATGTATAATGTATAATGTAAAATGTACAATTTTGTTGCACAAAGTATAACTTACTGAAATGGACTCATTCTCTTTCCATTTTATTGCAAGTAAAAGTTGCACAATTTAGCAAGTACCCTCCTCCTATTTTGGCATCTGAGGCCTACTTTGAATCTTGTAAAGCAAGTGTGAGTTTAAAATTTGCATGTAAGAACCATCAAGTATTGACAATTTCTCTAGTTTAAAAAGAGGCTATCAAACAGTCCCTCACTAGTCCCCCATGCTACATAACATAACTATACAACATGGTTTGTCCAGAAAGAATGAAGAATCACCAATTAACATCAATGACATGTAATATTTTGAAAATTGATATTTTCACATGTCTCCCATGAGTACACAGCGTGGCTCAACTTCATATGAAATTGAACCATGTGAAAATATCAAATAATACATATAAAAATAGTGCTTTCCTAATATTTTTTTCTAAATAACTTTTAAAATTCCAACAGTAATATCTTGAGGAAGAAAAGACCAATCTTATTTTGTGTTGGGGGGGATAACCTATGTTACTGAGTCAACTCGGTACCACATTCGCTCACTGCATAATTCAGTACATTACAGAATCCTCTAAAGAGGATAAATCTTATCCATTAAAATCTCTCAACTTTTAGCTTTAACAAAATATGTGCAGCATTTGTTTTTAGCCCCAATGAAAACCCTCCAATTTCCTCTCTTAGCTCCCAATTTTTTAAAACGTAACCATTTCTTGATACATTCACTCCATGGAAACAACTCAATCTTTCAAAACACCATTACCAACAAGAGATCTAGAAGCTATTCAACCAAATTTAGCGTTCCAAATATTGCAGAGAGCTCAATTGAAATCTCACTCTCTGCTGATCTTTTATCAAACTTTTGTTCATTTGATCATTTTGATGAGCTCAATTCCTTAGATTTAGTGAAATTAAGACATGCCCAGATCATAAAAATACCCAAGAAATGGATTTCAGAAAAAAAAATGCAATCTTTAGTCACTTCTTACTTGGCATATGGTGATTTCCAGTCAGCAGCTGTGCTCTTTTTTGTTGATTTACCTGAAAATTATTTGTACTGGAGTACTTTCCTGTATGAATTCAAGCTTAATGGGGGGAACCCATATGAGATTCTTGAGGTTTTCAATGATCTACGTCATAAAGGATTGATCTTTGACAGCAGAACCCTCACAACAATCTTGAAATTATGTGCAAATTTAAGATATGTATGGTTAGGCTTGGAAGTTCATGCATGTTTGATCAAATGGGGTTTTGTTTTGGATGTCTATTTAAAGTGTGCATTGATGAACTTTTATGGAAGGTGTGGAACAATAGAAAGTGCTAATCTGGTTTTTGATGAGATGCCGGACCACGAATTTCTACTGTGGAATGAGGCAGTTTTGGTGAATTTGAGAGGTGAGAGATTGAAGGAAGCTATAATATTGTTTAGGGATATGCAGTTTTCATTTGTCAAAGCTAATAGCTTAACCCTTGCTAAAGTTTTGCAAGCTTGTTCAAGAATTGAAGCTCTTCATGAAGGAAAACAGATTCATGGGTACGTTATTCGATTAGCATTGGAGTCAAATTTATTGATATGCAATTCACTAATTAGCATGTATTGCAAAAGTGGAAGTGTTGAACTGGCTAGAGTAGTTTTTGATTCAATGGGAAATCGAAACTTATCTACTTGGAACTCAATCATTTCAGGTTATAGTGCACTTGGTTATCTGAATGAAGCATGGAACTTATTTCATGAAATGGAAAAAGGCAATATAAGGAATGACATTGTAACCTGGAATTGCCTTTTGTCTGGCCATTTCGTTCATGGATCATACCAAGAAGTAATAACCATTTTACGGAGTATGCAAGTCTCCGGTTTCAAGCCTAACTCAAGCTCCATCACTAGTGTTCTTCAAACAATTAGTGAATTGGGGTTCTTGAATATTGGGAAGGAAATTCATGGCTTTGTGATAAGAAATGGGCTTGACTTTGATATTTATGTTGGAACTTCATTGTTAGACATGTATGTGAAGAATAATGACTTGATCAATGCTCAGGCTGTTTTTGATAGTATGAATGAAAGAAATATTTTTGCTTGGAATTCATTAATCTCGGGATATTCCTTCAAGGGTAACTTTGAAGATGCTGTAACACTACTAAAGAGAATGGAAAGTGAAGGAATCAAACCTGATCTAGTGACATATAATGGCCTGGTGTCTGGATATTCAATATGGGGTCAAATTGATGAAGCTTTGGCTATAATTTGTCGAATCAAAACTTCAGGATTGAATCCTAATGTTGTTTCATGGACAGCTTTAATTTCAGGGTGTTCACAAAATGGAAACTACAAGGCTGCACTTGAGTTATGCATCCAAATGCAGCAAGAAGGTGTCAAGCCCAACTTGGCCACAGTGTCGTGTTTGCTTCAAGCTTGTGCAGGTCTGTCTTTGTTACATAAGGGAAAAGAGATACATGCCCTGAGTATTAGGAATGGTTTCATGGGAGATATATATGTTACAACAACTCTTGTTGATATGTATAGTAAGTGTGGCAGTTTAAAGACTTCATATGAGGTTTTTCAAAGAACTCAAAGCAAGACTTTAGCTACTTGGAACTCCATGATCACAGGGCTTGCCATTCACTGCCTTGGGAAACAGGCAATCTCCCTTTTCAATAGAATGCAAGAAGAGGGATTCAGGCCAGATGCTGTTACCTTTACAGCCCTCTTATCGAGCTGCAAGGCTTCTGGTTTACTTGATGAAGGCTGGCGATATTTTGACAGTATGAGCTCAGGTTATGGTATAATTCCCACGATTGAGCATTACTCGTGCATGGTTGATCTTCTTGGGAAATCCGGTTACCTCGATGAAGCTTGGGAGTTTGTAAAAACAATGCCACTAGAACCGGATGCAGCTGTATGGGGGGCTTTACTTGGATCTTGTCGAGTGCATTGTGACTTGAAGCTTGCAGAGGTTGCAGCAAAGAACCTCTTCAAGTTAGAGCCATATAATCCTGCTAATTATGTTATGATGATGAATTTGTATGAAATTTCGGATAGACTGGAAGATGCAGAGGGTATTAGAGACTTGATGGATGCTGCAGGAGTGAAGTTTGGGCAAACTTGGAGCTGGATAGAAATAAATCAAACAATTCACGCGTTCTATGCAATAGGAAAACCTCATCCAGATGAAGGGGAGATATATTTTAATTTATATCAGTTGGTATCAGAAATGAAGGAGTTAGGATATGTGCCAGATACCAAATGTGTGTATCAGAACATAGATGAGGTTGAGAAGGAGAAAGTGCTGCTCGCTCACACGGAGAAATTGGCAATTACGTATGGACTGATAAAGATGAAGAGTAATGCACCCATTAGGGTGATCAAGAACACAAGAATGTGTTCTGACTGCCATAATGCAGCAAAATGCATTTCCCTGTTGAGAAGAGGTGAGATCTTTCTTAAAGATGGTACTCGGTTTCACCATTTCAGCAACGGAAAGTGTTCCTGCAATGACTTCTGGTGAACACCTTGTGATTTTGGTTGAATCCAGTCATCCTCTTTTGCTAACAGGCAGAAGTTGTAAAGCAAGCCAGACGCCATCAAGGGAAAACACGAAACAATTTGGTACCACCTAGTACTAAGAAATGCAAATTGAGCGACTCGGGTTGGATTATACAGCTTCCAACAAATCAAATTCTAAGAAGAAAGGGTTGGAAATGTTGTAAAGTTCAAAGGTTAGCAATGCTTTGAATAGTTACCAGTTGTTTCTACAAGTACATAAAACAGAGTAAATAGGGAGTTATCAAGTTTAAACAAGATATGAAATTTATGATTCTTTTTATTAAACAATTAGACTTGAAAGTGTGGACATTATTGACATGTATCACCTCTATACTTTCACTAGCACCATCTATAGCATAAACTTTTGGGAAAATTCAGCATTATCATATCTAGAATATGAGAACGAAAGTGGTGGATTTTCTTGCGGATGTGGCTGAACTGGTCATCACTATGGAATAAAAAAAAAGTGGAAAACAATGTATTGCTCCTTCAAACTTAATACAAAGTGGAGCATAAAGCTGTCTTTATGGGAAGTGGAACATAAAATTATATTTTCAAGAAAATCTCCAGCCGCTACTGAAAAACGAAAAACACCACTGTATCCTAAAAATCTTCAAAGCCTCCAATAGATTAATCAATGTTGTGCTATTCATCATTGAAACAGCCAAAAAAATATAGCAAAAGCATTATGATTATTACTTGTCTTCGTTCCAGTAGAGAGAGCATCACTTTCCTACACCTATATCTACACATAACATGACAATAATTTATACTCCGCCATTTCCAAAACCCGAGAGCACAAGTACATAACAATGGAAGATACGACACCAGTGCTAAAGCATATTAGAAGAACGGTGACAGTGGAAAAGTTACAATTAGGATGCTGTACAAAAACATCTGGTGACGAGGCAGATCATCTCCAACTACTATCCCCAAAAGTTTCTGGTATAAACCACAGTTCATTAAAAGTAACTACACTCTATCGCAGTCTTCTAACCTACCAACTCAAACTTGAGGGCGATCCTGCATAGCCATCCTCTCCGAGACTTCAGCCAGTGATTTGAGATTGCAGTTGATTAGGGCCTCAACAAAGTAACAAGTCTCGTCCTTAGTGTTACCATCAGGCACATCCACCAGAAACGATTCAATGGCACGGGTGCCAGCCCTCCCTTCAATCATTTCAGGATGGACAGTAATGACTGAAGAATAGTTCTGAAAAATTAACAAAGAAACGTCATTATAATGTTTTCAGCAGCTTATATGAGAGAGAACATGAGGATATAGGGTAGCTTAATCTAATATTCCTCGTGAAATCTGAAAGATATATTATGTTAAGACCTAATATTCCTTTTAGGTTCATGTGCTGACACTTTATTGTTAGGGCCTAAATAAATAAAAGAAGAAATATAACAATGCAAGGAAAAACTATACCTTAAGCCTATGATCACCACCAACTATTTTAACACCAAGGATGTGCTCAGTATCGTCTAGATGTTCCAATCTTTCGGTGCTTGTCGTGGCAGGAAGACCTGACTTGACATTCACCTCTCTAACACTCCCAATTTTAAGGTCCCCCAGAACGATGCACCTGCTAACGAAGGGCTTGTACTTCTGCGGTTGATCAAATCTCCTAACCAATGACCAAACCTGATAAAAGAACATAATTTTGTTAGACAAACACAGTTCAGCAAACTCATAGGCAAAAAAATATATTCTTTGCAAAAGTAAATAGAAATAACCAAATTTATAGATTGATAGACAATAAAAAAATTCCCCACATTTCATACAGAAAGAAAATGTATTAGTGTAACCGAAAAAAAGTAAAAAAAAATAGCTTAGCAGAGATTCATGTGAATTTGTCAAGAGTAAAAATCAACCACAACAATTAAGAGTAAAGCAGTCTTATAAAGCTACTACAATAATAGAAAATCTCATAAACCAAAAGTTAAAAAGTTTCCACCTTTCCTCAAAATCTTTTACACAACTCAAATATTATCTCAAAATTCAGCAGTTGCAACCAGTGGCGAAGCCACATAGACCTCTGTGGGGTCAATCGACCTCACTGAAAAAAAAAATTACTTTATAATGTAAGATAAATTTTAAAATTTTTAAGTATTATAAATAAATTGACCTCACTAAAATTTTATAGATTTTCTATTATACGAGGTCAAATTAAAAATTTATAACATTGTCAATCAAATTTTAACATATGACTCATATCCTCTCAATATATGTATCTCTCTCTATAATATTTTAAACTAAATAATAATTTAATTTATATTATTTTTAAAAATAAATAATGAATTACTTACTTATGAACAGTTGTGATTAAAAAAATCTATTATGAGTCAATATAGTAGTGTATATATACCATATATTATTACTTATTATATTTTCATTGTAATATATATATATATATATATATATATATATACTCGAAAATATAAAGTATTAAAAAAATTTGGTTCAGGGGCGCCCCGAATTCCTGCCAAATTATTTGTAACTCAGTAATAATTTTGACCCTACTGATAAAATTTTCTAGCTTTGCCACCGGTTGCAACCAATTTCAATTGATCTTTCTTAACAATCAAAAAACCTCATTACACTCGAAAACAAAACAAAAAACTATATATCAAACTAAATTTCTTAGATCTGCAATTAAGTACATTAATAAGCAAAAAAGAATCAAATAACAAAATTCCAAAATCAATCCTTTTACCAAAAACTAAAGAAAGAATTAACATTTCATCACCCAATACCCTAACAAAAACAAAATTCAAACTTCCCCTTCTCTTACAAACAAATCAAATCATAAACAAATAAATACATCTATATATATATATATAGAGAGAGAGAGAGAGAGAGGGAGAGAGAAATGGGAAATCTTACTATATCAACGGGAGCTTTAATGTGTTTAGAGACAGATGAAGTGCACCGATACTCTGTAGTTTCATGCCTGTGGTGCCTTGATCACTTTCATTTCCATTTCAATTTCTTATTTCTTCTTCTTCTTCTTCTTCTGCTGCAAAAGTGCAACAACTATACCCCAAATATTCTTAGCAATCAAATCTTGAAAACTTATTACTTTTTCCAGATATATAAATAAGCGGGTGGAAATTAGAGATTTGTTTGGTTTCAGAAGCCTTCACTTTCAAGTCAATCAAGTATCAACAACACTGAAAGATGTTGTCTACTCCCTCCATCCTTGAGAGTTGAGAGAAAAGCAAATTTAAAGTGAAAATAAATAAATAAATAAAATTGAATCTCTATTATGTCCATACAATAATATTCTATCCATTCCAAATAAAATAAAAAATTACTACAATTATTTTAAGGTAATTTACTATATTTTCAATATTTAGGTTCTTATGTAATATTTGGTGAATTTACATATGTATTTAAATTTATATCTAGAATCTATACATATGCTAAAAAAATTTAATATCAAATTCAAATGCTAATTTTAATATCATCCATAAAACATATATATTATGTTTGGTTACAGTATTGGAATTCTATTTCTATATTTGTTCATAGTGAAAAATTATACGATTTTGATTCATCGAGATTTTTTAAAATTTATCAATTTGAATGAAATAATCAATCTTTACTCATTCCGATAAAATAAGAATTCTTTTAATATATGATTAGACATTCAATTGAAATACTCATTCCCTTCACCTTTAAGTAATCAAACATAAAAATAATCATTTCTTTCCATTCTCCCCAAACCAAACAGACCAATAGTATTAACATGATAGGCATATGTAAATTTCATCAAAAAGTATTTATTTGAAAATTGATATTTTTATATATATTTTTGATATTTTCACATATTTATCTCTCACATCTCACATATCACATAAATATACAACGAGTCTCATCTTCATGTAAAAAAGAATCATGTAAAATTATAAAAAATATATGTAAAAATAATATTTTCCTATTTATTTTTATACAATTCAGTATGTCAATTCTTCTCCTTTCCTTTATTTTTTTTTTGTTATTGTTGAATATATCTACACTTAATGGATTGGTAGGTGAGCAACATGGGGTGACTTATGAGTTATGGGCAATTGGGCATCAGAAGGTGTAAAAGTAAGTCCAAGTCTATTGGAAAGACGGTGATAATCCGAGTTCAAAGCCATTGTTGAAAAAGGCAAGCTCTTGGGGCCCACAAATGGAGCTAAGTGTTCGGATTTCAAATTAAGGTTGATTTCCTCTTAATTTTGTATGTTATCATTAGATTTTTTTTTTTTGTACTTGGGTTTAATATCTTTAGATACTTTTAACATCTAAAAAAGATTCGAACAAATCTTGGTTTTGATATTTTACTTCATTCGGCTTTTATGTTGTGATTGTAATCCGTAAACACCGTTGGTTAGTCATGAAATTGAACTTACTTTGGTAACCATACACTTTATTTTATTATTAATCGCAGAGCTTGGCGTGTGACAAAAAAAATTATCGAAATTAATTCACGTAGGCTAATAATATTAATAAATAACCGTGTTTTTCTTGTATAATTTTATTTCTCTCTTTTTGGGTTGGGGAGGGGGAGTATTAAACACCGTCCAAAATCACTATCCATTTCATCTTTTCATTATAGTTGCTCCCATTGTACTCCTCAGTCCTCAAGCAAGCTGGGTAAATATTCAACGAACCTCGCACTGTTTCTAAATAATAACAGTTCCTAACAACAGAAATAAAACTTTCAGAAATTGGTTGAAAAGTTACTTTACAAGTTTAATATCCTGTAGTGAAATGTGTTACAAAGATAAACGTGAAACTGTTAATCATTCCCCAAAACAAAGCAACTCAAATCCAAGGTATCGTGTTTCTCATGTACTGATAATGAAAACAATCCTCATAGATTGATACTTTCCCATAATTAAATCGATAAAAACCGAATCACATTAGAAATAAGCTGCATCTTTTCCTTCCCAAAATCTTTCATCCTAATTTTAATTTCTATAGTTTTTGAATTTCGATATGAAAGTAATGAAACACCAACTATCTAAACCGGGATCACCAAATACCAGAGAGCCAAGCATCTAATAGTACGCCCGTCATCATAGCAACCAAACACGGAAAAGATTACAGACTCATTTACGGAGACAACACAAAACACAAACAAACTGAGGATCTCACGTGTATGTAATTTATCTACTAAAATTTTCTAATAGTTAACAGATCATGTAGAATCTAATGCGCCATCTGATGAATAGTTTCCAGACAGAGGGAGTATTGGTGAACGAAAAGGAAATATCATAATTCATTACCAGAGAGTATGCCGTACATTGGTATTCCAAATGAATACAATAAGTAGTAAAATCAACTTATATGCTCAAACAAAGCAAAATCTCATTTAGAGCTCAGTGCCATAGATATGCTTGATCAAGCAATCACTGTATTCAACAGGCCAGAAAATGCGAACTTGTCTGCAAAATAAAGTACTGAAGTACATATAAGAACATACAGTATGTTGAACAGTTGAATCTAGTCAAACTTATTTTTTCCCTTCAGCAGCAGTTCTTTTGCGAATCTCATGTGCAGTATTGAATATGCCAAGTGTCGGTGTGTTACAAACAAAGCATTTTTTGTTCTTCGCATGGTGCTGTGGACAACAAAAGTAATAAAGTCAAGACAAGCTCAAAACCAGAAAATAACATATAGTCAATAATATAAACAGCAGGTAATGGTACAGGCAAATGATGTTTACATAAGAAAATTAATGTGATCCCAAGTCATCAAAAAAATGGTGACAACGCTTAAAGAAACTTAGCTAAGAATGACTATATATATTTTTAGATGGATACTTTATCGGAAAGAATGGATGGAAAACAAATAAAAGTTGTCTTGATGACTAAAGCACACGGAAATAGGGGCAGCGTGATTCTTATTAAAGAGAGAAAGATTAAGAGGGCCTTTGAATGGTTTAAAAAGTACTCCTATTAGGCTTGGTTTGATGGTTCATGGTTCCTGTAATTTATAATCTGATATAAGGAAAGTCTTGGTCTTATTTAACTAAAGTTTGTAAATAAGAAGTGTAGACATAAGAGTAAAAGAAGGTATAACAAAAATGATTTTTTTTGTTTTTCTTTCTCATGATAAGTAAGAATAGAAAAAAAGGAAGTATCCAACATCCTCCACAACCTTGTTAACAATCAGCATACAATCCAAAATTTTGTCTTGACCCAACAAAGGCTCTATAAGAAACCAATATAGTATCACTCAAGATCAAGCTCAACCTTAATCAAAATTTTATACAGTAAAAGTCAAACTAATGGGAATAACATCCTTAAGTTGATAGGCCCGTATTATAGGGAAGAAGGTGATAACTAGTATAGCCAATGGTTTTAATATCTCTTCACTCTTTCTCTTCTTTCTTTTTTTGAACTTATGAGAGAAGTTCATATCCTCTCAAATGTTGTCATGGTGAACATTTGTATTATTTAGTAATTGTATGTTAAAATGGGAGGGATTGTTACATAATATGACAGTATTCTCCGTGATTTCTCTCCATAGTTAGGTTTAGGGGTGAGTATGGTGCGGTTTGAAAAATTCAAAATCGCACCCGAAACCGCTTGTGATTGGTGCGGTTCGATTTTAAAGTGTGCGTTGCGGTTTTAATTGGTGTGGTTTTGGTTCCAAAACCAATTGAAACAACAAAAAAGTTTAAGCCTTCAACAAAATTTAACATAAAACTTACATCGAGTAATTAACTTAGTGACAAAGTCGACAATGAGAATTATATCAAACATTCTTTAAAACTAAAATATGCGCTATATAAAACAACGGAGACTATTCGATAACAAACAAGAATGTTTATCTAGTTCTCCAAAAATTAAAAGTATATACTGAAGATAGAATAAAATATATTGCAGGGAGGACTAAAAATAATCTATTAGACTATTACAATTATAGTATTGACATTAACCAATGCATCAAGTGCTCGAGCCCCTCAACTATAAGCCCCTCCAATAACGCATCAAACAAATTCAAAATTCCAAAACTCAATTGCTTAATTTTTGACTCTATAACCTCTAACATCTTCTTTCAATTGGTGAAAAAATGACAATGCAAGACTGGAGTTTTCTCTGAGCGTGTTCAAGTGAAAAGTAACTTTAGAATTTACTAGAGATAATACATACATACACACACATGGTGCGGTTTCGGTTTTATGCGGTTTGATTTTGGCTAGTAACCAAACCGGAACCGTAAATTTGGTTATTCAACCCACCTAAAACCGCCACATACGCCAGAACCGTTGGTGCGATTTTAATTGGTGCGGTTCGTGCGGTTTTTGGTGCGATTTCGGTTCCAATTTGGTTACTTGCTCAGCTCTAGTTAGGTTCATTAAAGTTTTTCGCAAAGTATCTCCTTATAATCCTTGCATATATCCGGCTGGTAGTCAAACCTTGCCAACACCCTAATATGAGCAGAAGCCCTAAGCGGACCATGTGCCCCACCTGCTTTCTCCCCCGCAACTGTTTGCTCTCTTCTAAACCCAGCTTTATGATCAGTATATGCATTCATCCCTTTATACAATTTCTCATCATTACTACTTTTACTTTTCCCTTTCAAAGCCGCTTCGGCTTGCTTAAGAACCCTCTCGCGAATTGCACGAGCATCTCTCGAGAAATGCGTTTCGGTTTCTAGGGTTGCTGTTGCCCTACTATCATTCTGAACTTGAATTTCACTAGAGGATTCAAATTGAAATATTGTTGGGTTTTTTCTAGTTTCTACATCAGATTTTTCGGAAACCATTAAGAGCTTAGATGGTGCGGTAGAAAAGTGTAATTTATTGTCAGGCACTAAGGGCTTTTTCTTATTAGCTAAAAATGAGCTCTTTTCTTCTTCTTCTTCGATTCCTTCATCCTCATTAAGATTCCGTTTTCTTATATTTTTGTTCTTAGTCGGTTTTCTGAAGAAATTGCATACTGTAAAATACAGAAGACAAATCAATAGCACAAAAAAAGATTGAAATTTTAACAAAGTATAAGAAAAATGAAGTAAGATTATACCTGGTTCAGCTTGTTTAGGTTGGCCAGAATCCGCCATTGAAGAGTTTGATTCAAAATTGAAGCCAAGTTCAGAACGAATCGATGAAAGAACCCTAAAATATTTTTCCCCAAATCCGATTTTTTTTATTTATTTTCGGCTAAATACCGATTGTTTTATCTGCCGCTTCTATTCCTTTTTATGTTTTCTTTTTCGAAGGAAAACAAATAAAATTGTGATACTATTTCTCGTCTTATATAGTGAAGCCAAAACCAAATCCGAAGGTCAGATTGACCAAAAATATATAAGATAATTGATATTTTTATAAATAAATTTAATAGTTTTGATCTTCTGTCACATCCTATTTAATATTTATATAATTTTTTGCGTACAATTAGTTTATAATATTATCTCAATAAAAAGTTTATAGATTTTAACAAAAAATAATATCAGGACACCAACTATATACAAAATATTGTGCACACAGTATAAAAAATAAAAGAAAATAAAAAGTGAAAGAATAAAATAGAAAGAGATATCTACAATTGAATATTTTATATATTTTTATTGGTAAACAATACATTAGTTCAATTTTTTGCAATATTACTTAATGTACATAGGATTATCTTTTAACAAATTAAGAAAATTTAATATTAAATTTTTTTAACAAAAAAAATATAAAAACAAAAGTATTCGTTGGTTAGCAAATGGAAAGTTGGCTTGGAAGATTTTGTGATACATTTATGTTTTTAAAAAAAAAGTCAAAAGAATGAATATTAGTTGGATTTTGACTTTTAAAGTCAAAAAATAATGATAGTATTTGTTTATCATATTATTGTCGATAATGTAATTATTATAATTTGATTGTATAAATCCTTTAAAGTGTTATTATTGTATATTAATAACAACAATACCCAACCAAAAATAAAGCAAACCAAAAAAAACAAAACTCGTAAACATTTTAAATGTAACCCATTAATAAAGGGTAAACATTTTAAATGTAAACCATTAATAAAGGGATAATACGTTTTAATGTTAATAATACATTTGATAAAAATGAGTTTTTTTAAAATAAATATTAAGTTGTCATTATAAACCATGTAATAAATTTTAGTTCAAAAAACTTTATCATAATGTGATTTAGTTCGTTTGTAAAATCGAGTTGCAAAATTTTAATTAAATATATGCCGCATATTTTATTAAAGTTAAAATTCAATGACTTGTATTTATATATAAAGAAAATAAACATAAAATAATTTCAACCTTAAGTGTCTCTATCATATTATAAATTATCTACAAATTATTATTTATAGTAAATTTTATTATTTTATAATTTTTAATAAATTATCTTAATTTTAAATTTAAAAATATTTTAAATTGAGTTTTAAAAGTTAATAATAATTATATAATTATATAATTTAAAAGGGAGAGAGATATATTTATGAAACAAGTCCAAGTGACCCGGCCTGTCTATCAATATCAGATACAGGCCCAAATTTCCATTTAGGCCTCCGTTAGAATAATGTAAGAGAAGTTTTAGATTGTTGACGGAATCATGGATTCGTCAACCAGTAATCAATTACCTATCGAAAAAACAGGGAAAAACAAAATTAATTAAAAATAGCAATCAAGATTGATTTTTTATTTTCATTTCCCAGATTCCATTTTCGTCCATCGTTATTTCCCAATTTTGCCAACAATTGTCGTATAAGTTCATTTGAAAAACACACCAATTTCTGTCTCTCTCTAGTTTCATTTTTTTCAACCCAGAAAAATCGCAACGTTGGCCTATATTTTTCGCTCTCCTCTGAATTCCTTCAAATTTCCCTTCTTTATTTCGATACTCTTCAATATAAAGCACCAATCTTTATTTGTTGACATTGCACTGATTTTCAGGTTGATTATTCTTTGTTTCGAAATCCCTTCATCTTTTTCTAGATAGGGCTTTTTGCCCTTTTTGTTTGGAAGGGATAATCTTACATATCGGGGTGATCAAATTTGCTAGGGTTTTGATTATCTTTTGGGGTCTTTTGAGAATCATTTCATTAGCATTTCTGTATTTTATTAATTGTATTAGATAAAGTTTACACCTTTACTGTTGTCTAAGGGTTTTTAGTGTTTGTAAATTTCAGTGCTCACCATTTGTGATATTATTATTATCTTTCAGAAATAGTGTATGTATTGTATTTGAATTTATGAGGGTAATTGGTGGTTTTGGGTTTTGGATCAAAAAATCACATGGGATTTGTTTAATACAATTTGTCGAGCACTTCGAAGAAGTTTAGTGCAAGGGAAAGAATCGGGAAGTTTTAGTTGTTTTGGTGGTTGCTATTTCTTTGTGTCCTAAATAGTGTAATTGGTTAGTAGTGGATAGCTTTGTATGGGCAAAAATGAGGTATGGGCACAGCCAAGTGGCATATTTCCGAGTGGGCTTTTGCCCATTGCAGGTCCATTGATACAAGTTCTTGAGTCTGAGAGATGGTTAAAGGCTGAGGAGAGAACTGCAGAACTTATTGCCTGCATTCAGCCTAACCAACCATCTGAAGAACGCAGGAATGCAGTTGCAGATTATGTGCAGCAACTCATCATGAAATGTTTTCCCTGCCAGGTGATGTTCTCCTTTGGTTTTCTTGTAATTACTGTTAGTGATGCTATATGTTTGCAGATAATGATTTTATTGTATTAGTGCTGTTATATATGTCTAAAGATAATGTTATTATTACTATATTACAAATTATTTTCATTCAAGCTTTTGGGTCATGAAAGTGTTCTAGCCTTTTACTGAGGCAAATTTTGTTACTTCTGCAGAGTTTCTTGATTGTGTATGCGCTGATGTCTTTAGATTGGGAAATGGCACAAGTCATAACTAAGTGAAAGTATGGTTCTGAAGATCTTAGGCTTATGAATTTGATAATTTAGATCATTGTTAACAATGATGGTTAAAGAGTTTCTCAAAGTTAAAACTTTAACTTGGTTTGGTTTATTTTAGTGAAATACGTTCTGAGTAGCATTCTGAATTTATAGAACTGGTAGAACTATTATTTAAGTAGTGAGTTGCATACTGAGTAGTATTCTCAATTTACAACACTATTAGAACTATATAAGTATACAACCATAAGATGATTTTAATACTTCAAGCTACAATACATTCATAGAGTTGGACAGGGAAAAAACATTTTGGTGATATAGTGAGTTTAGGTAACAATTATCTTGAGAGAATTGATGACTAGAAATGATAAACATGAGAGTTTTATGAATGTTTACTCAAAGTTCTTAGGCATTGGTGCATTTCCTGTAGATTTTTCAGTTGTATTGTTGCTGAAGTTATTGTTCAATGAGATATAGTCAACAAGCATTCTTGCTGAAGCTGTAGCTTGCAGCATACTAATAACAATTGTCGGTTCTATTATTTACAGGTTTTTACTTTTGGATCCGTGCCCCTTAAGACTTACCTACCTGATGGAGATATTGACTTAACAGCCTTCAGTAACAATCAAAATCTAAAAGAAACATGGGCTAGCCAGGTCCGTGATATGCTGGAGAGTGAGGAGAAGGATGAGAATGCTGAATTTTGTGTGAAGGAGGTTCAGTACATCCAGGCAGAAGTATGTTCTTTTTTCATACCCACGCTGTCTTGATTCCTATAAAATAAATTATTTGATTGTATAAGGCTGTTCTTAAAATGTTTATATTGTATTGAGATACAAAACTAGATTATCATGTTTAACTTAATATTCATCTTCAGTAGCTTATACTTGTTTTTGCGCATATCCATCCGTACCATACCAGACGGTTTATACTGTTTTACTTTACTTTATTTTTTTTGCTGCGTTACGTAAACCACAGTTTTACCCCCCTTATCCTCTGGCTCTTAGTATGGAGTTATAAGTACTAATTATTTTAAGCTTTTAGCCCCTGCTTTCCATTTAAAGTAGGATTGTATATGAAAGATATATGTCCCTTACAAATAGGGGAACTAATTTTTCCAATATAATGCAGTCTTTCCATTTAAAGTTCTAGCATAAGAATTATATCTGGATCCAGGATATTTCTTCTGCTTGGAATGCATGTTGTGCTTTGTCTTATCTGTCTCTCCACATTTTGCTATTTTAAGATTTTACATTTCCATCTCTTGGACTTCGAATAGAATGTTTGTTAACAGGTGCACAATTTTAGGTAAATGAAATTTCTATGGAAGTAGTGAAAACTTTGTTTTCCTTTTAAAGATGTATTCTTTGTAACAGATCTTTTAGCATTGACTTCTATTTTTTTTTTAATAAAAGACTTGTAATGACATTTTTATTGTGTGTTGTGTATCTGTGATTTAACTAGAATATCAATTGTACCAACTTCTAGGTTTTAGAACTTCAGTCTCTTATGGTCTTACATAGATATCGATACAGAAAAGTGATATATATATATATGGATTCTTCCCATGTACAAATGTACGATTGATGCAATCTCTTAGTCTGTAACTCTGGTCTTGAAGATAGACCAACAGAATAACGGCTTCTATGAAGCTGATAAGTCCTATGTAACAACCAATAACCAAAAATGAGTTTGTCCAGCTTTTGCCTTTATCAAAAAATGGTACCATGTCCAGCTAGTGAGCCTCTGAACGAGGATGTGATGATTATCTTATTGTTTCTTGAGATTCATGTTGATCGATTGGCCTTCATATCTGCTACTTTGCTTAGAATGCTTGCTCTCTACTTAACAACTATTTTAGTTATATATGCTTGTGCTGGGTGGCAAGTTTCTTGGGAAGTAATTTGGGGCTATTTACAAATTTGTAGGTTTTGGATAATTTTATCTTGTGACTAGTTTTGGAAGTCAGGAGATGGAGGGGTTTGTTTTCTTTATAGAAATTGTTAGGCATTTTAGACTAGTAAATTCTATTGGAATATTGGTAATTGTCTTTCATAGATACATTTTTGAATAGTTGCCTTACAAAATTTAAACAGGGGCAAAAAAGTTAAATAGACTGGCAGGTGCATAGTGTGTCGCTAATAAATGAATGATATGATCAGGTTCTTTATTGCAACAAACTTTGCAAGGTATTTAGTGTTCTTACTGGATTGACTGCTTTACTTACTTTACGCTGGGTGAGACCAAGAACTCGATTTGGGAATATCATTAGCTCTTGAATGCCCTCTTACTCTTGGAGAAAGGAAGCCATTTGTTTGAGAGCATCGAATAGAAGCTGTAATGCCCTTCCCCTTGTGGTTTTGGTGAACATTCTTTTATCGTGATTAATTGGTCACTGACAATTCTTACTTACGATGTATCGTAGTAGATCGGTTTTCTAAAATGGCTCACATTATTCTTTGTAAGAAGATTTCCGATGCTATTCACATTGAATACCAGTTTCTTAAGAGATGGTCAGGTTGCATGGCAAAGACTGTGACGTCTGACCGGCCAGTTTTTGGCTCACTTCTAGATAACTTGATGGAAAAAGTTAGGAAAAACTGGGTTTAGTTTTTAAATTTTACCGGTACTATATTATTCAAATTTATTATTGAGTTTCTTATAGTGGATTCCTTTGTTATTCACTTGAAAAGTTTGTTGTTCATCTGTTTTAGGTTTTCACTCCTGGATTTTTCCAATGTTACAAATTAAAAATTTTAGCTTTATTATCCAATTTGATTGTAGGTGAAGATAATAAAGTGTCTTGTGGAAAACATCGTAGTAGACATATCGTTTAACCAGGTTGGCGGGTTATGCACCCTTTGCTTCCTTGAGGAGGTTAGTAGTGAGTTTGAAACCATTTAAGAACTTTTCTAGCTTGGTCATATTTGAAATGTTTTAACAACAATCTTCCTTCTGTAGGTTGATCATTTGATAAGTCAGAATCATTTATTCAAACGCAGCATTATATTGATTAAAGCATGGTGTTATTATGAGAGCCGCATACTTGGTGCTCATCATGGACTTATCTCAACATATGCCTTGGAGACATTGGTTCTCTACATATTTCATGTTTTTAACAATTCCTTCGCCGGACCACTCGAGGTTGTTGTAGTATATTTGTTTGTATGTTTTTTTTTCCCGTTTTTTCCTTTGATATTCCATCTGAAGTTTTTCCATAACCTTCAGGTTCTTTATCGCTTTCTGGAGTTTTTTAGCAATTTCGACTGGGATAATTTTTGTGTTAGCTTATGGGGTCCTGTACCAATTAGTTCACTTCCAGATGTTACTGGTAATAATCCTCAGATTTTTTTAAAAAAATTATTTAATTGTTTGGGCCTTATTGGCAATATTTACCAAATTACTAGTGCTGATTTTACCCCATAATATTTTACAGCCGAAACTCCCAGAAAAGACGGTGGAGAATTGCTGCTGAGCAAATTGTTTCTTGATGCTTGTAGCTCTGTGTATGCTGTTTTCCCTGCCGGCCAGGAAAATCAGGGACAACCTTTTGTTTCAAAGCATTTCAATGTTATTGATCCTTTACGCGTAAACAACAACCTTGGACGTAGTGTTAGTAAAGGTATTTTAATTTCTTTCTTATTATCTGCATTTATGTAACTTTGTTGATCAGATGTGTTTTCATGTTTGTGACAAATTTTCAAAAAATGTTGGTTATGAAGTTTCTATGGTATCAATACATTCTCTTCCTTGATATGAAATTTTATCTATTGCATTTATTGTTTTTTCCATCATATTGCAGCATGGTATGCCTCCGACATGCTCTTGATTCCATGGTAACTGGGTAAAGTTTCAGCATTTTTTTACTACTGTTAGTTTTTTGGGGTTGGAGCCACATTAGTTTGTGGTCTCCAGATTTAGACAGTCTTCATAATTTCTAAGTAAAACCACTAGCCACTACCTTATAACATTGTGCATAGTAATGAGTGAATTGTTTCTGTATTTGCCAAGTTCGGACAATGTTGGATGGTACAAAATAGCCTATGAGGTTAATTATATGAATAGATGGCATCAATATATTTAGATGTTAGATGACTACTGCCGCATGTTGTCCAGCCTCAGACTAAAAAACAAAGGGGAAAAGAAGGCATCACAATAATAGCACTTAAAATTTCTTAATCGTAAAATGTTTCTAATCTAGTCACTTGCACATGTACATTTGTTGCCAAGGAAACATATGATCAGTTTAGTAGCAAGTGTGGTGGAGCAGATGTCTTGGACGCTGTGTAGACATGTGGTGCTTACATCAAATGATTCTTTTGTTTTGTTGACTTCTGATTTAATGAATGAACTCTAATGCTTTTGACAGTTAGTGATTCGTGTGTATAGTATATTTGTTATTAACTTCAACTCATTTGGTCCATCTTGTTGCCAGGTAACTTTTATAGGATACGCAGTGCATTTGCATTTGGGGCCAAAAAGTTGGCAAGGTTACTCGACTGCCCCAAAGAAAACCTAATTTTGGAACTAAACCAGTTTTTTATGAATACATGGGACAGACATGGCAGTGGCGTTCGGCCTGATGCACCAGCTGTTGATTCCTGCCTTTTGAGGTCGTCAACCCAAGGTAATCCACCTGGTTCTGACAATCCCAAGGATAGTTCAAGTACCAAAAATTTGCATGATAATTCCTCTAGCCGGGAGACTAGGGTTGCAGGAACTTGTTCACATAGCATTTCCTCTCAACGTGGTAATATTTCCTCAGATACTATGTCTAGGACCAGTGATGTTTCTGAAACTTCTCGCACTCAAAAAAAGAGTTACAAAAACTTGAATAACCAACGGATATCAGATCAGATTGTACGCCAAATTAGTTCAAACCAGGTCACGAGTACTGATAAAGTTCAAAGAAATTTACAATCTGAGAATTTGTTGAATGATATCCACGGAAGATTTCTTTTTGCCAGAACACGCTCGAGTCCTGAGCTTACTGACACGTATTCTCAAGGAAGGCATAACAGAGCACCAGATAGTGTAAAGACCCAGGGTATTTCTACTGAGTTTATTAGTGGTTCAAATAGCTATCATCGAAATAGAAGGAAGAACCCTGATCTTGAGCCTTCAACAAGCCATAATGGGCGATCTACAAGTGATGATCATTCATCTGTCAGGCATGCCACATCTCGTCAAAGCCTTGATCCTGCTGCTGGCTTGAACAGTGGTTCAAATCGCCATCACCTTGAATCAGGTTCACGACTAATGACTGAAGATTTTTCTTCTGCAGTTGGGACGCAGGGAATGCATCAGGAAGAGCAAGATATTATGAACATGATGGCATCTGCTACAATTAATGGTTTTAATGGTCAGGTTCATATGCCGCTGAATTTAGCTGCAGGTCACCTACCTTTTCCCATCTCACCATCTGTTTTAGCTTCAATGGGATATGGTCAGAGAAATTTGGCTGGAATGGTTCCTACAAATTTTCCCTTGATTGATCCTTCATATTCGAATCTGCAATTTCCTCATGGTATGGTTCCTCCTCAATTAAGTCATTACTTCTCTGGCATAGGAGTGACCACAAATTCGGAAGATTCTATTGATCCTGGTAATGAGAATGTTGATTCTACGGAAATGAACTCAGGGGAGGTTGATCATGATTACTGGCAGGAGCAGGATGTGGGCTCCACTGGAGGTTTTGAATCTGATATTGGGAACATTGAAATGCTTTATGCAGATGATAAGCCACAGTCAACTTCAGCTAGTTTTAACTTCGTTCCTCCATCTCGGGTAAGTAGCCCTGGAAGTTCAATGAGAGGTCAGCAGAAATACAGCAGAGAAAAGCGAGGGTCAATGCGGGAAGACTCTCTGGACAATTTCCAGTATCAGGAAAACAGAGGAAATGAGGTGTACTCTGATGAGAGAACGACAAGTTCAAGGTTTTCATCTGCTGCTCGTAGTAGTTCCCTTAGAAGTAAAACCTCTTCAGAGAGTTCATGGGAGGAGCAATCTACAAAGGTTACAAAGTCAGCAAGGGAAAAAAGGGGAAGGAAAACATTAACTGCTGAGCCATCTACAGAGTATGGTAAAGGTAAAATCATGTCGGAACACGTGTCCGTTCATCCTGAGGACGACGATCAGGACTGGAATCGCCAGTCAAACATGAGCACCGAGATGACTGATAGAAGCTCAGGAATTCAAACGGTTTCTCCTTTGCATACGGTGAGGCATCACATACCTGACTATGAATCAGCACAAACAAGTGGATCAGATTCAGTAATCCCCATGCCTCCAATGGTCTTAGGTCCTGGTTCACGGCAAACAATGATGGATAACTCTGGGGTTGTTCCCTTTGCTTTTTATCCAACTGGGCCCCCGGTTCCATTTTTAACAATGCTTCCAGTGTATAATGTTCCACCTGATGCTGGAACTTCTGACGCATGTCATTATGGTGGTGATGAGGGTCTAAATAATAAAGATCCTGGACAGAATTTTTATTCCTCGGAGGGGCATGACCAGTCTGTCGATCTAAATAATGCTAATTCGTTAAGAAGGGTTACTTCTTTTGAGACATCTGATGAACATAAGTCTGATATTCTTCACAGTGATTTCGCTAGCCATTGGCAAAATTTGCAATTCGGACGGTTTTGCCAAAACCCACGTCAGCACAGTCCTTTAGCTTATCCTTCACCTGTCATGGTGCCGCCTATGTATCTCCAGGGCCGTTTCCCATGGGATGGTCCTGGAAGACCTCTTTCTGGCAATATGAATGTATTCACTCAGCTCATGAGTTATGGCCCTAGACTTGTTCCCGTTTCTCCTCCAATGCAGTCTGTTTCTAGTAGACCTCCCAATGTATATCAGCGGTATGTTGATGATATCCCGAGATATCGTAGTGGGACCGGAACTTATCTGCCGAATCCTGTAAGATATTTTTCATCATAAACCTATTTCTTTTTCTACATTCGTATATTTCTGATTCTTTTATTCTATTAGAGCCACATGTTATGTTTGCTGATGGCAAATATCCTTAATACCTAGTTTCCTACTACTTTGCGATATGCCCTTGCTTGCTTGCAATATTGTCCTGTGTGACTAGTGTTGCTCACAGGAAGGACTGATTTCCCCAGAAAATGTAGTGCTTGTGATATACAACAAGTTACTGATTATTAAATGTCTGAATACAGGCATTGCAATTGCATGCAAGTATGGTGATCATGAACAGGCAATAGACGTATGAAATGCATTAATAGCATATAAACTTAAATTTAGGTTGTGACCACCATGCTGGAAGGCTGGCATTAATCACACTTCTGGCAGTCATAACTACTTGTAGATTGTCCAAACTACATCAAATAGTATTTTATTTTTATTTTTTTCTTAAAAAAATTTAATTAAATATAGAGGCACTATCCTTAGCTTTCTAGTTTTTTTGAGTAATCATGTGGGCTGGTGATGTATTGACTCTGTACATTGACCTTGTTGTGAGATTTTGTTTTGAGCCAAGTTGCTTTGTAAGTTGTAACCTATGCACTTAACAAATCAATTGTTGGTTTGATCTGTAACAAATCTAAAATCATGAAGAGCAAAAAGAAAGTAAAAATTTTGAAAACATAAATGGAAATTTTACTCGAGGAAACTTATCAAACGAAAAAGAGCAATGAAGTGTTCTACATGTGAAAACTAGCTCAGGCTTCTGTTATCTTCTTTACCTTGGTTTTACTTATCAAGTACTGCTGTCTTCAGTTCAGTGATCTTGAGGGGGGGGCCTGGGAAGATAACAAGTCTGGTTTAGTCTTATTCTGTCATGTAGGTGGATCTCTTATACTACATTAAAGTGAGGTTCAAATTGTTATCTGATTTATTTTTTAAATTTAAATTTTTTTTTTTGAATATAGATAGATTTTTGTATTATTCTTTTTTGCGTATATATCGATATTTGTTGCCTGATGTTGGTTGTCAAGACTCAAAGCTACTCAGTATGGTTTCAATATTTTTTTTTGCACAGTCTTAGATAGATTAGATTATATAATAAAATCTGTAGAACTACTATCTAAAACGGTTCTTGAATCTGCAGTTCAACGTGGATTTAAATTCCTACACATAGGATTGGTTCAAGTTAGCGGCTAAACCGCTTACCCGTGATGGTCTTAATACATCTCTACTAGTGTTTAAGGGATAAAAGACATTTAAAATTTTCTGATTCTCTGTTAGGATGTGTAACCGCTTCCTTATCAGATGGACTAGTCTATTTTAATAGCTTTCCAAAATTTTCTGTCTCTCTTAGACTCACGATCTTATAGACGCTAACATTAAATGTTAAAACTCCTGTATTTGAGAATTGAGATGGATCCTTCTTCTAATATGGTATTAATCTAGACTTTTTATCATGAATACTGTTACTCCTAACGTTAATTTGAATAATAGTTATCAAGGACAAAAGAGGAGAAACTACGGTGTTTCAGATTAATCCCATGAAGGCAAACGTATCAGTCCCTTGTACTCTTAAATGGGATGACATCTCAGACCTCAGTACCGACCGATTGGAAGTTGGTAAACGAAGTACCTAAAAAGGTACCAGGGGCAAATTCTCAATTACACAATATAGTTGAGAATGATGATGGATCTGTTATCATTCAGTTTGGATCTGAAAAATCTATAAAGGTTGACCCATTCGAAGAACCAAGACGAAGTATAGCACAATCTACTCGAAGAGGATTAAGTGGAGAACCATTGAGAAGATCCACGTCTTCTCTTGAAGGAGTGTTTAAAACATCCAATCCCTTTAGTAGACCATTCTACAGAGTCGATACTCCTCCCGAGGTTCCAAGGGCTCAAAACCCAACATCGTCAGATATGGGGTATAGTGAGGCTGTCCTAACACTTAACGATGGCGTCCGTACTCCAGATAGACAAAAGCTTAAACATTTTTTGAATCAGAAAAGAACAAACAAATACGAGAATGGTTTTTGCAAAATCATTCAGATATGAGGAGAAGCTATGGATTCAGGGAGTATATAACGATTTCTTAAAAGAATTAAAAAGGGATGTTGACTTCTTTGTTTTCTTTAAACATTGGAGCAAAATTAAAGGTAGAGCTATTCCTTCTTTTACTAAGCAGGAATCAGGAAGTAATGAAAAGTCATTGAAAATATTTATAATCCCTATAGGATGGTAGACGACAAAGAACATTTAGGTCATAAATTGATTTCTTCTATTCATCCTTCTGATTCAACAGTATTTGTTGCATCAAAGGCTACTCCTTTTAAAATGAAGTTTGATAAAGATGCAGAGAAAAGGCATTTGGAGATACTGGCCACGAATAAGATGATTGAACAAAACAACTATACTAATTTGTTTTTACAGTCATCAAGAGCTCAAACGTCAAAAATTGAAAGGGTTATAATGAGCAAAGAAAGGCCATTGGTGGCTAGTGTCGTTCCTGCGGAGGCTGCGATTACATTATCCTCAAAGGATAATAAAAAGACATCAAAACCATCGTCATTCCAGGTGGGATCTATACCTTTCAAACCTCCGCCTAAAATTGCAGGAAAATTAAATATTGGCTCAGATTCTGCTCAAATGTTTGACAAATTAAAGCAGAGATTGGATAAATTATCCATTAACACTCCAAGTTCGTCCATTACATTTCTTAAAGACGGTGGAATTGTTCTAAACCAGATCATGGAAAATTTAAAAGAAAATAATAGTCATCCTCAAGCAAGAACCCTATTACTTTCGTCCTTCACCAACATCAATTCGAAAACAAGGATGTCTATGATGGAATTCAATTAAGTGGAGATAACATCTGTGAATGTAATTTAGTGAATGAAATTTAGATGGTCTCACTGAATACCAGATTATTCTCCTTCTTAAGCACATGACTATTTATGCTCAAGCACTCGAAAATTCTTGGAAAAGGATTGCTCAAACTATAGCATCCGACTTTGTTAGTCAATTAGGACAATGGTGGGATAACTTACTCACTCATAAAGATGATGAAGGCATCTTCAATTTTCAAGCTAAGAAGGGAAGAGATGATATGAATCAACACTGCTTAGGACGCAGTTAATACACTAATTTATACTATATTGCAACACTTTGTGGATAACTACAACCAGTGAATCATCTCAAAGACATATGAGCAATTGAGTAACTTAAAGTGTAAATCGTTGGCGGGTGCGGGTGCAGACCTTTCCAAAGTCTTTGGAAGATCCGACCTGTGTTACTCGGACTCGGGTGCGGGTACAAATCTAGGTGTCGGACACGTGAAGTCAAAAAATAGAGGATATGCGGATATGGATTCAAATTTGGATACGGGTGCGGGGATACTGTATGTTATGATTTTTTAACAATAATGGTCGTGGAAGGGCTATATGAATGTATTCACTCAGCTCATGAGTTATGGTCATAGACTTGTTCCCATTTCTCCTCCAATGTAGTCTGTTTCTAGTAGACCTCCCAATGTATATCAGCGGTGTGTTGATGATATCGATATCGTAGTGGGACTGGAACTTATCTGCCGAATCTTGTAAGATATTTCTCATCATAAACCTATTTCTTTTTCTCCATTCGTATATTTCTGATTCTTTTATACTATTAGAGCCACATTTTATGTTTGCTGATGGCAAATATCCTTAATACCTAGTTTCCTACTACTTTGCAATATGCACTTGCTTGCCTGCAATACTGCCTTGTGTGACTAGTGTTGCTCACAGGAAGGACTGATTTCCCCAGAAAATGTAGTGCTTGTGATATAGAGCAAGTTACTGATTATTAAATGTCTAAACATAGGCATTGCAATTGCATGCAAGTATGGTGATCATGGACATGCAATAGACGTATGAAATGCATTAATAACATATAAACTTAAATTTAGGTTGTGACCACCATGCTGGAAGGCTGAGAGTAATAACACTTCTGGCAGTCATAACTACTTGTAGATTGTCCAAACCACATCAAATAGTATTTTATTTTTTATTTTTTTCTTAAAAAAATTAATGAAATATAGAGGCACTATCCTTAGCTTTCTAGTTGTTTTGAGTAATCATGTGGGCTGGTGATGTATTGACTCTGTACATTGACCTTGTTGTGAGATTTTGTTTTGAACCAAGTTGTTTTGTAAGTTGTAACCTATGCACTTAACAAATCAATTGTTGGTTGGTCTGTAACAAATCTAAAATCATGAAGAGCAAAAAGAAAGTAATAATTTTGAAAACATAAATAGAAATTTTACTCGAGGAAGCTTATTAAACGAAAAAGAGAAATGAAGCGTTCTACATGTGAAAACTAGGTCAGGCTTGAAGGCTTCTGTTATCTGCTTTACCTTGGTTGAACTTATCAAGTGCTGCTGTCTTCAGTGATCGTGAGGGGGGGCTGGGAAGGTGACAAGACTGGTTTAGTCTTATTCTGTCATGTAGGTGGATCTCTTATACTACATTTAAATCAGGTTTTTATTTATTTTTTAAAAAAATTGAATATAGACAGGTTTTTGTATTTTTCTCTTTTACGTATAGATAGATATTTGTTGCCTGATGTTGGTTGTCAAAGACTCGAAGCTACTCGGTATGGTTTCAATAGTGTTTTTTTTTTTGCGCATTATAGATGGATATTTGTAGGTTTTATTAATTTTGCGTATAGATAGATATTTGTAGCCTGATGTTGGTGGTCAAATCTATAAACTATGGTCAACTAGTTCTGTTTGTAGCCTGATGTTTGTTACTATCTGTTTGTGTAATTACTCTCTGTACAGTTGTACTTAATATTACTATCTATAAACCCAGTTACTAAATATTTGATCCTTTACTTTTAATTTTGTTCAGAAGGTTTCTGCTAGGGACCGACATTCTTCGGGCACTAGAAGGGGCAACTTCAGCTATGATAGAAGTGATAACAATGGTGACAGAGAAGGGAACTGGAATCTGAATTCAAAATCACGAGCAACTGGCCGAAGCCACAATCGAAACCAAACTGAGAAATCAACCGCAAGGATTGACAGGCTGGCTGCCAGTGAGAGCCGACCTGATAGGTCATGGAATACATACAGACATGACACATTTCCTTCATACCAATCGCAAAATGGTCTATTGCACAATAACTCCAGTCAGGGTGGTCCCCCGAATCTCGCATATGGCATGTATTCTGTACCAACTATGAACCCTAGTGGCTTACCATCCAGTGGGCCAACTGCTCAATCTGTTGTAATGCTTTATCCATATGACCAAAATTCCAGCTATGGTTCACATGCTGAACAGCTTGAATTTGGTTCTTTGGGACCGTTGGGTTTCTCAGGTATGAACGAACAATCGCGCACAAATGAGGGAAGTCGAACAAGGGGAGCTTTTGAGGAACACAGGTTCCAGGGGGGATCTGCACACCAGTCTTCACCCGATCAGCCTTCTTCGCCTCATCGTCATAGGTATTTCTTCTGCTTTAAAGATTATTAGAATGTTCGAGATTTGATAGCTTGTGTAGCAGGTAGTTACTGGTTTAAATTTGTTTCTACTTGCTGCTTAGCTGGATGGACGTCTTCTCCATAATAATGTGGGTTATTAATTTTTTCAAACTAGTGAAGATAATCTCAATTTTTAGGGGAGCTAGCAGGGAAGTCAGGTCACTGTAACAAGGAAATTAAGACAGGTAGGGTGCAAACCGTTAACCAGAAAACATAGTTGATAGGCACAAGGATAGGCTACAGCCACATCCAAAACCTTTACGCTATAAAAATTCATCAGTTCATCCATGTTCCCCGTCCTTAACCTGTGATCTTTTCACCATCTCTCCAGAAGATTATACTTTTGTTTTACTCCATTTACAAAACAGCTTTGAATTTCAACAATTACCCTGATACCTAAATTTTAGCGTCTCAACCTAAAAACCATGAAAATAAAGCCGTCGTTCACTTGTATGCTGAAGAGCATTGTTATTTTAATAATTTGATTTAATTTAACAATTTATGCTCAAATCCTGATCTGCACATCTTTCTACAAGTAACTGTGTCAGCAAGATTATAGGTGCAACCCAATAAGTATTTGCAAGCCTCGAGAATGGCCTTTTTTTCTGGACCCAAGAATAATGTTTCCTAAATTTCCCCTTTCTAGTAAAGTAGAGTTGAGTAAGATGGATTACTTGTCAAAAAAGAGTTCGAGCAAGATGGATTACCACATCGTGTATAAATGTTGTATTTGATATTTTTATTGGGACCTAATTGAGTGAGATGGATTACCATCTTGCTAACAAATGCATAGTTGTGTATATCCATAATATGAAGGGACATGATTGAATGGCAGTAAAACCACTTTTAGTCCAGGAAATTATGTAATTTTCTCACATTTAGTGTAGGAGGTGTTAAAACCAAAGGAAGCTTAATTTCTTTGGCAGAGGAAATTTATAGTCTTTTGTGATGGCACCTAAAAAGAGCACTTATTACCTTACCCCATCGACTATTCTGATTTTTGTCAGAAATAGTTGATATTTTGCCTACAAGCCCATGAGTTTTAATATCTAATATTGGACCCTTAATATCTAATAGCGAGCTATCTTGACATTTATATAGACACTTGAATGAATCTCATGAAGAATTCTATCCGTCACTGCATATAATATAATCACAAAGTATGCAAACATGGGTAAGAGTAACCTGTAAGAGGCAATGTTTGTGTTAGAGTTGTTTCCTATGTCCTGGCATGGCTCTCATGTTGATCGCAATAGGCATATCATCGTTTGGATTTTGAATGGGCTTGGGCTTTCTTTTTTGGTGGCCAACTTTGAAAATTCATACTAAAATTGAAAGCAAGATCGTGTTTTGGCAATTCTAGTGCTCAGTTGTCGTACCTGGCCTATTTGTTTTTGACTTGTAACTCGTGAAGGATTGAGAGGTGCTGATTTGAATGACCCAAAGCACTGTATCTTCTTCTTTTTCAGATAAATAAAGCATTGCATCTTTGACAGTTGTTTTAGCTTTTTTAACTTTCTCAAAAAAAAATTCTAATTATAGCAATGGGATTTTTTTTGTGACGTCCATGTATCATCTTAACAGGAGGGTTTGATTATTTTGGCCCAAAGGATTTATCAGTTGAAAGATGAGGATTGGAAAATGCTTGTGTTTCCCAATCAGGTAGAAAATGATGGGAGAAACTATGATGACAGACCAACGCACTATAAGGGATCATTCTCACCTCAATCTTAATGCAAACAATCTGGGTTTTAACGCATGTTCTTTTGAAGTTCTGCTCATGACCCTTTTAGCTTAGTACTTGTATGTAAACTACCGGTCATCTAACCCACACATACCTCTTCAAGGATATGGAAGGGTCGCAGGAAGGGAGGAAAGAAGGATGAACTAGGCAGCTACCTTATATTTTTTTATCTTTTTGTTTTTTTGTAGGTTTGACACATTGTAAACTTATTGAAGTAGAAACTCCTTAGGTTAAGAATTTAGGGGTTACCTTGTTATAATATGTTGCTGTCAGGGTTTTGTTTCACAGATCTTACTAGGGGGTTTTTCAATACATGGTCGCTTTGTACCAACTCTCTTCGACATTTCTAGATGTTAACAGCGCAGCAAAAATTAGTTGAAAAATATTTATTTGTTCATCTAAATCTAAATTAGATGTGGTATTTTGATTTATTTTTTTTGCTGGTTTATTATACTGGAATTTTTATTTATTCGGTCATATGAAGCAATATGGGTTCTAGTTGAGAACCCTAAGTAGCATCCTTGAGAAGGTGTGGACGTTAATGGAATTTTTCTTCAATTGCTGAGAAGGAAATGCATCTTTTGTTTCACTCTGTGGGAAATTATATGTACTGACGACTTTTTACCACTTCAACAAACTCAGATCTTTTAATATCAATATGGTATGTTCAAAGTAAATTTACTTTTAAAAAATTGTAAATTTGAAAAGAAAATGTAACTCTTTGGTTGTGAATATGACATGTCAACTGTATCTAGGCCAGTTCTTTAGTCAAAGCACAATATACTTTATTCAGACTTGCTAACACTGGCTGAATTGGTATTCTAAATGAGCAAGTTCTAGGTTAGAACTCGAGCCAATTCAAGCTTGAAAGAATGCCAAACTTGGGAAGTCAAAGATTGCGCAACAAGTTTTCTTGCAAGCTCAATTCCCTCCAATTTCATAGGTGCAGAAATATTTTTCGCAACAAAAAGAGTTGACAAGCCATGGCCATAAAAGTGGCCTTTACAACAAAATTTAAACGAGGCAAGAAAGCATTTCTAAGATATAAATAAAAGATGTTCACTAAATCTTTATAATAACATTAAGAAAAATCAATTCAACCATTTCATTTACAAAATGACTGGAAAAAATGATTTTGGATGCAGGCTAATTGAATTCATTGTCACTAAAATAGCTCTAAAACTATTTACTACGCAAACCGGGGACATTTTTTAGGCCCATTTTGCCAAGGACGAGCTTGGGGATTGCTGGAGGATTATCAAGCCCCATGCATCGGCTGAAATCATTCGCAAGCTCCACTAATCTATATTTGTCCTTGCCAACAGTTTTGTTGGAGTTGTAATAGCCTAGCCATGCCTGGTATGCCGCCTCCTTGTTTTTCATCTCTACATGGGATAATGCCTTCTCCACCTATTTAAGCTTGAAGTTAATAACTTGCTGATTTCTACTAGTATTCACATAAAATAAGAGAACTAGCAATGCAGTATACCCTTTGTATCCCCAGTATGGAGAATGATAAACTTAAAAGTAATATTATATAACAAACGAGAAGATGTAAACATCTAAAACCTTGAACACACCTTTTTCTTCGTGTCTGGATCAACTGAGGGTGATGAAGCCTTCGATATTGGCAGGTCCCTAATAGCGGATAAAAAGAATTCCTCCCAAGGAGCCAACAACAGTATACCTTGCCCTTCCTTGCCTTTACGTCCAGTTCTGCCAAGTCTATGTATGTACTGCTCTTTACCAGAAGGTAGGCCCACCTACAATTTTAAATTTGGTACCATTGTCAACTAAAGCCATTATAGTTTTTTTTTTGTTATTTCCCCAACTTACAATTGAAACAGCCTACAAGATCTGAAATCTCCATTAAACTCTAAGTAAATATGAGAACATTTATTAGATAAAGGCATGAATCTGCAACCAAAATGTCAACATGTCCTTTCAAAAACTCGAGAGATGGGGATTATCAATGACATTGAACTCGGAACATTTTGGCAACTACCCATGAAAATATATATTCCAGAAAACATGGAAAAATTGAGGGAGTGCTTAGAAACTGGTCATGTCTTGTCTTGCCTGAAGAAACATACAAAAGGGGAAGAGTCAGCATTTTAAATCAGTAAGTGATGGAATTACCTGTATAACAAGAGAAACATCCGGATAATCTACTCCACGTGCTGAAACATCAGATGTCACCAGGATAAGACCCTTTGACTTCCGAAATTCATCAGAGACCCTGGTTCTATAACTTTGTGGCTTTCTAGAATGGATTTCCCGGACATTCAAGTTAAGCTCACCTAGAAGGTCAGCAACAAGCCTGGTGACCATTGCAGTTGTACAGAATACAAGTACCTTCACAAATATTAAAAATTAAGTATCATGCCAAATGGCAATATTTTGACAAACATATGATGGTACTGTATTATATAGATCGATGCCAACAAAAAACTAGCTTTCTGAATCAGATATCATGGCATCTGCTGAATTTTCCTCTTTCTCTCTGATCAACTATCTACATTTTTTTCAGGCACACCCAAAAAGTAAAGTTTCATCTTTAAGAAAGGTCTATTTATATATTATATTGAACAAGCTTCTGCTATAACTCTTACCTTATAATCAATATCATCCGCGATATGCTCTTTCAGTAGAACATACAGAAGTGGAAAGTGTGCGTCCAAAGGAGTAACTAGATGCGCCTGTCTGACCTGAAACCATATGATTATAGAAGATTGAAGATGCCAGTTAAACCCTAGAGAAAAAACTATGTAGCGAAAGCAGCTAAGCCCACCTGTGCGTGTGTCTCTTCGCTGCCCTCCTCAACAGTATTAATATATTCATGATCTCTCTTCAAAGCAATGTGGCAGATTTGACGGACCTTCATAAAAGAAAGAATATTTAGAATTCGTCCTAGTTCAGAAGATATGCCATCATACACTAAAATAAAGAATTTAGCACTCTAAATTAAGAAAGAAACCTCTTGAGGGACTGTTGCAGAGAACAGAAGTGTTTGTCGCTGTTTCGGAACAGCAGCAATGATCTTCTCAATGTCTTTACGGAATCCCATGTCTAACAGATGGTCAGCTTCATCCAGAACCAGGACCTTGACACCCATCAGCCGGGTTGCAAAACCCGCAGTATTCTCAATATGATCTTTCAGTCTTCCAGGTGTAGCCACAAGAATCTAAGTTTCATAGTGAAAACCAATATAAGGTCCAATAAATTTATGGTAAAATGCAGCAAACGTATAAAGGAAGACTCGTGTTTTTATATCTTAGGCTAGGGAATTGTTTAGATAAAAATCTAGAATGTAGTAAATTTAAGTTCTCTGGACAGAAATTTTGCATTCATGGGATTCCAGTGATTTACAGACCAAAAACAATGACGAATATAGATATTGTTTTCCTTGGTGAATCTACATAGTAGAACTAAAGGCATAGATATAAACTCATTCAAAAGCAGTAACTTGCAATGACAAGAAACTCACCTGGCATGGGTTCGCTTGAATCCGTTTCTGTTCTAAAGCAAGTCTTGTACCTCCTATGACAACTTGAACGCCGATAGAAGAATGATACTTCAACAGTTTGTTGGCCTCTGCAGCAGCCTGGCTTGCAAGCTCTCTAGTAGGGCAAATTATAAGCACAAGAATTGGAGGTCGCTTATGATCAAGGCCAGCAGGTGGTGATTTTGAAACTACTTCAATTGACGGAAGCTGAAATTAAGGGTTAGGGGTAAGTCGAGAAAATGCCAAATATCTCTTACTCAGATGGAAAGACAGGCTATCTGAGAAAATATGCCTCTAGCTCTCCCAAGTCCCAACATATTTATAAGGTCGTCAAAATTCTCACTGTGCAATCCTATCTCTCTCTTACTAGATCACTATCCCAGGGCGTGCACAGAATACCCGGGCAGGGGTTAGAGAGTTCATACAAGAAGCAGATCGTCAGTACGAATCTATGCAATGTTTCCATGTAGACAGCTAATTATCATTATTGAAACAAGATTAATTTAAAGGAAAACCGTATATAAATGCAAATGTTATTGTAAAGGATGGAGCACGAAGTTGTTCACAAAAATGAGAGAGAAAATTTCCCCAATTGCTCCTATTGAAGTATCTGGAGAAGATCAAGTTTTAAGTTTTAACTGACTAACGCCAACAGACCCTCGTGGAGAAACACAAAAAGCAAAGAAGTAGATCAAGTGTCTTACCAAAAAGGCTACAGTTTTTCCAGTGCCAGTTCTTGCTTTGGCTAACACGTCCTTGCCTGCAAAAAAGAATTGATCACAATCAAACTAAATAAGACAATTAAGAACCATAGAAATACAATACTTTAGGCCCCAAAAAAATGAACAAAAGAGTGTCAATGGAAACTCATGGAAATGGATTAAAACCAGTAATTTAATGACAACTGTTTGAAACAGGACATTAGGACAATACACATGCAAGGCACCAAGAATCAAATAGAACTAATGTAAACCCTCGAGAATCAAAATAATGCACGTTGGCTACCTCCTATTATTCTCTAAAAGCTTAATTCTGCAATTTAAACTACTTCAGAAAGAGCTATTAATCATACTTAAGCAGCATCATTGTTTTTCTAATACAAAATTCACTCCTCAGTTCCAAGTTTCTTTCGGTCACTGATGGCTTAATCTAGGATAGGCACGGGAAAAGTTAAGTTAATTCACCAATCATTGTTTTCTTATTTAGAAATACTTCAAAAGTAGTATACCAAACATAAGTCAATATCTAGATTCTAAATTACCACATAAGATCTCCTCACCTCAAATAGAAAACAATATAATAACAAAATATAGCTCAAGCATATTATCAACTCTTTTAAGACCAAAGTTAGCGTTTATAAGAAACAAACCTTTGAGTATAACAGGAAGTGTTGCCTCCTGTACGATAGTCATCTTCTCATACCCAGCATCTTTAATTGCTTTTAGTGACAAGGGAGAGACCGAACATTGATCAAATCTGAGGATGTTAAAGAAAAATGAAGGGTTTACGGAGCAATATCAACAATTAAGATAAAATTAATTATTTACTAGTCTTATACCCAAACTACATAACAAAAGCTACACAATTTGGCAGTTATTTAGTGCAATTTAAAGTTCATAAATTTGTAATTCACAGCCAATCCTGATGCATGATCATGACCTTCTTTCTGAACCTTTGCGCATTTGGTTTTAGCCAAGTCACTCCTCAAAGGATCGTTCAGACATTACTTTTATCTTTAAGTAATAAGTTTAGTTAGTTTAATCATTTCAAACAATGACCAGGGTGTTCATTTCAAACATGACCAGCACTGTTCATTTCTAACAAGTACAAGTAATCACTTCATATATTATATTTGATGTATTAGCGAAACTTGGTTCGTATTACAATGGATAATCAGTTGTTTTCAAAATTACACTTGTTAGTCTAACAGTTATCATTTTGATAACAAAGATATTGCCCATTATTGTAATAAATGTAATGTTAACTTTTAAGTAATATTTTTATAACCTATGTTTCCTTTAAATATTCAAGCTTGTGAGATTTTTGATATGAGTTTGATATGCGATGTATCATAAACACAAAACAAATAGTTACCTTGTTTCACCAAGGTAAGAATCACTTCCTCCAGTTGTAGGTGAAATCACTGGACCATCTGTAATATCAAATCTTGAAAAAGAATTTCCCCTCTTTAACACCTCATCACCATCATCCTCATCCTCATCCTCATCAACTGCTTCACTGTCTTCTTCACTATCCTCTTCACTAATCAACTCCCGGAAACTATCCCTTATTTTCCCCAGTCCCTCAACCTCATCTTCCTCCTCATCCTCATCCTCATCCTCATCATCATCTTCAATATCATCTGTATCTGACATCAGTAAACCTCCTCTCTTGGAACCATTACTACCTGTCCTCAGTCCTCCCCGGCCACTCCCAGATCCTAATTCCAAACCTCTTCCACCTCTACTCCCCATTGGGGAATTCCTCCCACCTCGTGAACCATTCTCTTTCCCCCGCAACATAAATCCTTCATTTCTTCCCTCCATTTCACCTCCAAACCGTCCTTTTCCCTTATTTTCCCTTATTTTTCCCACTCCCTCAACCTCATCTTCCTCATCCTCATCATCACCATCATCATCTGTATCTGACATCAGTAAACCTCCTCTCTTGGAACCAATACTACCTGTCCTCAGTCCTCCCCGGCCACCCCGGTCCCTCCCAGATCCAAATCCCGAACCTCTTCCACCTCTACTCCCCATTGGTGAATTCCTCCCACCTCGTGAACCATTCTCTTTCCCCTGTGACATAAATCTTTCATTTCTTCCTTCCATTTCACCTCCAAACCATCCTTTTCCCCTCGAATCCCGCGAAAATGACTCAAACAAGTCTCGACCTCCCCTTCCCCTTTTTGATAAGCCTCCCCTTCCATAATCATCCGAATCTGAATCTCGGTTCCCCCCTCCCCTGTCCATTAAACCTCCTCTTCCTCTGCTTGTTAAACCTCCTCTGCTTGTTAAACCTCCTCTTCCTCTGCTTGCTAAACCTCCTCCTCCTCTGCTCGGTAAACCTCCTCTTCCACTGCTCGATAAACCTCCTCTTCCTCTGTTTGACCTGCCGTAATCATTTGAATCATTCTCCCTCCCCCAACCTCTTGAATCATTCTCTTTTTTTCCCTCAAATTCACCACCAAACCTCCCTTTTCCCCTCGAATCACGCGAAAACGAATCAAAAGAATCTTCTCTCCCTCTTCCCCTACTCGAAAATCCTCCTCGTCTACCCCTGGAATTACCATAATCATCTGAATCACCATCTCTCCTTCTCTTCCCCGAAGAAACTCTATCCCTGCCTCTACCCGAATTGCCATTATCATCGCTATCACTATACAACTTAGTCTTACTGCTATGAAACGAGTCAGACCTCAACTCACTAACCCAGTCACTAAGTTCAGCTTCATCCTCAATTAAACTTTTGGAAGCCTTAACATCCGAACCGAGCCTTCGAGTCGAGAAACTACGAACATTGCCGAATTGGAGTTCTGTATTGCTGCTTAAATTAGGGGACCCTAATCTTTTGGAGAAAGATTGGTACTTTAGCCTGTAAGGGAATACCCGAGATAAAACGGGGAAGACCCGTGTGGGTCTGATAGTTGAATTAGGCTTCATGATAGAGAAACGGGTGATTGGAAGTGAACGGTTTAACAGACGGAGGTTTTGGATGAGCTTCACTGGCATGCTGTGGACTATAAAGCCCTGGATTTTAGGGTTATAGATTGCGGGAAATGGAGAAATGAAGGGTAAATCGGAAAGTCGAAAGAGGGTGCGGTCGGAAACCTGAATTTTGAGCTTGCAGCAGCTAGAGAGGGGTTTGCGAGAGCGAGAGCGAGAGCGAGAGCGAGACAGGGTTTAAGCCCTATGGTTTCTGAGAGGGTTTACAAGGAGCTGAATGTAATAACACGAAATGGAAACCTAATGTATCCCACACGTCGTCGTTTCATATATGCCCTTTTCTTTTGACTACATGAAGAGTTGAAGCTACATAAATGGGTTACTTGTTTTGTGCAAAATTTGAATTGATTCTCATTCACAATTTGATAATTAGTGAGAACTCTATGTTTTACAGGTTATTTATAAAAGAATTTTGAATTTTATCTCAACATAAATATGATAGGAATTCCTCAAATGTATATACTGTCACGAGTTAAAGTTCAACCCATTTTTGATACTTACCTACCACAAATAAGAAAGTTATAAGAAAATAATAAAAAAAAAAAGAGGGAGAGTTATTATTTTAAAATAATATTAAAAAGAAATAAGCTAAAAGAAAGAGGAAGGATAAAGTTTACACCACAAGGCACTAATATACCCATTGTTGTATGCGCATACACAAGTCACTAACATGCATGTTTAGAACTTAAACACTTAAGTTATCGAGCTCATTCATGTATATTAATCATTCACTCTTTCATTATTTATCTGATATAGAACTCCACCTCACTTGTAATAACCTAACACTTTCCTATACTATTCATATTATTTTTTTAAATCTTTTTTGGTACAATTTTCTGTTTTATGGTTCTTTTGGTAAAACTGAAAAAAAAAGAAGAAGAATATATAGCTTATATAATTTAATGTTCCAATTTCAATATGTAATATGGGCGGAGGTTTAAGTATATCGAATATGGCTAGGGGTAGCTTATGGGTTAGCCTTCTACAGTACCAAAATGGAGTAAATCAAAATGTCCCCTTGCCCAACATTTCAACGGGTTAAGGCCCATTTGGTGGACACTCAAAGTCTTGTATCGAGTTTCTTGAGAGCAAGAATATATGTGCCTATATTTATTTGTAAGAATTATAGTTAGGATAGAATTATTAATTTTAAATATCTTATTAATTTTTAAATTTAGACTTGAGATTATTAGTCTCTGAATATAGTCTATATTCAGAGACTCAAACAAACATAATAAATATAGTCTATATTCCTTCTACTCAATTTACGTGCATTATGTATAATAAATATTTGTTACTAATCATTCAATATAAAGATCACAATGATGTGATTAATTCTGCAATATATATATATATATATATATATATATATATATATATATATAAAATTCAGTTAAAAAATTAAAACAATTATCTATAATATAAAATAGGGCAGAGAGAGAAAAAAAAGATAAGTGTCCCATCCAAAATTGATGTCATCAGCTCTAATTCCTCCTTATTCAAATTTCAAATCTTCTATCTCTCTCTGTTCTTACACTCGAGGCCTAGAAGCAGAAGAAGAAGTAGATAACCCTCTTCCTCAGCGAAGCTTAAAAAACGGTAGGCCTTACAAGGAGCTTGAAAAATACAGAAGTAGAGAAGAAGTCGAAGATGTACGACCTTCTCCTCTTGGCTCTCCACTTCCTCGGCACCTTAGGTCGTGCTGATCCGCATCGGTAGGCTCTCCTCTTTCTTGCACCCTTCCCATTCTACTGTTCCTCGGCACCTTATCTTGGTTTTTCTTCAATTTCAGTTTGGTTTCTTACAAAATGTATGAAATTCCTTGGCACCTTATCTTGGTTACTTCAATTTTTCTTCAATTCAGTTTGGTTCGACACCCATTGTCTGAGGGTTTAGCTTTATTGGGTTTATGGGATTCTTGATTTGGTTTTTTTTAGGGTTCCTTTGGATTTGGTTTGATGTTTACAATTATGTTTCTTAGTTACAATTATCTTTTGAATTTGGGTTGCTGTAGAAATAATTTGTTGGTTGCTCTCTATTTTATGATGGAAATGGGGGCCTCCATCTGGGAGAATTCATATAAAAATTCAATCTTGATGGCTCAGTCCCCAAATTGAACCAGCCAATTGATTGAATTTCGTTGCTTTACCTATTGTAATTGTTATTTCTGAAGCTTTAAGGAGTTTTGTTGTCCTATGGATCTGCTTTATTTCTCAGTTTCTTTACTGGAGGATTGTAATATTATGTTGCAGTTCTACATTTGGTTGCTTGGAAATTTTGAATCTTGACTGGTAGTAGATAACCAATTTGGATGCTTTTATAGTTTATCTATTTCCCCATTCTGGTGTTTTGAATGCTTTAATTGTGTGTTTTAAATATATCTCTCTTTAAAATTGAATTGCTTAATTATGTGTTCATGCATGCAATATGATGTCCAATACCAGAATTTTGAACATGGATTTGGATTTAGTTGTCCTTTGCTGGTATCTGTCCAGGTGTTAAGACCTTTGAATCTCAACTTGGGCTTCCCTTTGTGCGGAGTTAATTACACTTTCGCGGTTCAGAAATGCCCCAACTTGATTCTTTCCGTGTCTCATAAATATATTGATTTTAAACAACATATATACAAATCTGTGTTTTGAAGTTTGTGTTTGTATTTGTTTTTGACTATTTGAGTATTTTAGGTGTTGGTCAAAGGTGTTTAGAATTTTTTGTGACCGGGTGCTTGTATTCGTGCTTTGGTGGAGATTATTGTGCATATCAATATTTAGCGGAAGCTGCAGAAATAAGAAATCATGATATGACAAAATCTGCATCTTTTAAAATTATTAGTTCTATGTCCAATGTAAGAGTTGTTTGTGATCCATACCAATGAACATATGCAGAAGCATGATTTGCCACAGAATGATGGGTTAAAATGTGATAAAATTTGTGATAATCTCTGTTGAATTGTAACCCAAGGGTTGCCACCAGTTAAAAGATCCCTCTTTTACTAAATATTTGGTGCATAAATCCATTGTTTATCTTAGGGTATACAAGTTCAGGATCATAACATTATTCTTAATGAAAAAGTGACACCAATTAAAGAAGTTAAATATAAGATGTCAAGAAAATAAACTCAAACTTTTATTCTGATTCAACTTCCAACAATTTGAAACCTCGACTATCATCAAAATTGAGGGAATTCCTCTCTTACAGAACAATATATAGTAAAACAAAATAAAAAACAAAATAAAAAAGAGCTAGGCTCGGAAGATTTGGAACAATAGTATTGAATGTTTTTTTGAAACTAAGCATAGTTTTGATAAAATGTTAAGTTTTTGTCATGATATTCAAGATACGAAATATGTCATTGCAGCTTCATTTGCTCATGTTTAACTCATGTTTAATTTATTAAGTTTGCTCTTACGGGTTGATCTAAGTGATAGTAACAACATACCTGTTAATGTTTTGTCTGAATGTGTGCTTAATCAATTACATATGGAGAAGGTAATACTACTGGTATTGTTAAAAAAATTTATTTTGGTATTAGTTTGTATTTTTTTGACTAATGTCTTATTTTGTACTTCCTAGGAGAATTCACATGTGAATCACTTGAATAACCCAAGTGTTATTCCATCTTCATCGAAGGGAAAAGAAAAAATTAGTTGTTCTATTGGAAAAGAAAATTGGTTTAATCAATCGGTATGTTGTACTAATGATTGTTTATACACTAAATTGTCGGTGATATTTTTAAGTTCCTCACCCCTCAGTCTCAGTCTCAGTCTCACTCTTACACTTCTCTCTCATGCACACACGACTCCATACCATCGTCGAGTAGAATTGTTGTGTTGTGGTATTATTATGAGAGCGATATTTCTTATGAATTTGATTTTAAAAAGTTATGCTTTTTGGACATGCTAACCTAATGCCTTATTTTGTACTTCCTAGGCGAATTCAAATGTGAATCACCTGACCAACCTAAGAATTGCTCCATCTTCGACGAAGGGGAAACAAAAAATTGGCAGCTCAACAGGAAAAGAAAATTGGTTTACTCAATCGGTATGTTGTACTGATCGTTCTTTAAGTATTTATAAAAATTATTTAACATATCATATCTAATAGCTATCTAACGTGTTGGTATTTTGGTTAGAGCGATATACACTATATTGTTGGTGATATTTTTGAGTTCCTCACCCTTCACTCTCACCCTTACATATCTCTCTCACGCACACACGACTTTATTCTTACATGAATTTCGCAGCTCTACATGAATTTGATTTTTGACCTGCTAATATATTGTCCAAATTATGTATTGGTTTCCTTAGCCATTCTTACATATTATAGATTCTTAGTTAGTTTTCTTAATTTTTTTGTTTCCCCTTCGTAAATTGCTATGTTATGTTTACTTACAGTAAATTGATGCAATTTCTATCAGGGATTTGAAATTATATTAGTTCGCTAATTATTTAACTTATTTCACACATCACTTCGCTAATTTGTTTACTCAATCGGTATGTTGTACTGATCGTTCTTTAAGTATTTATAAAAATTATTTAACACATCATATCTAATAGCTATCTAATGTGTTGGTATTTCGGTTAGAGCGATATACACTATATTGTCGGTGATATTTTTGAGTTCCTCACCCTTCACTCTCACTTATTTCACACATCACTTCCTATCTTAGGCTCCCGCATCAAATTTCTCTTCCTCTAAAATTAAGGCCCAAAACGCTAGACGTGAACGAAATCGCAATGATAGTAGTACGTGCTCACGGCGTAAGATGGCACAACGCGCACGTCGGGAAAGAGAGCGTTCTGAGAATTACACTCAACCTCTACCCAAAGACTTTCCAGTATTGACACCACCCAAGTCCCTCTCCCAATTCTCCGAGCATGCTCCACTTGCTAAAATGGTTATTGCAGTCCCCTCGCATTCCCAACCATCTCTTCGTACAATATTGGTTGAACATTCGACTACTCAATTGTGCAATGTCGAGGTACAATTACTATTATCATTGTTCGTATTTGGATTAAAATACATAAAATTAACTACCTGCAATGCTAGAATGAATGTGTACTTGTGCGGTAAACACGAGTATGTCACACGCCCACTAATTGTCGGACAAATGGAAAAGAAAATATGTCTATCTTTTTGGTAAGTTTTTTGATCAAGTACTCGATACGTATCTCTTTTGCTCTTAAGAAAATTATGGTTGTAATGTATTGTATTTCCCCTGTTCGATAGTTGCATAGGAAAATACTGGTGATTTACACTCCCCCACAACCCTTATGTCATGATCTGCAAGACCTAACTCCATTGCACCGAGCCACTATAGCACACCTTCCACAAAAAAGGTCGCGGATAAATAATTTGGAATGTTATCTAACACCTACAATTGCGTCCGACCCAGTTTTCATTCCAACTGACTTTGCTTTAGTCCATCATAATGTTATGCCAAGAGAAGTTAATTCGGTTTTTCCGAATAAAAAGAATATACTCTCATGTATCATGATTTAAAAGCTTTTAAAGCTAAAAGTCATTATGAAATAATAAATGAAATTAAATAACTATGTACTACAAATATAAGGAAAATAGTATGAAATAATAAATGAAATTAAAAAGAGAAAATAGACAAATGTCACGTCTGAATCCTACATCAGCAGCTCTCTTTCTCACTTATTCAAATTTCAAATCTGGTAGCTCTCTCTCTTCTACCACAAACATAGCTCTCTCTCATTCCCCCAAACAGCTCCGTCCCTCAAAACTCTCTTAAATCTCTTATACCCAATACCCAGCCCTAATCTACCAGCCCTAATCTTCGCCGGTGCGATAACGGCAGCGTAGCATACACAGTCGCTATTTTAGCCCAATCTCTCGGTACTATTAGAGAGCAAAAAAGTTTGAAGTGCAACCGACCATGAATGAGAAAGCCAGAGTCTCCAAATAACTCAATACCAAACACCGTAAGGTTTTATCCTTTTTTCTGTTTTACAGCTTGATTTTTTATCATATTTTGGTAATATTGCTTCGATATGCGATTTTCCATGATTTTCAGAATGAAATTTTATTACCCTTTTCTTTGGTTTACTGATATGCTTAATTTGAGCTTAGTTTGATTTCTGGATCATTATTAGGCATTTATCTCGATTTTATAGTTTTTATTGATGGTTATTTTGTTCTGGGTATTTTTGTTTATAGATTGAATATGTTTGTGTTCTGGGTATTTTTCATGAATATGTTTGTGTAGTATCAAACAAAGAGAGCTCCCCAAAGCAACAATGATTAAGAGAAGACGAATAATTCTTCAAAAATACTCCAATAATTATATATTTAGTATATATTTAATAGTAATTTAAGAATCAATTATAGAGGGTGACCAAGCGAAAGCAATGATTTTCGTGAATTTGTTGGTTGGAAGCTCAGAGTAACAAAAGATTTATAGTAAAAAAGCTCTTGTAAAATAAGTACTAGGAACTGTCCTTTTCACCTTGAATTTCATAGAGTACAAATAATTGAAAGTAGGTTGCACATGAACACCTCTCTATTTCAATGGTAGTTACTGTACTAATTATATTACAAATAATCTCTATTTCAATGACTTATTATAAATTATCGTTATTTCATAAATGTGCTTGCCACCGCCTTTTCTCTTATGTGACTATGGGTTTCATTTTTATGGCAGGGTTAAAAGTTCTATTTTTAGTCTTTGTGTTCTTTTTATTTAATAGGTTCTTGAAGTATTCATGAAAGATTGATTTTTCAGGATTTGATATTTCCAAGTAGAAATTTAGATTCCTTTTCTTTTTTCTTTAAGTTAGAGTATGCCTCTAAGTTCAAGTTTTCTTATTACGAAACTTCCAAACTTGGTTAAGTTGCTTATGCAAAGAGACGTAAGATGTTATTTATGATAACTTCCAAACTTGGTTAAGTCCTGCACTCTTAGTGTTGAAAAAGAAAATATGGAGTTTTTACTTTTGTTTGCAGAAGTAGTTGTAGACATCATTCATACTCAAATCCATGGTGATTTGAGTATGCAATATATGGACATGTATGATTCATCTAATAAGAGAATTTTTAATTTATATATTTGATATTATCTGATTGTGGTATCATTCTTGAAGGCATAAAGCTATTCTTGCACTTTCTCTTTCCTTAATCAAGATATATTACTATTAGTTACAAGCTATACTAAGTTTAATGTATCATCTATCATATCTTTGGTAACTTTAAGCGTGAATCGAAACGCCTATATTGGAAAAAGTTCACAATTCAATGAGCATAATTTAAATTTATATTCCATTACATTTAGATAAGAGTTTAGTATTTAAAATGTCACTGTAGGGCTCTACCAAGTTTGCTTATGTTTAAATTAGATATTATTTATAGTACCTTAGGTTATTAATTGTATATCCTTCACCAAAGTAACTAAAACTTCACCAAATTAGATATTATTTATAGTACCTTAGGTTATTAAATTAGATATTAGTCTTATATCATAACTAAAATTTCACCAAAGTAAAATATATAAATTTTTCATATTGTTTTTCGCATGTTACCCCTTTAAAATGCGAAAAAAATTAGAGGTATATCGAATTTTGATGTTTTCAAAACTTAAACAAATCATATCAATTTTGAATTTTAGGAACAGAGGGAATATACCATAGATGTCACTAAAAGTATATTTTTGTACTACTGTAATTGGTTTACTTCTCCTAGCTATTTGTTATGGAATACACCATAGAATTGTATGAATACTGAAGTAATCTCAGTTATTCAAATTTCAAATCTTGTATCTCTCTCTTCTACTACAAACAGAGCTCTCTCTCATAGAGAAACGGTGCGATAATCTGCAATTTCATCCCCAAATCTCTAATACCCAGCCCCTAATCTACCAGCCAGAGCATAGAGAAACGGTGCGATAATCTGCAATTTCAGCCCCAAGTCGCAGTCATCTCTCTCTTCTACTCTCCCGCTGGTGCCCAATCTCAGTCGCTATACCCAGTCGCTATACCATGAATGAGAAAGGCAGAGTCTCCAAACACCAAAAGGTAACGTGTTCATCTTATTTCTTCTCTTCCTCAAATAGGAAGAACCCTAGCCTCCAATACCTTGCCATCGCAAGTCAAATTTGTGTTTATTTTGGGATTTTGAAGTAAAATTTGCAGGCTTAATTGTGAGGATGAGATTATTGCAGATATCTTTTTATATTACCTCATATCTTCTTATATTACCTCATTTTAAAATTGATTTTTCGGGTTAGATTTGTGATGATTTTCTCAAAAATGTTTAGTTAAATCGGGCAAATTAAGCCGATTGAAGGTTCACTAACTCTCCGTGAATTGGGATTTGGTATAATCTTTGATTTACTCCATCTAATCCTTCTATCATACTGAGATTTGTGAATATTTTTGGGGTTTAATCCTATTTTTTATAAACCCTCTATTGATTTCCTCTATTGATTTGTTTTTTCGTCTTTCCTGCTAATTCTTGAAGATTCTACTTTCTGTCTCCACTGGCTAATTTTTGGAATTAAGTAATCTCTCTTAATCTCTCTTAAAATATGTATAATTTTTCTATGATTTTTATGTCATATGCTGTGAACCTGTGTACCCCCTCCCACATTGAGAACTCATTTTTTTATCATATTTTTATCATATTTTCGGTACTTAGAATTAAATTTTATTACCCTTTTCTTTGGTTTACTGATATGCTTAATGATGGTTATTTTGTTCTGGGTATTTTTCACCTTTAAATATATTTTAATTGTTTGTTGATACTCGGGAAAAGAAAGACATACCATACCCATACTCATACTCAACAAATTTACCCATAAAGCCGGCCAAGTTGCACCCCTAAAGTGGAGTACTATTCAAAGACTATCAAGTATACATTCTTCAAAAATACTCCAATAATTATATAATTAGTATACATTTTGTAGTCATTTGCCTTGTGTTTGGAATTGAATTTATAACCTCTCTATGTTATTTATTTAACAATGACTTATTATAAATTATCGTTATTTCATAAATGTGCTTGCCACCGCCTTTTGTTTGCAGGAGTAGTTATGCAATATTTGATATTATTTGAAATCATAAAGCTATTCTTGCACGTTCTCTTTCCTCAATCAAGCTTTGGTAACTGTAAGCGTGAATCAAAACGTCTATATTGGAAAAAATGTTAAGTTATTAGATATTATGTTTAAATAAGATATTATTTATAGTACCTTAGGTTATTAATTGTATATCATTCAATCCCAAAATGTTTTTGCTTAAAAGACATAATTTATGTAAATTTTTTACCAATGTAAAACTTGTGGTGAGATCTTTAAACCCAATTTGACTGTTTATGGAGGTTTCTCCAACTTGAAAGTTGGAAAAGATATAAAATTTTCATATTGTTTTTCATATTGTTTTTCAAATTTTGATGTTTTCAAAACTTAAACAAATCATATCAATTTTGAATGTTAGGATTTTGCAAATCAACTCGAGATTGAACAGATTGAATAGAATTTGTTTGTTATGTATTGTTCATTTTTATGTGTTGTTGTGGGTTTAATGTTTGAAAGCTACTTTAATTATAATTAAAATCTACTTCAATTATAACTACCACCTTAAGAAAAATGTATTTTCTCTAATTACATGCTCTTATAAATTATTATTGTCAATATTCCTTTATTAAATAAATTATTGCATGTGTTCCTGATGATTAAGTGTCACGGTGTCTAATTTTCACTATTTGAATGATACCATTCATTTTGAATTTCTTATTGATTAACACGATAAGTTAGATGAAAACTAATCAGAGTTGGTGTTGATAAAGTTCTATTTAATTACATTTGCTTAAGAAATGCTTTGGACTTTGAATTAAGTCTATTACTTGACAACTATTTATGTGGAGAAACTTTTAAATTTATTTTTTATTGTTTCTTTCCTTTATGATGTATCGAATTGAATTCATCCGAATACTAAATTCCTCACTTTCATGTGCCTCCTAACACGTAATGACTATATATTTGGCTGTTCCTTTTTTTTTTCTTCCAGAAAATCAAATTCATTGAAATTCTTAATGAAAAATGACACCAATTAAAGAAGTTAAACATAAGATGTCAAGAAAATAATTAAAAAATTAAAAAATTATAAAAAAGAGCTAGGCTCGGAAGATTGAATGTATTGAATGTATTTTTGAAAGTAAGCATAGTTTTGATCAAGATATGAAATCTGTCTTTGCAGCTTCATGTTTAATTTATTAAGTTTGCTCTTACAGGTTGATCCGAGTGATAGAAACAACATACCTGTCAATGTTTTGTCTGAATGTGCTCTTAATCAATTACATATGGATAAGGTAACATTACTGGTATTGTTAAAAAAATTTATTTTGATATTAATTTGCATTTTTTTTACTAATGTCTTATTTTGTATTTCCTAGGAGAATTCACATGTGAATCACTTGAATAACCTAAGTGTTATTCCATCTTCAACGAAGGGGAAAGAAAAAATTGGTTGTTCTATTGGAAAAGAAAATTGGTTTAATCAACCGGTATGTTGTACTAATCGTTGTTTATCTTTTGATAAAAATTGTTTAGAGCATTATACACTAAATTGTCGGTGATATTTTTGAGTTCCTCACCCCTCAGTCTCCGTCTCAGTCTCACGCTCGCTCTTACACTTCTCTCTCACGCATACACGACTCCATACCATTTTGAGAGCGATATTTCTTATGAATTTGATTTTAAAAAATTATGTTTTTTGGACATGCTAACCTAATGCCTTATTTTGTACTTCCTAGGCGAATTCAAATGTGAATCACTTGAACAACTCGAGAAAGTCTCCATCTTCGACGAAGGGGAAACAAAAAATTGGCAGCTCAACTGGAAAAGAAAATTGGGTTACTCAATCGGTATGTTGTACTGATCGTTCTTTTAAGCATATCTAATAGCTAATGGAAAAGCATATCTAATAGCTAATAGCTATCTAACGTGTTGGTATTTCGGTTAGAGCGATATACACTATATTGTCGGTGATATTTTTGAGTTCCTCACCCTTCACTCTCACCCTTACACATCTCTATCACGCACACACAACTCTATTCTTACATGAATTTTGCAGCTCTACATGAATTTGATTTTTGACCTGCTAACATATTGTCCAAATTATGTATTGGTTTCCTTAGCCATTCTTACATATAGATTCTTAGTTAGTTTTCTTAATTTTTTTGTTTTCCCTTCGTAAATTCCTACGTTGTGTTTACTTGCAGTAAATTAATGTTATTTCTATCAGGGATTTGAAATTATATTAGTTCGCTAATTATTTAACTTATTTCACACATCACTTCCTATCCTAGGCTCCCGCATCAAATTTCTCTTCCTCTAAAATTACCCAAAGCGCTAGACGTGAACAAAATCGCAATGATAGTAGTACGTGCTCGCGGCATAAGATGGCACAACGTGCACGTCGGGAAAGAGAGCGTTATGAGAATTACACTCAACCTCTACCCAAAGACTTTCCAGTATTAACACCACCCAGAGAGAAAGTATGTCACACGGCCACTAATTGTCGGACAAATGGAAAAGAAAATATGTCTACCTCTTTGGTAAGTTTTTTGATCAAGTACTTGATACGTATCTCTTTTGCTCTTAAGAAAAATATAATTGTATTGTATTGTCTTTCCCCTGTTTGATAGTTGTATAGGAAAATACCGGTGATTTACACTCCCCCACAACCCTTATGTCATGATCTGCAATACCTAACTCCATTGCACCGAGCCACTATAGCACACCTTCCACAAAAAAGGTCGCGGACAAATAATTTGGAATGTTATCTAACACCTACAATTGCGTCCGACCCAGTTTTCATTCCAACTGACTTTGCTTTATTCTCACCTATTCTGGCGCGACCTTTACCGTCGCCTCGAAATTTAGAGACAAACTTTGCTCACTATGAAGTTGTCCCCGATGTAGCACCACATTCTCATCAAACTGACGACAATGTCCTCATGACGTCGTCTCCTGTTCTGGCAGATCTAACAGTGTATGTATATTCTACATAGTTTATTAGTTGCCTACTATTTTCTTACTTCTCATATTTGTGTACATACAATTTTTAATTGTAGATTCCCACCAGAACCCTTTAGCGATGTTGACAGTATGTTTAGTGATGACGAAATGAATGTTATTATCCCTGTCAATAATGAGCGTCATTTTCTCGGGCCGATGAATATTCAATGTCCTTATTGTTCAGCCTTACATTGGCGGGACGAACGATTATCTCGCACAGGGTTGTCCAATCCAAGATTCGGAACATGTTGTCTACAAGGCAAAATTAAGTTACCAGAACTCATTGCACCCCCACCTCCTATTCGTGCATTGTTTGATGGCCATGATGGTCAATCAAAATCATTTCGTCGGCATATTAGGGAGTACAATGCAGCTAATGCTTTCACGAGCTTGGGTGCTAAGCTTGACGACAGATTACTCAACTCAAGAGGGCCAACATCATTCACTATCTATGGAGAATTACGTCACCGTACCGGGTCATTGTTACCCCCGGATGGTTGCGCACCCATCTACTGTCAGTTGTACATATATGACCCAGCCACTGCATTGGATATTCGGTTTACGCGTAATAATAACTTGTGTCGAGATGTCCTCAACACTGTACAGAATTGTTTGTTGTCAGTGAATCATTTTGCTTCAAAGTACAAACGTGCCCATGAAATACTAACTGAGTCAGAATCTTCAGATCATGATTTACGTGCTCACCTTCATTACACGTCATCAACTAATAGGCATCAATACAATCTTCCAACCACTGATGAAATAGCTGTGATTTTGCCTGGTGATGGTAGTGAGAGTAGTGGTATGCGGGATATTGTTCTGCACCTAAAAGGAGATAATAGAGCCCTGAGCCAGATCAATGAGTGTCATCCAGCATATTTACCATTACACTATGTACTTCTATTCCCTACTGGTGAGCTTGGTTGGGAACCTGGTCTACGACAGTGGAACTCCGAACAAAATGATTTTTCAGTAAGAAGGATGACACAGATGCAATTTTACAGTTATCGTATGTTTCCACGTCCCACCGAATATTCTACAATTCTTAGAGGAGGAAAGTTATTTCAGGAGTTTATAGTAGATGCTTGGGCATCAACTGAGCAAAACAGGTTGTCTTACATCAGACTCAATCAGGATAAGTTGCGTCGTGAGATATATGCAAATTTGTGTGATGGCAGTGTTGATGAGTTGGGCCCCGATCAGATCGGACAACGCTTTGTTTTGCCATCGTCCTTTACTGGGAGTGCACGTAACATGAGCCAGATTTTTCATGACTCTATGGCCATTACAAGGTACCACCAACACCCTGACATCTTTCTCACCATGACGGCCAACCCAAAATGGCCCGAAATAACAGCTGCCTTACTAGAACACCAAACCTCTTTGGATCGTCCAGACATAGTTGCCCGTGTTTTTGAGTTAAAACGGCGTGCCCTGATGCATGAGGTAAAAAATGAACAGATTTTTGGTAGAAAAGTTGCTCATGTATTCACCATTGAGTTCCAAAAACGAGGGTTACCACATATGCATGCTTTATTCTTCCTTCATGGCCCTGACAAGATTCAGACAACTGCACAAGTGGATCGGTTAGTTAGTGCTGAATTCCCAGATCCATCCTCTGATCCAACTCTGTACGAAACAATCAAGAGTTGTATGGTTCATGGTCCCTGTGGTTCTCGAAACCCTTATTCAACTTGCATGGTGAACGGTGCATGCCGGTTCCATTATCCAAAAGCCTTTGCAGATTTAACTACTATGGATGAACATGGGTACCCTGTTTACCGTCGTCGCCGTTATGGTCAGTCTTACACCACCAGAGGGCATACATTTGATAATCGAGACGTCGTACCTTACAATCCACACCCATCAAGAAAGTTCAACTGTCATATAAATGTGGAGGTCTGTGCAGGAATGAGGTGCGTCAAATATATCCACAAGTACATTTACAAAGGTCATGACCGCACAACTATGGTTTTAGAAGGACCAAATGGAAATAATGAGATAAAGCAATACCTTGATGCAAGGTATATTGGACCGACAGAGGCTGCATGGCGACTCTTCGGTTATCCTCTTCATGAAGAAATTCCTTCGGTGGTACGGCTGGATCTACATTTGCCTGGGATGCATCAAGTTATTTATGATCCTACTAAAACACTTGAAACAATAAGACTTGGGTCTAGGAGTCAAATCACAACTCTAACTGGATTCTTTGACTGTTGTTCTTCAAATGATGTTGCACGTGCCTACACATACCAAGAATTTCCCCAACATTTCGTTTGGAACAAAGGTCGGAAGATTTGGACTCCGAGACAGAGTGGGTTTGCAATTGGCAGATTATACTTTGCTACGCCCAATTCTGGGGAGCGGTTTTACCTTCGATTGCTATTAACAGTTGTCAGAGGACCGCATTCTTTTGATGGTCTACGCACGATCAATGGTGTGTTTCATGATAGTTTTAAATCAGCGTGTGTAGCTATGGGGCTCCTGGAAGATGATGCAGAGTGGGTACAATGCCTCCAGGAGGCTTCAACCATGTATACGGGATACCAGTTACGGAGACTATTCTGCATCATTCTGGTAGAATGCTCCCCAATACAACCATGCACTCTGTGGAATCAATTCTCCGTCCATATATGTGATGATCTTCGTCACAAACTACAAACAACTTTTGGCATATACGATCCAACACAGTCTCAAATCGAAGATTACGGTTTATATTTGATTGATCAGTTGCTACATGAATCTGGCAAAAAATTGGATGACTTCCCACCTATGCCACACCCCGTTCAAAATTGGAGTTCTGTTTCAGGTAATAGATTGTTGATCGATCATATGCAACTACGAAATGAAGCTAATCAACTGAATGACCTTTTGAATATTGATGTTTTAAATAATGCTCAACGTACGGCTTATGATGCTATTACTATCTCCGTTGCTGAAAATCAGGGCAAAATATTTTTCCTCAGTGGAGGTGCAGGAACTGGGAAAACCTTTTTGTACAACACCATCACCACTAAAATGCGCAGCGAAGGTCATATTGTCATTACAGTTGCTTCATCAGGAATTGCATCGTTGTTGTTGTTAGGCGGTCGGACAGCTCATTCTACATTTTGCATTCCATTCGATATCATAGAAAGCTCAGTATGTGGTTTCAGCAAACAGTCACCGCATGGGGAATTATTTAGGGAGGCTCGCTTGATAATATGGGACGAAGTTCCCATGCAGCATCGACATGGTGTTGAGGCAGTTGATCGCACACTTCGTGACGTCCGTGATGATAACCGACCATTCGGTGGTATCACAATTGTGCTTGGCGGGGATTTTCGTCAAATACTACCGGTGATACCTAAGGGTCAGCGAGAACAAATTGTTGGTGCATCTTTAAGACGTTCTACAATGTGGGCGAGTGTGTGCGTATTGACTTTGAGCATAAACATGCGTCTGAATAGCAATCATCCTGCAAATTCTTCTCACGCATCCTTCTTGGAAGAGGTGATTTATATTACAGATTATTCATTTAATTATTCATTTATATATACTGATATGTTTCACATCTTACTTAGATTGGGATCGGTACGCAAGATACTGTGGAACTTCCTCCAACGATACACAGGTGTCGAACTCTGCATGAACTAATTTCCAGAGTTTATCCACAACTAGATGTGCTCAGTGTGGTAACCCCATCCTACTTAACTGAGCGCACAATTCTTTCTACTCGGAATGATGATGTCTGCGCCATCAATGATGCTGCTCTAGAAATTTATCCTGGCGAGACGTATACCTACTTAGCAGCTGACAAGGTGTCAGATGGGGACGAACTCTGTCGTTCTACCACTAATCAATATCCAAGTGAGTTTCTAAATTCTCTAAACCCGCCAGGTTTACCGCCTTTCAAGTTGGAGCTAAAGGTCGGGTGCCCCATCATATTGTTGAGGAATATAGCCCCGAAAGATGGACTCTGTAACGGGACCAGACTAATGGTTGTCAAGTGCGCATCGCGGGTTATTGAGGCTAGAATTCTAACTGGTGACAAATCTTCGAATCTGTGTTTCATCCCGCGGATATCATTATCACCGTCGTCCAAAGATTTACCATTTCAAATGACTAGACGCCAATTCCCAATACGCTTAACATATGCTATGACAATCAATAAGTCGCAAGGCCAGTCAGTCAAGTTTGTTGGTGTAGATTTGCGCTTGCCTGTATTCAGCCACGGTCACCTATATGTGGCCATGTCTAGGTGCACGTCGGCTGATCGCATCAGTGTCCTTCTCCCTCCTAATGAATCATCTATCACGACAAATATCGTATATCCGGAGGTGTTGTTGGACTCTGTGTAAATATTACTACCTTTTTTAATGTTTTGCAACTTAGGTCAGGTAATTGGTTCATGACTTTTGTTACGTTCCAAGTAATCAGCAAACTTCTTTCTTGGTAGAAATATTGTTTTCTCATATTCTTGATTTGAAATGCTCTTCATTTGTTAGTTTTAATGTATGTCGTACCTTTAGTCTACTCCTTTAGTAATCTTGAAATTAGGATTTTTGATTAACATTTTTCCTAACCAATATCAAAATTCATATCAAAATCAAAACCCTCGAACTGGGATGTTCCTAATTCAAATTTCCAATACCCTAATTTCAAAACTAATTGGCAGCACCTAATATTGTCATTTTGAGAGAGATTAAAAACTAAAAAGTACCTGATTAGATTCGCTCTTAGACGTTTGGGAATGGACAACAGTCCGCAAGTCCAATATTACGAACTGTCGTAGTTATAGCTGTCGGAGATGAGAAGGCGATGGCGTTATTAAATAATATTTTGAACATATTTATAGTAACCACTTGAGTCCGAATCAAGTCTCAATTTTACTGTCTCACGAGTACTATTGCTATTAACCTTAAATTTTAAGGTCACATTGAGTCCAAGAGTAGCATTTAGTCCTTGAACATATTGAAACAACCTATCCTAACTTGAGCCATCTTGATTTATACTCTTTTTGAAGTGCTTATTTGTGTCTTTTATTGGTGAGGATGGTTTTTTTGTGCACTCATTGTCTTATAGTATAAAAGAGAAAACAAGAAATTCCGAGTTCTAGAAGTAAAGGAGAAATTATAACATTATATGAATTATTAGTTAGCCAATGAATCATGATTTACTTTTTTAAAAAAATAAGCTATTTACTTTCATATTGCGTTAAGTGAAAATTTGGATCACTTTCATAATTATAGATTGTTTTTTGGTATACATTTATTTTTGCAGATTAGTATTGTAGATTTCTTTTTTATGGAATTTATTTTTTTCAAGCTTAGCATTAGGTATAGACTGACTCATAGAAGAAATTGGTCGTTTGGATGTTACCTTACTTTTCTTGTGTCTGTGGATGTCATTTATATCTCCATCTCCATCTCCATCATGCATTCTTTTCTATAATCAATAGGAAAAATAATTTCTTTAATTATGTAAACCAATTAAAATGAGTGTGTGAGACTGTCTTAGGATCCAGAAATTCAAACAAAGGCTACAGATTTGAACTGAGTCTTAATGGAGAATAGCACAGTCGAACATTCTCATTAATATCAGTTTATTCATAATTTTAAAAAAAATTACTTCAGGTAGAGAAAATGGGAGAGAGAAACTTATGACAATAGTCAAATTGAGTAGTTTGTGTATCATGTTTCTTTTGCTACTGCAGGGGTTTGTGACCTTTGACTAAAGAATGTCATGCTGCCAAGCTTTTCTCAAAGCATATGAAGGTTGAGGATCAAGTAGTGATATATTTTCTCAAAATTTTTATTAGGACCGAGTACTGGAATCTATAATATAAGATGAGGAGGTCTTTCAAAGCGTTTCGTTGTTCATAAAGTAAAGTAAGGGTTCTTATGTTTCGGATTTATAGTTGTTTTATTTTGACTCACATATTTCGATAATTTTTATATTTTAAATATTTTCAGGTATACATTGAAGGATACTTGGTGTAAGCTGTAGAGAATACTTGGTGTAAGCTGTAAAGTAATGGGTCTTATGCTCAAAATGTTTTTTCTCTATTTTCTGCATGTTTGTATATTTTTGGTTCCATCTTTTGTAAAGTTAACTAATTATACATGGTTATGATGATTTTTTGGTATGGAATGATTATTTTTTTGGTGGTTTGTATATGTATTGATGATTGTAAGTTTTGTAGACAGGTTTAAAATTTTTTGGAGTTCTATTTTTAAAGGAAACTCTGCCGAAATTTCTTGAAATTAGTACCGACTAGCTTGATGTTTTGGTGGTTGGATGTGTTGATGATTGAGTATGTATTAATTGTTGTGTTGGTATGTCTTTAGATAATGTAATATTTTTCATTACGTCGTGCCTCTATGTTGTTATATGTACATCATGCACTGGTATTAATCTAATCTAATTTCAAGATGGATGTTATATGTACATGATGCGTCTATATTTTGTGTCACTAGGAGATAATTCTCCTCTTAATAACATGTGTTTGTTGAGAAAGAGCGGTGCAAGTCCCAGATATCACATGTTGCTGCAAAATAACTCTCATTTCAATTTTTCTTTCTTTCATAATTTATTTTTAGTTTTTTGAGAATTATACAGTGCCTTCAGGCGCGGGTTATCGATACTAAATAGCTCGATGATTGAGTTTGTATTAATTGTTGTGGTAGTATGTGTTTTTAGTAAATATAATATTTTTCAAATTTTAATTTAATTTTTCGTTACGCCGTGCCTTTAGGCACGGGTTATAGCTAGTTAGATAATAATACTAAAGAAAATAATAATAGAGACAGTAACGGATCTATGCATAGGGTAGGGAGCATCTGAGCTCACTGAATAAATAAAAAATATATAAATTTTTCTTTTACTTTAAAATTTGACCAAAGTGAACTAAATAATTGAATTCACCCTATAGATGAGTCAACTACTCAAAAGAGAATATAAATTTTATATTATTATGAGTTATGACAGCTTAAGACTTTAATAAATGTAATAGTGCTTTAGAAATAGAAATACAAAGTCCAATTAATTATATATGTTTTCACAAAAAGAATAAATGTAGTATTGATATACATATAAGTATGGCCGTATGGGTAGTGTAGTGACAAGTAGTACGGTCACATCAAGTAGACCAATTGTTGAAGTTGGAGGGAGCGATGGCAAACCGTGAATCCCCATTTCATCCTTATGTTTTTTTTTACCTTTCAAATTTGTTGTTTTGTTATTTATTGCATCAAATAGTAAGGAATACAAACTTTTATTTAGAGAATATATATATATATAGTCTGATTTTTTAACGGACTGATTCGTTAACGAATCGGCTATGACAACGGTTATAGAATAGAAAACAGTCGTCATAATGTACGGCGATGACTTTCTGTCTTGACGGTCCGAACCGTTGTCATAGCCAGTTCGTTTTATCGAGAGAGTTTATATATATACTAGCTATAACCCGTGCCTAAAGGCACGGCGTAACGAAAAATTAAATTAAAATTTGAAAAATATTATATTTACTAAAAACACATACTACCACAACAATTAATACAAACTCAATCATCGAGCTATTTAGTATCGATAACCCGCGCCTGAAGGCACTGTATAATTCTCAAAAAACTAAAAATAAATTATGAAAGAAAGAAAAATTGAAATGAGAGTTATTTTGCAGCAACATGTGATATCTGGGACTTGCACCGCTCTTTCTCAACAAACACATGTTATTAAGAGGAGAATTATCTCCTAGTGACACAAAATATAGACGCATCATGTACATATAACATCCATCTTGAAATTAGATTAGATTAATACCAGTGCATGATGTACATATAACAACATAGAGGCACGACGTAATGAAAAATATTACATTATCTAAAGACATACCAACACAACAATTAATACATACTCAATCATCAACACATCCAACCACCAAAACATCAAGCTAGTCGGTACTAATTTCAAGAAATTTCGGCAGAGTTTCCTTTAAAAATAGAACTCCAAAAAATTTTAAACCTGTCTACAAAACTTACAATCATCAATACATATACAAACCACCAAAAAAATAATCATTCCATACCAAAAAATCATCATAACCATGTATAATTAGTTAACTTTACAAAAGATGGAACCAAAAATATACAAACATGCAGAAAATAGAGAAAAAACATTTTGAGCATAAGACCCATTACTTTACAGCTTACACCAAGTATTCTCTACAGCTTACACCAAGTATCCTTCAATGTATACCTGAAAATATTTAAAATATAAAAATTATCGAAATATGTGAGTCAAAATAAAACAACTATAAATCCGAAACATAAGAACCCTTACTTTACTTTATGAACAACGAAACGCTTTGAAAGACCTCCTCATCTTATATTATAGATTCCAGTACTCGGTCCTAATAAAAATTTTGAGAAAATATATCACTACTTGATCCTCAACCTTCATATGCTTTGAGAAAAGCTTGGCAGCATGACATTCTTTAGTCAAAGGTCACAAACCCCTGCAGTAGCAAAAGAAACATGATACACAAACTACTCAATTTGACTATTGTCATAAGTTTCTCTCTCCCATTTTCTCTACCTGAAGTAATTTTTTTTAAAATTATGAATAAACTGATATTAATGAGAATGTTCGACTGTGCTATTCTCCATTAAGACTCAGTTCAAATCTGTAGCCTTTGTTTGAATTTCTGGATCCTAAGACAGTCTCACACACTCATTTTAATTGGTTTACATAATTAAAGAAATTATTTTTCCTATTGATTATAGAAAAGAATGCATGATGGAGATGGAGATGGAGATATAAATGACATCCACAGACACAAGAAAAGTAAGGTAACATCCAAACGACCAATTTCTTCTATGAGTCAGTCTATACCTAATGCTAAGCTTGAAAAAAATAAATTCCATAAAAAAGAAATCTACAATACTAATCTGCAAAAATAAATGTATACCAAAAAACAATCTATAATTATGAAAGTGATCCAAATTTTCACTTAACGCAATATGAAAGTAAATAGCTTATTTTTTTAAAAAAGTAAATCATGATTCATTGGCTAACTAATAATTCATATAATGTTATAATTTCTCCTTTACTTCTAGAACTCGGAATTTCTTGTTTTCTCTTTTATACTATAAGACAATGAGTGCACAAAAAAACCATCCTCACCAATAAAAGACACAAATAAGCACTTCAAAAAGAGTATAAATCAAGATGGCTCAAGTTAGGATAGGTTGTTTCAATATGTTCAAGGACTAAATGCTACTCTTGGACTCAATGTGACCTTAAAATTTAAGGTTAATAGCAATAGTACTCGTGAGACAGTAAAATTGAGACTTGATTCGGACTCAAGTGGTTACTATAAATATGTTCAAAATATTATTTAATAACGCCATCGCCTTCTCATCTCCGACAGCTATAACTACGACAGTTCGTAATATTGGACTTGCGGACTGTTGTCCATTCCCAAACGTCTAAGAGCGAATCTAATCAGGTACTTTTTAGTTTTTAATCTCTCTCAAAATGACAATATTAGGTGCTGCCAATTAGTTTTGAAATTAGGGTATTGGAAATTTGAATTAGGAACATCCCAGTTCGAGGGTTTTGATTTTGATATGAATTTTGATATTGGTTAGGAAAAATGTTAATCAAAAATCCTAATTTCAAGATTACTAAAGGAGTAGACTAAAGGTACGACATACATTAAAACTAACAAATGAAGAGCATTTCAAATCAAGAATATGAGAAAACAATATTTCTACCAAGAAAGAAGTTTGCTGATTACTTGGAACGTAACAAAAGTCATGAACCAATTACCTGACCTAAGTTGCAAAACATTAAAAAAGGTAGTAATATTTACACAGAGTCCAACAACACCTCCGGATATACGATATTTGTCGTGATAGATGATTCATTAGGAGGGAGAAGGACACTGATGCGATCAGCCGACGTGCACCTAGACATGGCCACATATAGGTGACCGTGGCTGAATACAGGCAAGCGCAAATCTACACCAACAAACTTGACTGACTGGCCTTGCGACTTATTGATTGTCATAGCATATGTTAAGCGTATTGGGAATTGGCGTCTAGTCATTTGAAATGGTAAATCTTTGGACGACGGTGATAATGATATCCGCGGGATGAAACACAGATTCGAAGATTTGTCACCAGTTAGAATTCTAGCCTCAATAACCCGCGATGCGCACTTGACAACCATTAGTCTGGTCCCGTTACAGAGTCCATCTTTCGGGGCTATATTCCTCAACAATATGATGGGGCACCCGACCTTTAGCTCCAACTTGAAAGGCGGTAAACCTGGCGGGTTTAGAGAATTTAGAAACTCACTTGGATATTGATTAGTGGTAGAACGACAGAGTTCGTCCCCATCTGACACCTTGTCAGCTGCTAAGTAGGTATACGTCTCGCCAGGATAAATTTCTAGAGCAGCATCATTGATGGCGCAGACATCATCATTCCGAGTAGAAAGAATTGTGCGCTCAGTTAAGTAGGATGGGGTTACCACACTGAGCACATCTAGTTGTGGATAAACTCTGGAAATTAGTTCATGCAGAGTTCGACACCTGTGTATCGTTGGAGGAAGTTCCACAGTATCTTGCGTACCGATCCCAATCTAAGTAAGATGTGAAACATATCAGTATATATAAATGAATAATTAAATGAATAATCTGTAATATAAATCACCTCTTCCAAGAAGGATGCGTGAGAAGAATTTGCAGGATGATTGCTATTCAGACGCATGTTTATGCTCAAAGTCAATACGCACACACTCGCCCACATTGTAGAACGTCTTAAAGATGCACCAACAATTTGTTCTCGCTGACCCTTAGGTATCACCGGTAGTATTTGACGAAAATCCCCGCCAAGCACAATTGTGATACCACCGAATGGTCGGTTATCATCACGGACGTCACGAAGTGTGCGATCAACTGCCTCAACACCATGTCGATGCTGCATGGGAACTTCGTCCCATATTATCAAGCGAGCCTCCCTAAATAATTCCCCATGCGGTGACTGTTTGCTGAAACCACATACTGAGCTTTCTATGATATCGAATGGAATGCAAAATGTAGAATGAGCTGTCCGACCGCCTAACAACAACAACGATGCAATTCCTGATGAAGCAACTGTAATGACAATATGACCTTCGCTGCGCATTTTAGTGGTGATGGTGTTGTACAAAAAGGTTTTCCCAGTTCCTGCACCTCCACTGAGGAAAAATATTTTGCCCTGATTTTCAGCAACGGAGATAGTAATAGCATCATAAGCCGTACGTTGAGCATTATTTAAAACATCAATATTCAAAAGGTCATTCAGTTGATTAGCTTCATTTCGTAGTTGCATATGATCGATCAACAATCTATTACCTGAAACAGAACTCCAATTTTGAACGGGGTGTGGCATAGGTGGGAAGTCATCCAATTTTTTGCCAGATTCATGTAGCAACTGATCAATCAAATATAAACCGTAATCTTCGATTTGAGACTGTGTTGGATCGTATATGCCAAAAGTTGTTTGTAGTTTGTGACGAAGATCATCACATATATGGACGGAGAATTGATTCCACAGAGTGCATGGTTGTATTGGGGAGCATTCTACCAGAATGATGCAGAATAGTCTCCGTAACTGGTATCCCGTATACATGGTTGAAGCCTCCTGGAGGCATTGTACCCACTCTGCATCATCTTCCAGGAGCCCCATAGCTACACACGCTGATTTAAAACTATCATGAAACACACCATTGATCGTGCGTAGACCATCAAAAGAATGCGGTCCTCTGACAACTGTTAATAGCAATCGAAGGTAAAACCGCTCCCCAGAATTGGGCGTAGCAAAGTATAATCTGCCAATTGCAAACCCACTCTGTCTCGGAGTCCAAATCTTCCGACCTTTGTTCCAAACGAAATGTTGGGGAAATTCTTGGTATGTGTAGGCACGTGCAACATCATTTGAAGAACAACAGTCAAAGAATCCAGTTAGAGTTGTGATTTGACTCCTAGACCCAAGTCTTATTGTTTCAAGTGTTTTAGTAGGATCATAAATAACTTGATGCATCCCAGGCAAATGTAGATCCAGCCGTACCACCGAAGGAATTTCTTCATGAAGAGGATAACCGAAGAGTCGCCATGCAGCCTCTGTCGGTCCAATATACCTTGCATCAAGGTATTGCTTTATCTCATTATTTCCATTTGGTCCTTCTAAAACCATAGTTGTGCGGTCATGACCTTTGTAAATGTACTTGTGGATATATTTGACGCACCTCATTCCTGCACAGACCTCCACATTTATATGACAGTTGAACTTTCTTGATGGGTGTGGATTGTAAGGTACGACGTCTCGATTATCAAATGTATGCCCTCTGGTGGTGTAAGACTGACCATAACGGCGACGACGGTAAACAGGGTACCCATGTTCATCCATAGTAGTTAAATCTGCAAAGGCTTTTGGATAATGGAACCGGCATGCACCGTTCACCATGCAAGTTGAATAAGGGTTTCGAGAACCACAGGGACCATGAACCATACAACTCTTGATTGTTTCGTACAGAGTTGGATCAGAGGATGGATCTGGGAATTCAGCACTAACTAACCGATCCACTTGTGCAGTTGTCTGAATCTTGTCAGGGCCATGAAGGAAGAATAAAGCATGCATATGTGGTAACCCTCGTTTTTGGAACTCAATGGTGAATACATGAGCAACTTTTCTACCAAAAATCTGTTCATTTTTTACCTCATGCATCAGGGCACGCCGTTTTAACTCAAAAACACGGGCAACTATGTCTGGACGATCCAAAGAGGTTTGGTGTTCTAGTAAGGCAGCTGTTATTTCGGGCCATTTTGGGTTGGCCGTCATGGTGAGAAAGATGTCAGGGTGTTGGTGGTACCTTGTAATGGCCATAGAGTCATGAAAAATCTGGCTCATGTTACGTGCACTCCCAGTAAAGGACGATGGCAAAACAAAGCGTTGTCCGATCTGATCGGGGCCCAACTCATCAACACTGCCATCACACAAATTTGCATATATCTCACGACGCAACTTATCCTGATTGAGTCTGATGTAAGACAACCTGTTTTGCTCAGTTGATGCCCAAGCATCTACTATAAACTCCTGAAATAACTTTCCTCCTCTAAGAATTGTAGAATATTCGGTGGGACGTGGAAACATACGATAACTGTAAAATTGCATCTGTGTCATCCTTCTTACTGAAAAATCATTTTGTTCGGAGTTCCACTGTCGTAGACCAGGTTCCCAACCAAGCTCACCAGTAGGGAATAGAAGTACATAGTGTAATGGTAAATATGCTGGATGACACTCATTGATCTGGCTCAGGGCTCTATTATCTCCTTTTAGGTGCAGAACAATATCCCGCATACCACTACTCTCACTACCATCACCAGGCAAAATCACAGCTATTTCATCAGTGGTTGGAAGATTGTATTGATGCCTATTAGTTGATGACGTGTAATGAAGGTGAGCACGTAAATCATGATCTGAAGATTCTGACTCAGTTAGTATTTCATGGGCACGTTTGTACTTTGAAGCAAAATGATTCACTGACAACAAACAATTCTGTACAGTGTTGAGGACATCTCGACACAAGTTATTATTACGCGTAAACCGAATATCCAATGCAGTGGCTGGGTCATATATGTACAACTGACAGTAGATGGGTGCGCAACCATCCGGGGGTAACAATGACCCGGTACGGTGACGTAATTCTCCATAGATAGTGAATGATGTTGGCCCTCTTGAGTTGAGTAATCTGTCGTCAAGCTTAGCACCCAAGCTCGTGAAAGCATTAGCTGCATTGTACTCCCTAATATGCCGACGAAATGATTTTGATTGACCATCATGGCCATCAAACAATGCACGAATAGGAGGTGGGGGTGCAATGAGTTCTGGTAACTTAATTTTGCCTTGTAGACAACATGTTCCGAATCTTGGATTGGACAACCCTGTGCGAGATAATCGTTCGTCCCGCCAATGTAAGGCTGAACAATAAGGACATTGAATATTCATCGGCCCGAGAAAATGACGCTCATTATTGACAGGGATAATAACATTCATTTCGTCATCACTAAACATACTGTCAACATCGCTAAAGGGTTCTGGTGGGAATCTACAATTAAAAATTGTATGTACACAAATATGAGAAGTAAGAAAATAGTAGGCAACTAATAAACTATGTAGAATATACATACACTGTTAGATCTGCCAGAACAGGAGACGACGTCATGAGGACATTGTCGTCAGTTTGATGAGAATGTGGTGCTACATCGGGGACAACTTCATAGTGAGCAAAGTTTGTCTCTAAATTTCGAGGCGACGGTAAAGGTCGCGCCAGAATAGGTGAGAATAAAGCAAAGTCAGTTGGAATGAAAACTGGGTCGGACGCAATTGTAGGTGTTAGATAACATTCCAAATTATTTGTCCGCGACCTTTTTTGTGGAAGGTGTGCTATAGTGGCTCGGTGCAATGGAGTTAGGTATTGCAGATCATGACATAAGGGTTGTGGGGGAGTGTAAATCACCGGTATTTTCCTATACAACTATCAAACAGGGGAAAGACAATACAATACAATTATATTTTTCTTAAGAGCAAAAGAGATACGTATCAAGTACTTGATCAAAAAACTTACCAAAGAGGTAGACATATTTTCTTTTCCATTTGTCCGACAATTAGTGGCCGTGTGACATACTTTCTCTCTGGGTGGTGTTAATACTGGAAAGTCTTTGGGTAGAGGTTGAGTGTAATTCTCATAACGCTCTCTTTCCCGACGTGCACGTTGTGCCATCTTATGCCGCGAGCACGTACTACTATCATTGCGATTTTGTTCACGTCTAGCGCTTTGGGTAATTTTAGAGGAAGAGAAATTTGATGCGGGAGCCTAGGATAGGAAGTGATGTGTGAAATAAGTTAAATAATTAGCGAACTAATATAATTTCAAATCCCTGATAGAAATAACATTAATTTACTGCAAGTAAACACAACGTAGGAATTTACGAAGGGAAAACAAAAAAATTAAGAAAACTAACTAAGAATCTATATGTAAGAATGGCTAAGGAAACCAATACATAATTTGGACAATATGTTAGCAGGTCAAAAATCAAATTCATGTAGAGCTGCAAAATTCATGTAAGAATAGAGTTGTGTGTGCGTGATAGAGATGTGTAAGGGTGAGAGTGAAGGGTGAGGAACTCAAAAATATCACCGACAATATAGTGTATATCGCTCTAACCGAAATACCAACACGTTAGATAGCTATTAGCTATTAGATATGCTTTTCCATTAGCTATTAGATATGCTTAAAAGAACGATCAGTACAACATACCGATTGAGTAACCCAATTTTCTTTTCCAGTTGAGCTGCCAATTTTTTGTTTCCCCTTCGTCGAAGATGGAGACTTTCTCGAGTTGTTCAAGTGATTCACATTTGAATTCGCCTAGGAAGTACAAAATAAGGCATTAGGTTAGCATGTCCAAAAAACATAATTTTTTAAAATCAAATTCATAAGAAATATCGCTCTCAAAATGGTATGGAGTCGTGTATGCGTGAGAGAGAAGTGTAAGAGCGAGCGTGAGACTGAGACGGAGACTGAGGGGTGAGGAACTCAAAAATATCACCGACAATTTAGTGTATAATGCTCTAAACAATTTTTATCAAAAGATAAACAACGATTAGTACAACATACCGGTTGATTAAACCAATTTTCTTTTCCAATAGAACAACCAATTTTTTCTTTCCCCTTCGTTGAAGATGGAATAACACTTAGGTTATTCAAGTGATTCACATGTGAATTCTCCTAGGAAATACAAAATAAGACATTAGTAAAAAAAATGCAAATTAATATCAAAATAAATTTTTTTAACAATACCAGTAATGTTACCTTATCCATATGTAATTGATTAAGAGCACATTCAGACAAAACATTGACAGGTATGTTGTTTCTATCACTCGGATCAACCTGTAAGAGCAAACTTAATAAATTAAACATGAAGCTGCAAAGACAGATTTCATATCTTGATCAAAACTATGCTTACTTTCAAAAATACATTCAATACATTCAATCTTCCGAGCCTAGCTCTTTTTTATAATTTTTTAATTTTTTAATTATTTTCTTGACATCTTATGTTTAACTTCTTTAATTGGTGTCATTTTTCATTAAGAATTTCAATGAATTTGATTTTCTGGAAGAAAAAAAAAAGGAACAGCCAAATATATAGTCATTACGTGTTAGGAGGCACATGAAAGTGAGGAATTTAGTATTCGGATGAATTCAATTCGATACATCATAAAGGAAAGAAACAATAAAAAATAAATTTAAAAGTTTCTCCACATAAATAGTTGTCAAGTAATAGACTTAATTCAAAGTCCAAAGCATTTCTTAAGCAAATGTAATTAAATAGAACTTTATCAACACCAACTCTGATTAGTTTTCATCTAACTTATCGTGTTAATCAATAAGAAATTCAAAATGAATGGTATCATTCAAATAGTGAAAATTAGACACCGTGACACTTAATCATCAGGAACACATGCAATAATTTATTTAATAAAGGAATATTGACAATAATAATTTATAAGAGCATGTAATTAGAGAAAATACATTTTTCTTAAGGTGGTAGTTATAATTGAAGTAGATTTTAATTATAATTAAAGTAGCTTTCAAACATTAAACCCACAACAACACATAAAAATGAACAATACATAACAAACAAATTCTATTCAATCTGTTCAATCTCGAGTTGATTTGCAAAATCCTAACATTCAAAATTGATATGATTTGTTTAAGTTTTGAAAACATCAAAATTTGAAAAACAATATGAAAAACAATATGAAAATTTTATATCTTTTCCAACTTTCAAGTTGGAGAAACCTCCATAAACAGTCAAATTGGGTTTAAAGATCTCACCACAAGTTTTACATTGGTAAAAAATTTACATAAATTATGTCTTTTAAGCAAAAACATTTTGGGATTGAATGATATACAATTAATAACCTAAGGTACTATAAATAATATCTTATTTAAACATAATATCTAATAACTTAACATTTTTTCCAATATAGACGTTTTGATTCACGCTTACAGTTACCAAAGCTTGATTGAGGAAAGAGAACGTGCAAGAATAGCTTTATGATTTCAAATAATATCAAATATTGCATAACTACTCCTGCAAACAAAAGGCGGTGGCAAGCACATTTATGAAATAACGATAATTTATAATAAGTCATTGTTAAATAAATAACATAGAGAGGTTATAAATTCAATTCCAAACACAAGGCAAATGACTACAAAATGTATACTAATTATATAATTATTGGAGTATTTTTGAAGAATGTATACTTGATAGTCTTTGAATAGTACTCCACTTTAGGGGTGCAACTTGGCCGGCTTTATGGGTAAATTTGTTGAGTATGAGTATGGGTATGGTATGTCTTTCTTTTCCCGAGTATCAACAAACAATTAAAATATATTTAAAGGTGAAAAATACCCAGAACAAAATAACCATCATTAAGCATATCAGTAAACCAAAGAAAAGGGTAATAAAATTTAATTCTAAGTACCGAAAATATGATAAAAATATGATAAAAAAATGAGTTCTCAATGTGGGAGGGGGTACACAGGTTCACAGCATATGACATAAAAATCATAGAAAAATTATACATATTTTAAGAGAGATTAAGAGAGATTACTTAATTCCAAAAATTAGCCAGTGGAGACAGAAAGTAGAATCTTCAAGAATTAGCAGGAAAGACGAAAAAACAAATCAATAGAGGAAATCAATAGAGGGTTTATAAAAAATAGGATTAAACCCCAAAAATATTCACAAATCTCAGTATGATAGAAGGATTAGATGGAGTAAATCAAAGATTATACCAAATCCCAATTCACGGAGAGTTAGTGAACCTTCAATCGGCTTAATTTGCCCGATTTAACTAAACATTTTTGAGAAAATCATCACAAATCTAACCCGAAAAATCAATTTTAAAATGAGGTAATATAAGAAGATATGAGGTAATATAAAAAGATATCTGCAATAATCTCATCCTCACAATTAAGCCTGCAAATTTTACTTCAAAATCCCAAAATAAACACAAATTTGACTTGCGATGGCAAGGTATTGGAGGCTAGGGTTCTTCCTATTTGAGGAAGAGAAGAAATAAGATGAACACGTTACCTTTTGGTGTTTGGAGACTCTGCCTTTCTCATTCATGGTATAGCGACTGGGTATAGCGACTGAGATTGGGCACCAGCGGGAGAGTAGAAGAGAGAGATGACTGCGACTTGGGGCTGAAATTGCAGATTATCGCACCGTTTCTCTATGCTCTGGCTGGTAGATTAGGGGCTGGGTATTAGAGATTTGGGGATGAAATTGCAGATTATCGCACCGTTTCTCTATGAGAGAGAGCTCTGTTTGTAGTAGAAGAGAGAGATACAAGATTTGAAATTTGAATAACTGAGATTACTTCAGTATTCATACAATTCTATGGTGTATTCCATAACAAATAGCTAGGAGAAGTAAACCAATTACAGTAGTACAAAAATATACTTTTAGTGACATCTATGGTATATTCCCTCTGTTCCTAAAATTCAAAATTGATATGATTTGTTTAAGTTTTGAAAACATCAAAATTCGATATACCTCTAATTTTTTTCGCATTTTAAAGGGGTAACATGCGAAAAACAATATGAAAAATTTATATATTTTACTTTGGTGAAATTTTAGTTATGATATAAGACTAATATCTAATTTAATAACCTAAGGTACTATAAATAATATCTAATTTGGTGAAGTTTTAGTTACTTTGGTGAAGGATATACAATTAATAACCTAAGGTACTATAAATAATATCTAATTTAAACATAAGCAAACTTGGTAGAGCCCTACAGTGACATTTTAAATACTAAACTCTTATCTAAATGTAATGGAATATAAATTTAAATTATGCTCATTGAATTGTGAACTTTTTCCAATATAGGCGTTTCGATTCACGCTTAAAGTTACCAAAGATATGATAGATGATACATTAAACTTAGTATAGCTTGTAACTAATAGTAATATATCTTGATTAAGGAAAGAGAAAGTGCAAGAATAGCTTTATGCCTTCAAGAATGATACCACAATCAGATAATATCAAATATATAAATTAAAAATTCTCTTATTAGATGAATCATACATGTCCATATATTGCATACTCAAATCACCATGGATTTGAGTATGAATGATGTCTACAACTACTTCTGCAAACAAAAGTAAAAACTCCATATTTTCTTTTTCAACACTAAGAGTGCAGGACTTAACCAAGTTTGGAAGTTATCATAAATAACATCTTACGTCTCTTTGCATAAGCAACTTAACCAAGTTTGGAAGTTTCGTAATAAGAAAACTTGAACTTAGAGGCATACTCTAACTTAAAGAAAAAAGAAAAGGAATCTAAATTTCTACTTGGAAATATCAAATCCTGAAAAATCAATCTTTCATGAATACTTCAAGAACCTATTAAATAAAAAGAACACAAAGACTAAAAATAGAACTTTTAACCCTGCCATAAAAATGAAACCCATAGTCACATAAGAGAAAAGGCGGTGGCAAGCACATTTATGAAATAACGATAATTTATAATAAGTCATTGAAATAGAGATTATTTGTAATATAATTAGTACAGTAACTACCATTGAAATAGAGAGGTGTTCATGTGCAACCTACTTTCAATTATTTGTACTCTATGAAATTCAAGGTGAAAAGGACAGTTCCTAGTACTTATTTTACAAGAGCTTTTTTACTATAAATCTTTTGTTACTCTGAGCTTCCAACCAACAAATTCACGAAAATCATTGCTTTCGCTTGGTCACCCTCTATAATTGATTCTTAAATTACTATTAAATATATACTAAATATATAATTATTGGAGTATTTTTGAAGAATTATTCGTCTTCTCTTAATCATTGTTGCTTTGGGGAGCTCTCTTTGTTTGATACTACACAAACATATTCATGAAAAATACCCAGAACACAAACATATTCAATCTATAAACAAAAATACCCAGAACAAAATAACCATCAATAAAAACTATAAAATCGAGATAAATGCCTAATAATGATCCAGAAATCAAACTAAGCTCAAATTAAGCATATCAGTAAACCAAAGAAAAGGGTAATAAAATTTCATTCTGAAAATCATGGAAAATCGCATATCGAAGCAATATTACCAAAATATGATAAAAAATCAAGCTGTAAAACAGAAAAAAGGATAAAACCTTACGGTGTTTGGTATTGAGTTATTTGGAGACTCTGGCTTTCTCATTCATGGTCGGTTGCACTTCAAACTTTTTTGCTCTCTAATAGTACCGAGAGATTGGGCTAAAATAGCGACTGTGTATGCTACGCTGCCGTTATCGCACCGGCGAAGATTAGGGCTGGTAGATTAGGGCTGGGTATTGGGTATAAGAGATTTAAGAGAGTTTTGAGGGACGGAGCTGTTTGGGGGAATGAGAGAGAGCTATGTTTGTGGTAGAAGAGAGAGAGCTACCAGATTTGAAATTTGAATAAGTGAGAAAGAGAGCTGCTGATGTAGGATTCAGACGTGACATTTGTCTATTTTCTCTTTTTAATTTCATTTATTATTTCATACTATTTTCCTTATATTTGTAGTACATAGTTATTTAATTTCATTTATTATTTCATAATGACTTTTAGCTTTAAAAGCTTTTAAATCATGATACATGAGAGTATATTCTTTTTATTCGGAAAAACCGAATTAACTTCTCTTGGCATAACATTATGATGGACTAAAGCAAAGTCAGTTGGAATGAAAACTGGGTCGGACGCAATTGTAGGTGTTAGATAACATTCCAAATTATTTATCCGCGACCTTTTTTGTGGAAGGTGTGCTATAGTGGCTCGGTGCAATGGAGTTAGGTCTTGCAGATCATGACATAAGGGTTGTGGGGGAGTGTAAATCACCAGTATTTTCCTATGCAACTATCGAACAGGGGAAATACAATACATTACAACCATAATTTTCTTAAGAGCAAAAGAGATACGTATCGAGTACTTGATCAAAAAACTTACCAAAAAGATAGACATATTTTCTTTTCCATTTGTCCGACAATTAGTGGGCGTGTGACATACTCGTGTTTACCGCACAAGTACACATTCATTCTAGCATTGCAGGTAGTTAATTTTATGTATTTTAATCCAAATACGAACAATGATAATAGTAATTGTACCTCGACATTGCACAATTGAGTAGTCGAATGTTCAACCAATATTGTACGAAGAGATGGTTGGGAATGCGAGGGGACTGCAATAACCATTTTAGCAAGTGGAGCATGCTCGGAGAATTGGGAGAGGGACTTGGGTGGTGTCAATACTGGAAAGTCTTTGGGTAGAGGTTGAGTGTAATTCTCAGAACGCTCTCTTTCCCGACGTGCGCGTTGTGCCATCTTACGCCGTGAGCACGTACTACTATCATTGCGATTTCGTTCACGTCTAGCGTTTTGGGCCTTAATTTTAGAGGAAGAGAAATTTGATGCGGGAGCCTAAGATAGGAAGTGATGTGTGAAATAAGTGAGAGTGAAGGGTGAGGAACTCAAAAATATCACCGACAATATAGTGTATATCGCTCTAACCGAAATACCAACACATTAGATAGCTATTAGATATGATGTGTTAAATAATTTTTATAAATACTTAAAGAACGATCAGTACAACATACCGATTGAGTAAACAAATTAGCGAAGTGATGTGTGAAATAAGTTAAATAATTAGCGAACTAATATAATTTCAAATCCCTGATAGAAATTGCATCAATTTACTGTAAGTAAACATAACATAGCAATTTACGAAGGGGAAACAAAAAAATTAAGAAAACTAACTAAGAATCTATAATATGTAAGAATGGCTAAGGAAACCAATACATAATTTGGACAATATATTAGCAGGTCAAAAATCAAATTCATGTAGAGCTGCGAAATTCATGTAAGAATAAAGTCGTGTGTGCGTGAGAGAGATATGTAAGGGTGAGAGTGAAGGGTGAGGAACTCAAAAATATCACCAACAATATAGTGTATATCGCTCTAACCAAAATACCAACACGTTAGATAGCTATTAGATATGATATGTTAAATAATTTTTATAAATACTTAAAGAACGATCAGTACAACATACCGATTGAGTAAACCAATTTTCTTTTCCTGTTGAGCTGCCAATTTTTTGTTTCCCCTTCGTCGAAGATGGAGCAATTCTTAGGTTGGTCAGGTGATTCACATTTGAATTCGCCTAGGAAGTACAAAATAAGGCATTAGGTTAGCATGTCCAAAAAGCATAACTTTTTAAAATCAAATTCATAAGAAATATCGCTCTCATAATAATACCACAACACAACAATTCTACTCGACGATGGTATGGAGTCGTGTGTGCATGAGAGAGAAGTGTAAGAGTGAGACTGAGACTGAGACTGAGGGGTGAGGAACTTAAAAATATCACCGACAATTTAGTGTATAAACAATCATTAGTACAACATACCGATTGATTAAACCAATTTTCTTTTCCAATAGAACAACTAATTTTTTCTTTTCCCTTCGATGAAGATGGAATAACACTTGGGTTATTCAAGTGATTCACATGTGAATTCTCCTAGGAAGTACAAAATAAGACATTAGTCAAAAAAATACAAACTAATACCAAAATAAATTTTTTTAACAATACCAGTAGTATTACCTTCTCCATATGTAATTGATTAAGCACACATTCAGACAAAACATTAACAGGTATGTTGTTACTATCACTTAGATCAACCCGTAAGAGCAAACTTAATAAATTAAACATGAGTTAAACATGAGCAAATGAAGCTGCAATGACATATTTCGTATCTTGAATATCATGACAAAAACTTAACATTTTATCAAAACTATGCTTAGTTTCAAAAAAACATTCAATACTATTGTTCCAAATCTTCCGAGCCTAGCTCTTTTTTATTTTGTTTTTTATTTTGTTTTACTATATATTGTTCTGTAAGAGAGGAATTCCCTCAATTTTGATGATAGTCGAGGTTTCAAATTGTTGGAAGTTGAATCAGAATAAAAGTTTGAGTTTATTTTCTTGACATCTTATATTTAACTTCTTTAATTGGTGTCACTTTTTCATTAAGAATAATGTTATGATCCTGAACTTGTATACCCTAAGATAAACAATGGATTTATGCACCAAATATTTAGTAAAAGAGGGATCTTTTAACTGGTGGCAACCCTTGGGTTACAATTCAACAGAGATTATCACAAATTTTATCACATTTTAACCCATCATTCTGTGGCAAATCATGCTTCTGCATATGTTCATTGGTATGGATCACAAACAACTCTTACATTGGACATAGAACTAATAATTTTAAAAGATGCAGATTTTGTCATATCATGATTTCTTATTTCTGCAGCTTCCGCTAAATATTGATATGCACAATAATCTCCACCAAAGCACGAATACAAGCACCCGGTCACAAAAAATTCTAAACACCTTTGACCAACACCTAAAATACTCAAATAGTCAAAAACAAATACAAACACAAACTTCAAAACACAGATTTGTATATATGTTGTTTAAAATCAATATATTTATGAGACACGGAAAGAATCAAGTTGGGGCATTTCTGAACCGCGAAAGTGTAATTAACTCCGCACAAAGGGAAGCCCAAGTTGAGATTCAAAGGTCTTAACACCTGGACAGATACCAGCAAAGGACAACTAAATCCAAATCCATGTTCAAAATTCTGGTATTGGACATCATATTGCATGCATGAACACATAATTAAGCAATTCAATTTTAAAGAGAGATATATTTAAAACACACAATTAAAGCATTCAAAACACCAGAATGGGGAAATAGATAAACTATAAAAGCATCCAAATTGGTTATCTACTACCAGTCAAGATTCAAAATTTCCAAGCAACCAAATGTAGAACTGCAACATAATATTACAATCCTCCAGTAAAGAAACTGAGAAATAAAGCAGATCCATAGGACAACAAAACTCCTTAAAGCTTCAGAAATAACAATTACAATAGGTAAAGCAACGAAATTCAATCAATTGGCTGGTTCAATTTGGGGACTGAGCCATCAAGATTGAATTTTTATATGAATTCTCCCAGATGGAGGCCCCCATTTCCATCATAAAATAGAGAGCAACCAACAAATTATTTCTACAGCAACCCAAATTCAAAAGATAATTGTAACTAAGAAACATAATTGTAAACATCAAACCAAATCCAAAGGAACCCTAAAAAAAACCAAATCAAGAATCCCATAAACCCAATAAAGCTAAACCCTCAGACAATGGGTGTCGAACCAAACTGAATTGAAGAAAAATTGAAGTAACCAAGATAAGGTGCCAAGGAATTTCATACATTTTGTAAGAAACCAAACTGAAATTGAAGAAAAACCAAGATAAGGTGCCGAGGAACAGTAGAATGGGAAGGGTGCAAGAAAGAGGAGAGCCTACCGATGCGGATCAGCACGACCTAAGGTGCCGAGGAAGTGGAGAGCCAAGAGGAGAAGGTCGTACATCTTCGACTTCTTCTCTACTTCTGTATTTTTCAAGCTCCTTGTAAGGCCTACCGTTTTTTAAGCTTCGCTGAGGAAGAGGGTTATCTACTTCTTCTTCTGCTTCTAGGCCTCGAGTGTAAGAACAGAGAGAGATAGAAGATTTGAAATTTGAATAAGGAGGAATTAGAGCTGATGACATCAATTTTGGATGGGACACTTATCTTTTTTTTCTCTCTCTGCCCTATTTTATATTATAGATATATATATATATAATAAATGTAATGAGTTGGATTCCAACTATGTAGAACTCGGAGTCAAAGCTAAATAAACTTAAAACTAAAAAAATTCCGACAGAAAATCAATAATTTTATAACCCTTGCAATACAAGTTCTGAATCGATTTAACCATAAATTACCGAACTCACATGTAGTCTTTTCTTTTTTGAAACTTTAGAAACGAAAAGATAGTCAGTTGGTATTTTGAGTTTAGAGATTGTGTAAATCAATATCAATATAATATCAAATTGTGGACACATCATGACATGTATCTAATGGGGGACCTAGAAGATTTGGGTGGAAACCAAAAGTAGCCTAGAAAGAGCTTTCGAAGAACCGGTGAGTTTGAGGAGCCACGAGTTTAGTCTTGTGGGGGCCTAACCCAATGTGGTCTATCACCCTCAATCTTATTCATGGTGCACCCTTAATTTCCATAATCAATCAAAACCCATCCATTTCTTGACTCTAGTTTTCATCATAATTGTGTAACATTTAGGTTATCCTCATGCTGCTCCATTTATTTTTCTTGATAAATATTATTACCTTATGTTTGTTTTGTGGAGACTATTTATGGGATCGGATTTTGTTCAAGAGGTTTGTTATATATTGGGATAAATTTGGGTCGAATTACGATTGTAAAACTTATTAATATATAAAATTGAATAAAATTATAAGAGGGTCTCACTTATTACGCATATCTCTCAAAAAAAATTACCACTAATACTTATTCACCTAATTGACAATCAAAAAATCGACTAAACATTTACAATATATATATATATATATATATATATATATATATATATATATATATATATATCATGTTACTTTGTTTAAATTTTAATATTTATTCTAAATTACAATTTCAAAAAACATAATATCACAAAATGAGAAAGAAAAAAAGAGCCCACAAACGGAATAACAAACAAAATAAAAAATTAATTCAAACGTTTAATATGTCACGCAATTCAAATTCGACGTAAAAATACACCATGTATAAAATCATTTTCCTAACATTTGACAATCAATAAATCAGAATTTCGAGTGACCCCTCGAAAATATCAAAAGCCCATTAGACCGAGTGAGCCCACAAACGGAACTGTAACAAAAGCCAGTCCAATATTTAGCGGGAATTTTTTTGAAACTCATATTCCCATTCAAAGACGCTGACGTACGAATTGAAGGCCATCTGACAGACACGATCTCCCACCATTATATTGCCACGCGTACCAAAGAAAGCTGAGTGGGCGTGGCGTCATACTGACATGGTCGACACTCGACAGGATATGAGATTCACTCTAATTGGTTGGCGTGTACAAGGAAACAAATAGGCCAGAAGTGTCAATCATTTGTTCCCATAAGTTATTATGAAGTTAAATTTATGGTAATTTAATTAATTTATTAATATAATATAGACACATAGAAAAATAAATTATTTTTTATTTATATATTAATATTATATTAATTAATTGACTAAATTTAATTTTATATTATTTGTTCATGTTCAAATTTTTACATTACTATTTTATTTAAATCCAAAAATATTAACAACAAATACATCCTCAAAAAAATAATAATTAAAAGTATAAATTTTTAACTCAAAAAGAATGATTAAAGAGTAAATATGTTATTTGAAGTGATACATTGAATGCATCATAGTGATGTCAGATGTGGAGGGTACAATATTAATATCATCATAGAAGTGATTTAGGTGGTAGCATTATCTCTATTTTTAAAATATTGTCGTTTAAAATTTTTGTACATAGATTAAAAAAATATTATTTATCGAATAAAATTTATTTAAAATTTCATCATTACCCTTTTATAGAAAGTTGAAAACTATTAATATAAGAGATAAAAAATTTTGAGACAATGAGAGAAGGTGGGGATAATATAGGAAAGTAAATAATTTGGTCTCCTCGAAAGTTATAAACGACAAATTTTTTAGAACAAATTTTTTATTCTAAAACGACAATCTTTTAGGAACGGATGAAGTATTTGTTTGGGTCTAAATATTTCTTAATCCACCCGTATCTGGTTCGGTTAAAGATAATTTTTATTTTAGTAAAAAACTTTGTCTCTTAATGTCTCTTAATCGTTAAAACAGAAACTCAAATCTTAACGATTAAGAGTTGTCTCTTAATAGTTTATTTAAAATTTCTGGACAAAAATAGGCTTAATAAATATTGTACTCCGTTAATTTCAAATTTTAAGATCATTCAAAAAAAATTTTAAATAACTCAAGAGGGCTAAAATGGTAAAATAATGTCATTCAAATGTTTTATACTTTTTAGTTATCAAATCGTTTTTTAAATTCAGATGCTATTTAATTCAGATATCTAATTTATTAAGATGTATTAACTATTTAGATCTTAATTACTCAATTTTATCAAATACCACTTTAATCTTAGTTGACCCGTAAGCTGATCCGAGAATACCTTTATAGTTCAATCCAAATTTTTTTTTTAAAAAAAGACAGTAAATGTAAGACCCCAGCTTATTAATGAATAAAATCAAATTTTCTCTAAATATTATTGTGAATAATAAGGGGTTAATTTGATATAATACTTTGGTTATGGGTGAAATGTGCAAGTGGTTATAAAATATTAATTTTGTCGGCGAAATATTCGTTTGGTCGTGGAATATTCTTACTGTCGGGGAATATTCGTACGACGGCGCAGCCTTGTGTGGGCCCCATAACAGAAAGCGATTGGATGAAGAAAATGACAAGTATAAGTTGTTTATAAATAACGGCGTAGTTGTTACCGTTAATACTGTTGGAATACCTGGTGGTTAAAATACAGTAGCACACGGTATTGCACCAATTATTGATTCTTACGTAAGAAGGCACTACTCAATAATTGTTACAGTAGTTATTGTTCAATATTTTATTTTATTGATTCAATAATTGCTGCGTTGATATTTTATATTATTGTTGTTTCAATAATTATTGCTGCACAGTATTTTCCATTATCAGATCAATAATTCATATTATTTGAATAATATTATTAGATAACATTATTGACAATGTCTAGAAAGTTCTGTCTAAGGAGAGGTTTGGTCATCTAATTACGCGCCAGTAAGGAGAAATCCTTATTGGAAATCCCCCTCTTTCCTGGGAACGGCCTGGTTGTCATAAATGTGATTCTGTAATATTATTTGTGAATAATTAATTATTGATTCATATGATACGGAAATATTTATTTTATGTGGATATAAATGAGAGATATATTTTTATGGTTAAAAATGAAGGAGTTAATGTTGAGATTTTTATCAGTATTTTTGTCGGAATGGAGGTATTAAAAATCAGGGTTTTTGAGATATTTTGCGGGGGTTATAATTTTTAATCCGACCATTGGATCGTGGTAATTTTTGGATATGTTATACATATATAAGTTGAGTATATGTCCACAAATTTTGAACTGTTAAAAATGAACGTATGATTTATTATGAATTTTACGAGATGACTGGTTCAGAAATTGTTGAATTTTCGGAGTTAATCATTTTGGCAGAAAATTCTAGAATTGGTGGGCCCCACTCTTGGTTGGTGAAGAAATGTGCTGAGATTTTTATTCAAATGTGGTGGGTGGGAATAGTAGCAGGTAAAGCCATCAGGTTGCAGGTTAAGTCTGCTTCGGCGTGCTAACATTTTCCTATAAATAGAGGGCTAAGTTAAAATTAAAAATCACACCAGAAACAAGTTTTCTCTCTTTCTCTCTCTAGATTATTGAGTGTATTTTGTGAGTATTTAGATACTTTGAGAGTTTCTATTCATCAGAGCAAGTTTCTTTCAGCCTTATACCGGTATTCCGACCAGAAGTACTGATATTTTGAGGTAAGAGATATTATTTTCTTCTTAAATGATATTATTTTCTTCAATATCATTATGCTGAAATATTGATATGAACTTTTTATCAAATTTGAAATTTTTTGTGTCGGGGTTACTATTCACGTATACGTTACTATTCACGTATACGGCACTATTCACGAATACGGCACTATTCACCGAAAAATAAAATTTTCTCTTTTTGTCCAAGATATCTATTATGGTTACTATCTTTGATTGTATCCATGTTTTAATCTTTATTTTTGAATTTTGCTTCACAATTGATTATTATGAAGTATTATTGATCTTGGATAAACTATTATACGAATCCCTACTATTTGTCCTTTTGTCTCACTGGATTCGTTCTCTTTAAGATATTTTTCATCATCCTCAGTCCTAAATGATGATATTACTGAATATCTTTGGCCTGTAGTGCAAAGATGTATGATTACTTGATGAATATCTTTGACCTGTAGTGCAAAGATGAACAGGTGTTGAGATGAACATGACCGACTGGTGTTACAAATGAATATCTTTGGCCTGTAGTGCAAAGATGAATATTTGATTCAAGATGTATATTGATTGATGTTACAAGGATAAAATATTGATGATGGACTTTTAAATCTTAGAAGATAGTAGAATTCTTTCTCTACTTGACTCTTCTAATGGTTTGTTGTTTCCGCTGCAGTTGTTGATCTAAAACTTGTTGTCGATTATATTCTATCAGATTTTTTCCTGTTGAATACTAATGATAATTTGTTGTATATTATCTTAGTCATAATATTCTTTACTGGGCTAGTTGAGCTCACCCTTTTCTTTTTTATTCCATTTTTCTTCTCAAGATGTGAGAACATAGCAGGATCTAGTCGGGGTATGGAGTGGTGGTTCTAGAAAGATGTTTTAGCAGTCCTCACTATTTCTGTAAAATAGTGTTTGAATAATTATATTGAGGACTTATTTGAGTGTAGATATTGTCTAGAAGACAATATTTGTATTTAAACTCATAGTATGTGTTGTCGTATTTTGCACGACAATTGTATTATTGAAGTTGTAGTTTGCTTTCTGTACCATGTATTTGGCGACTCAGAATGGGTGTTGTATACCTATTTTGGGGGCGTCACAGTTGGTATCAGAGCTTAGGGATATGATCCCTGGCTGAGATGTGAGACAAGAACTAGGAGGGGAGAGACGGGGAATTCCTTCGCTAGTATGACTTGACTAATTTTATTTGGTGTTTATTTAGTCGGTCAGAGTATAGGGATAATATATGACATGACTATTAACCCTTGTTTTATGACAGTATTTAAGAATGGAAGCTGAGAACGTTAATAATGGAGTAAATCAGAACGTGGAGACACCTTTGATCACCACCCAGGGGAACGTGCATCAGGAAGGCAATATTCCTCTTGTAAACAACGTTACCGAGAAAACGATGAATGATGGAATGTTTAGGAGCTTTTTACAGTTCATGCAAAATCAGACAAGGGAGACTCGTGTGCAGAATACAGGTGGAAATGATAACAATGCACGGTTTGTCACAGCCAAGCAGTTCAAAGAATTGGGACCACCAGAATTTAAGGGAAAGCCGGATTCGATCATGGCGGAAACGTGGGTCAAGCAAATTACCAAGATATTCGATGTCTTGGGATGCACGGAGGAACAGAAGGTTCCATTCGCCACCTTTATGTTCCGCGGTGAGGCAGACTACTGGTGGGAGTCAGTGAAGCGTACCCAGCCTGACGCACTCAACTTGTCCTAAGAAATATTTCTAAAACTGTTCAATGACAAGTACTTTCCTGAAAGTATTCGTCATATGAAGAAGGTGGAGTTTATCAGACTGGAACAAAACAACATGACGGTGTCCCAGTACGAGGCGAAGTTTGCAGAGTTATCCAGGTTTGCACCTCATTTGGTAGAAAATGAGGAACGAATGACAAGGATGTTTCTGATAGGTCTAAAACCCGAGATTCGACAATATCTTATCTCTCATAAAGTTTCTTTATATTCAGATATTGTAAACAGGGCTCAATTATTAGAGCGAGATAATGAGTATGTGCAACCGAGGGACCACAACCAAGGTCATACCGGTGGCAGCAGTCATCGAAGCAATGAAAACCAGCAGGGAGGAAAATATTCGGACAAAAGCGGTAACCACTCTGGTGGTAATCGTGGTCGTGATAATAAAAGGAGCGAGTCGGGAGGAGATTTCAAGAAGAGAAGGTACAACAATGATAATGTGAAGACGTCAGCACAAACATCAACTATTTCTAGGGGAGGAGAACGACCACCGGTCGTATGTTACAAATGTGAGAAAGAGGGACATATCAGCCCAAACTGTCCACAACAATCTAAGGTATGTTATAACTGTGGAAAGGAGGGTCATATAGCTCGAGAGTGTTCTGTAGCAAAACCAAGTTCAGCGGGGATGGTGACTCCAAAAGCTGTCCTGGATAAGTCAAAATCAGCGGTTCCTGGAAGAGCGTTTGTCGTGACTGGCCAAAACGCGAGAAACCCGAACGAGGTGATCACGGGTAAGCTAATATTGAATTCTTGTGAAGTTTATACTTTACTAGATACCGGTTCTACCCATTCTTTTATCTCTCCTACTTGTGCTCAACGTTTAAACTTGACTCCGGAGAAATTGGACTTTGACTTATCTGTTGAAACTCTGTTGGGTGAAACCTTCGTTACATCTACAGTTTATAAATCTTGCTTAATCCAAGTTGGCATTATCATATTACCTGTTGATCTTATCTCTTTAAAGATACTTGCTTTTGATGTGATTTTAGGAATTGATTGGTTAACCACTCATCATGCTAAAATTGATTATTTTCGTAAGGTTGTTAGTTTTTATATTCCTAACCAACCTGTCATACGAATTCAAACTACTAAACCACTAAAATCAGTCACTGTCATATCAAGCCACTAAGCGATTCGTTTATTGAAAAACGGATGTCAAGCTTTCTTAGCCCATGTTATGGATTTGAACAAAGACAAGTCAGATTTGAATAATATTTCTATTGTTAGAGAATTTCCCGATGTATTTCTTGAAGAACTTCCTGGTCTAACCCCAGAACGTGAAGTTGAATTCTTTATTGACCTTGAACCCGATACAAAGCCCATTTCTAAAACCCCATATCGAATGGCTCCTATTGAACTTCAGGAGTTAAAAGTCCAACTACAGGAGTTGTTGGACATCGGTTTTATTCGTCCTAGTACGTCTCCTTGGGGTGCTCCTGTTTTATTCGTAAAGAAGAAAGACGGGAGTATGCGACTTTGTATTGACTATCGAGAATTGAACCATGTCACCATCAAGAATAGGTATCCGCTACCTCGCATTGATGACCTGTTTGACCAGTTGCAAGGAGCACAATTCTTTTCAAAGATCGATCTTCGTTCTGGATATCATCAGCTGAAGATTAAAACTGAGGATATTCCAAAGACTGCCTTCAGAACTCGGTACGGGCATTATGAATTCTTAGTAATATCTTTTGGATTGACTAATGCTCCTGCTGCCTTCATGGATATGATGAACCGTGTATTCAAAGAATATTTGGATCAGTTCGTTGTTGTCTTTATTGATGACATCCTCATCTATTCCAAAAGCCGTGAAGATCATGAGCGCCATTTGAAGCTGGTACTGCAAAGGCTTCGTGAAAACAAGCTATATGCCAAACTAAAGAAATGCGAGTTCTGGCTTGAGGAAGTAGCATTCCTTGGGCACGTGGTGTCAAAACATGGAGTATCTGTCGACCCGGCGAAGATTGAAGCCATACAAAGTTGGGAGCAACCGAAGTCGGTAACCGAAGTACGTAGCTTTCTGGGCTTAGCTGGTTATTATCGGAGATTTGTGGAAGGATTTTCTCGAATCGCTACTCCGTTAACTCAGCTGACTCGGAAAGATACAAAATTCGTATGGAGTGAGGAATGCGAGAAGAGTTTTCAAGAACTCAAAAGGAGACTCATTTCGGCACCTGTTCTGACAATACCATCTGGTTCGGATGGATTTATTATCTACAACGATGCTTCAAGCAAAGGGTTAGGATGTGTTCTCATGCAACATGGGAAAGTCATAGCCTATGCCACGCGACAACTCAAAGAATATGAGAGGAATTATCCTACTCATGATTTGGAGTTGGCAGCAGTCGTTTTCGCGTTGAAGATCTGGAGACACTACCTGTATGGGGAGAAAGTGGAGATCTATACAGATCATAAAAGCCTCAAATATTTCTTCACCCAAAAGGAACTCAACATGCGGCAGCGACGTTGGCTCGAGCTGTTGAAAGATTACGATCATACCATCCAATATCATCCTAGAAAAGCAAACGTAGTAGCTGACGCATTGAGTAGAAGATCATATGCGGGTACGAGTGCAATGTTGTTAACACAAAGGCCCATTTTATATGACTTGCAAAGGATGGAGATAGAGATGAAGGCTCCAAGTACCCACATGATGATATCAAATATACGAGTAGAACCGACTTTAATCGATAAAGTTAAAGCTGCTCAAGCTACGGACATAAAGCTGATGCGTATGAAGAAGAAAGTGCAAGAAGGTACTATTCTAGAAGCAAGAATCGATGAAGAAGGAATACTTCGAGTCAACTCCAGACTTTGTGTTCCTAACGATTTTGACTTGAAGCATAGAATAATGATGGAGGCACACAACACACCGTTTGTAATCCATCCTGGGAGTACAAAAATGTATCACGATCTTCGACATACATTTTGGTGGAGCAATATGAAAAGAGAGATCACGGAGTTTATCTCGAGGTGTTTAACTTGTCAACGTGTAAAGGCAGAGCATCAAGTGCCAAAGGGTCCATTGCAACCACTTGAGATCCCGAAATGGAAGTGGGAACACATTACCATGGATTTCGTTACAGGTCTTCCCAAGGTTTCTCAAGGCATAGATGCGATTTGGGTTATTGTTGATAGATTAATCAAGTCTGCTCATTTCTTACCGATACGTGAGACTTATTCCCTTGAACGTCTTGCTAGTATGTATGTGAACGAGATTGTGAGATTGCATGGCATGCCAGTATCCATAGTTTCGGATCGTGACCTAAGATTCACTTCACGATTTTGGGTTTGCTTGCAGAAAGCTATGGCCACAGATTTACGATTCAGTTCGGCATATCATCCTCAAACGGACGGACAATCAGAGAGGACTATTCAAACTCTTGAAGATCTATTAAGACTCTGTGTCCTAGATCTCAAAGGAAGTTGGGATAAGTACCTACCATTGGTGGAATTCTCCTACAACAACAGTTATCAGGCGAGCATAGGTGTGGCTCCATTCGAAGCGTTGTATGGAAGAAAATGTCATTCTCCAGTATGCTGGGACGAGGTGGGTGAAGCAACATTGTTGGGACCAGAGTTGGTACGCATGACTACAGAGAAGATCCAAACGATTCGACAACGTATACAAACGGCACAGAATCGACAAAAGAGTTATGCGGATCTTCATCGGAAGGACGTGGAATTTAATATTGGAGATCATGTATTGTTACGTGCTGCATCATGGAAGGGAGTTACAAGATTTGGAAAGAGAGGAAAGCTCAATCCAAGATTTGTTGGTCCATTTGAGATTCTTGAGCGAATCGAAAATGTGGCATATAGACTCGCATTACCTCCAAACATGTCTCGTGTTCATAATATTTTTCACATATCTATGCTTCGTAAATATGTTAAAGACCCGAACCACATTATTTAGTTAGAACCAGACGAGATAGCTGAAGATTTAACGTACGAAGAAGTACCTGTTAAGATCTTGGATAGGAAAGAGCATGTCCTACGCACAAAGGTTATACCACAAGTTTAAGGTTTTGTGGAGAAACCATGCTATTGAAGAAATGATCTGGGAGTTGGAATCAGAAATGAAAGCGAGGTATCCTCACCTTTTCGAAATATCAGGTACGTACGTCAATTTCGAGGACGAAATTTCATAAGGAGGGGAGGTTGTAAGACCCCAGCTTATTAATGAATAAAATCAAATTTTTTTTAAATATTATTGTGAATAATAAGGGGTTAATTTGATATAATACTTTGGTTATGGGTGAAATGTGTAAATTTTACAAAATAAGCAAGTGGTTATAAAATATTCATTTTGTCGGGGAATATTCGTTTGGTCGTGGAATATTCTTGCTGCCGGGGAATATTCGTACGACGGCGCAGCCTTGTGTGGGCCCCATAACGGAAAGCGATTGGATGAAGAAAATGACAAGTATAAGTTGTTTATAAATAACGGCGTAGTTGTTACCGTTAATACTGTTGGAATACCTGGTGGTTAAAATACAGTAGCACACGGTATTGCACCAATTATTGATTCTTACGTAAGAAGGCACTACTCAATAATTGTTACAGTAGTTATTGTTCAATATTTTATTTTATTGATTCAATAATTGCTGCGTTGATATTTTATATTTTTGTTGTTTCAATAATTGTTGCTGCACAGTATTTTCCATTATCAGATCAATAATTCATATTATTTGAATAATATTATTAGATAACATTATCGGCAATGTCTAGAAAGTTCTGTCTCAGGAGAGGTTTGGTCATCTAATTGCGCGCCAATAAGGAGAAATCCTTATTGGAAAGTCCCCTCTTTCCTGGGAAAGGTCTGGTTGTCATAAATGTGATTCTGTAATATTATTTGTGAATAATTAATTATTGATTCATATGATAAGGAAATATTTATTTTATGTGGATATAAATGAGGGATATATTTTTGTGGTTAAAAATGAAGGAGTTCATGTTGAAGAAATGTGCTGAGATTTTTATTCAACTATGGTGGGTGGGAATAGTAGCAGGTAAAGCCATCAGGTTGCAGGTTAAGTCTGCTTCGGCGTGCTAACATTTTCCTATAAATAGAGGGCTAAGTTAAAATTGAAAATCACACCAGAAACAAGTTTTCTCTCTTTCTCTCTAGATTATTGAGTGTATTTTGTGAGTATTTAGATACTTTGAGAGTTTCTATTCATCAGAGCAAGTTTCTTTCAGCCTTATACCGGTATTCCGACCAGAAGTACTGATATTTTGAGGTAAGGAATATTATTTTCTTTTTAAATGATATTATTTTCTTAAATATCATTATACTGAAATATTGATATGAACTTTTTATCAAATTTAGAACTTTTTGTGTCGGGGTTACTATTCACGTATACGTTACTATTCACGTGTACGGTACTATTCACGAATACGACACTATTCACCGAAAAATAAAATTTTTCCTTTTTATCCAAGATATCTATTATGGTTACTATCTTTGATTGTATCCATGTTTTGATCTTTATTTTTGAATTCTGCTTCACAATTGATTATTATGAAGTATTATTGATCTTGGATAAACTATTATACGAATCCCTACTATTTGTCCTTTTGTCTCACTGGATTCGTTCTCTTTAAGATATTTTTCATCATCCTCAGTCCTAAATGATGATATTACTGAATATCTTTGGCCTGTAGTGCAAAGATGTATGATTACTTGATGAATATCTTTGGCCTGTAGTGCAAAGATGAACAGGTGTTGAGATGAACATGACCGACTGGTGTTACAAATGAATATATTTGGCATGTAGTGCAAAGATGAATATTTGATTCAAGATGTATATTGATTGATGTTACAGGGATAAAATATTGATGATGAACTTTTAAATCTTAGAAGATAGTAGAATTCTTTCTCTACTCGACTCTTCTAATGGTTTGCTGTTTTCGCTGCAGTTGTTGATCTAAAACTTGTTGTCGATTATATTCTATCAGATTTTTTCCTGTTGAATACTAATGATAATTTGTTGTATATTATCTTAGTCATAATATTCTTTACTGGGCTAGTTGAGCTCACCATTTTCATTTTTGTTCCATTTTTCTTCTCAGGATGTGAGAACATAGCAGGATCTAGTCGGGGTATGGAGTGGTGGTTCTAGAAAGATGTTTTAGCAGTCCTCACTATTTCTGTAAAATAGTGTTTGAATAATTGTATTGAGGACTTATTTGAGTGTGGATATTGTCTAGAAGACAATATTTGTATTTAAACTCACAGTATGTGTTGTCGTATTTTGCACGACAATTGTATTATTGAAGTTGTAGTTTGCTTTCTGTACCATGTATTTGGCGACTCAGAATGGGTGTTGTATACCTATTTTGGGGGCGTCATAGTAAAACAGCTTTCTTGGGTTCATTAAAAAAATGTAGTTTAAATTAATAAAAGTGCATTACAAATTACATTTATAAAGTATACATAGAATTTGCAAATTATGAGCGGTGGTTCAAGCAGCTCAATAGTATTTATCAGAGATCAATTTGATGGGTATGCAATAAGAATTGATTGGAGGACCACTTCTGATTACAAGGCCCCAAAAAATAACATAATATATATATATATATATATATATATATATATGTTTAATTATAGAGAGTGGTCATGTGGAGACCATGGGGCAAGCAGGCATGATGAGTAAAACAACAATGAACAACTTGGATTTGAGTTTCAGCAATTAATGTAGTAGTTTTCTTTGACCCTCTCAACAACTATGGAAGAATTAACATGGCTTCTAAGTACTTAATTCCCTCTTTTCTTTTCTTTTTTGCTTTTCCTTTTTCTTCTTTTATTCACACACCCTCTCAAACAAGACACTCAAATTGTATTACTATAGTTAGTTTAATTTAATGCCCTAATAGTTGCGTACAAGGGAAAGTAACGAATTCTTCAAGAAAAAATTAAATAATAATTATTAAAAAAATACTTTCAAAATTCTATGATAACATATTTATAATCAAAATTAGAAAAGATAATAATAATGAAATATAAAATTTTAAAAATAATCCAAAATTTGACTAAAAGTTTGATCGATGATATGACCACTTTAAACAGGTTTTTCGGGTTTTAAATGGCATATGTCATGGTCAAAGGCGATGAGTCTTGTTGAACTTGTCGCAAACTTCTATTCAATATATTATGAGCTTTGTAACTCTTTTTGAATCAAAAGTTATGTCCGTTTGAAATTACCTCGAAGAATACCTGCAACAAATTCAAATACCACTCATTAAATATCACTCATGTATACACCGTCAATTTATTAAATTTAAACTCTAATTTAAAATATAGTAATGGTGATAAAATAATACCCAATCAACATAGAGTAATGACCAAAAGTAATAGCCTTAAGGGTAGAAATCTCAATTTACTATCACATTCAAATTTATATAATGATTTTTTTGATTAAGATATTATAAGTACTGACTAGTTAAGATATGTACAAATTCAATTTGATCATATAAAAAGATATGAAACCTTAGGGATGATTTTAAAAGTTGTTGAGAATTTGGAGGGACAGAAGTGCAATTAATATCTCTTCCCCTCTTTTTCCGTCTCATTTTCTCTCTCTAGTCTCTATTACAGCTGCATCTTCTCCCTCTTCTTCCAATTCCATATACTTGCAATGAAATGAATCTTTCTTTGTCTTGCAAACCCATAAAGCATATCACAAGATTCAACAAATTTGACTTCAATTTTCTGTGAACAAACTTTCTCACATTTTTGTCCAAATACCATAAATATCTCTAAAGCCCATTAATGCACCACAGCTAGTTCGCTTCCTTGGATAACCCATAAAAAGAAATTATTGGACTCTTAATTACTCTCTCCTTCACTCTGAAAAACACACTGTCCTTTGTTTTTTATTTTTATTTTTTAAAAAGAAAAGAAAATAACTTGTAATTTGGAACTGTTCTTGAATCCGAAGCTCTTTAGAGCTCTTCAAATTCGTCGACAAAAATTGAATCTTGGACTTCTTGGGAGTACCCAGGAACTGTTTAAGGTAAATCTATATGCTATATGTTTGATTATATGTCTAATTTATAAATATTTTATCTGGGTATTAGTTATTTTTTGCTAGATCTCATTTTTGATATTTGAAAGTGTACATGAATTTAGCCTACTTGATAAGCTAGTTACTCTGGCTTTTAGGAACAAGTAGATTTGTTTAAATTTTTGAGGAAAAGGCATGACTTTATATGTGTGCATATCTAATATCTGGTTAGGGATGAAGACTGAATAGTGAATGACATGGAACTGGAGATTCATGACTGAGTGGTTGGTAATTATTGCTGTTTGGTACATTTGATGATTAAATTTAGAAGAATTTGTCCTTTTTGTTGTTTGATTTTGGTTAGCAAATTTATGTATATTTGATTATTGTTACGAAAAATGGTATCTGTTCACTGAATTGTGTTCCTAACAATATATGTTCCATTAAATAATGCTTGCATCTGATAATGCGAATTCCTATCCAATGGACAACATTGTTCATCAATTGAGTGAGTCTAATGGTGTACATGGGTTTTATGGTGTTGGGGAAATTTAGTTGCTTGGTTTATTAATGCCATCCTTCTTTTTATTGTGATTAACTTTTACCGTAATTTGTCATTTACTTTTGTATAAGCAAGTTGATTTATCAACATTAGTAGTATGGTCTTTTTATTTCTAGGATTATAAAATGTCTATCAAATTAAGGTGTATGTTAGCAGTTTTTTAAAGTTTCTGGAATCAGTGTAACTTTTGAAATCATTAGTGGGATTAATGACTGCTTATGAGAAAGAGACAGATTATTATGTTATTCTTTATAATGATAAATTTGGGTCAACAACGTGGATTATGGGACAGCAATAGTTGCAATGACATAATATCTTGAGATTCTTCCCCATGGGGTTGTGATGGTTTGAATGTTTTATTTATTTATTTATTTATTTTTTTTGGGGGGGGGGGGGTGTAAGGAATTGCTTTTTTCCCCAAGCTCAAGTGATAAATTTGGTGCTGAGGACATTTTGGAATTTATGAGGTCCCATACTACGGACAATGGAGTTTATGATAGGAAGAACTAAACAAGGGGTTCTTTGATTAGTGAAGCTCTCGGCGGTTGTAATGTGCTTTTGATGTTGAGTTTTCTTTCCATTTGGCTTCATCAGGTTAATCTCAGGTCCGTAGTCTCTTTCATAAATTTTATTATGGTAATTACCTCTGAGGTAGTTTTTGTTTCCTTGGATGATCTGTGGTGTTTTCAGTTTTTTGGATGGAAGGCCACCTCCGAGTACAGCGCGTGTACATGTGTTCCACTATCTATTGCACCTTTTTTGTATATGCATATATTTATATGTATTTATATATATGTATGTATGTTAAAAAAATAGAAGATGTGTTACCTGACTTTCTGCCGTGCATTATTATGCTCAGTATTACTTGGTAGCCTTTTTTATACTTGATGCTCTGCTATAAAGATCTGTTGTTTGTTTTGTACTACCTTATGTTTGATTATGTAGTTGGAGTTGGACAAAAATATTAAGTAGTCAGTATTAGGTGGAGATATTTATTAAGTAGTCATGTTCAAAATTTCCATTCAGTCCATTTTTATTCAAAAAAATAAAAAATAAAAAATAAAAAATGCCAATCAGTTCAGCACTTCATCATACATGAAGATTTTGTAAACACTATTCAACTTGTGACTTTGATCTTGTAAAGCTTTCCTATTCCAACTTTATAATCTTGGATAATCAAATTTTACATAAAGGGCACATGTTTCTATACACTTCTGAATTATAGTGGGATTCTTTCTTGCAGGTGAAATAACCGAACTATATTTAGTTTATACATTTACAAGAAAATATCAACTGTCCGAACACGCCGCTCGTTACTGTACATAGCTGTAAGATACCAACACTTGATGGAGAGATGTTGTCAGCTTGCATTCAGCTGAAATGAAGAACGTGCGGTTCTTGTAATTTTATATTTTTTAAAACTGTCTTTAGATGGATTTATCAAATTGTCTCTTTATAATGTCTTTTATGAGTGGTTATATCATCATTGTATGTATGTATCTCAGTGAAAGGTTACACTTTACATCTTACCATGGAGAGTTAACTCCCGATCATGTAATTCCTTTACATTTTTAAACTTTATCTTGGATTTTGGAATACATTTTTGTACATATATGAACTCTTGAGAAACTGGCTGGTGAACTCATTCCATTGACTTGAGGGCTTAATCTTTTACTTCTGTGTACGGCATTTAATTACTAGAGCTTCAGAATTTGGTATTAAGTTAAACTTTAGTTTATTGACTACTAACTACAAAGAAGTTTTGCAGGATTTGCAGAACACACCAGAGATACAACCCTCAACCCACGTTTCACACGAGTCTCATAGTGACCAACAGAACAATGCAGCTGATGCTCCTGTAGCAGACTCGGGCTCAGTTTCCATATCGAGCAATGACAACAGAAAAGTTTCCCGTGAGGATATTGAACTTGTAAGATTATCTGATTTTCTACTTAGAACACCCATTCTTGGATTTGCAGATGGTCAGATAGCTAAGTTATTTTCTCAGCCTTAATTGTATTATGATATGGTTTATTATAGGTCCAGAATTTGATCGAGCGGTGTCTGCAGTTATATATGAATAGAGACGAGGTGGTAAAGACTCTACTAAATCGTGCAAGGATAGATCCTGGATTCACAACTTTGGGTAGGCATTTTCAAAATTTAAGGAAGTCTTTTTTTCATAATCATCGATTTCTGATTGTATTTTTGTATTTTTCGCTACTTGCATGAATTTGTATTAGTCCAGTTTTTTTTTGTCTATCATTTGTGGTAAAATGATTCATGAATTTGTGAAAAATTCAATGTTTTAAAAGGCGCTAGGAGGAAGGTGGGTGGCCGGGGGGCCTAGTGCCTAAGGGGTCTGGACGAGATTTTTTATTTTAAGCCTATTTTAATATTTTATTTTAAATTTTTCCAAACAAAACAATAATATAAAGCAAAACAATCTATAATAAAGATAATAAAGACCTTTACTTAAAGTCAAAGTTCAAACATAAATATGCAATTATTCAAAGTTCAAACATATTTTTAACGTATTAGTTTTATTCATAAATAAGATTGCTGTTAAATAATAAAATATAAAATTTCAAGAATTTAATTCAATATTAAAACTTAAGAAACTAAACATAAATTTAAGAATTATATTGAATTAAACTAAATATTACAAATGTATCATCATTTATATAATTTGAAGTTGGAACAAGTTCAAAAAATTACAACTATAATAAAATATCCATTTTGACTTGATATTGTTCACTTTTTGTTGTGATTTGATATGCAACAACCTGTATTATGAATATGGTAAATCATTAAAAAAATAAATATATCAAGATTTGGTTTGGGTAGTTATTAAAATAAAAAAACCCTCTCCGTCTATACCCCACCTAATTTTCAGGAGGGATTTTTTTGCCGCCTAGGTGAGGGGCCAGGGGGGCCTAACGCCTAGACAGGGCGCTAAGGGGGACCTAGGCGGGAATTTTTAGAACACTGGAAAAATTTATAGAGTACAATGTGATTATTAAGTAAAGACAACGCCTTTTCAAGTTTATGATGTTTGTCTTCATGTAAGATGAAAGGCCCCTTTCTATTTCCTTAGTTTGATATGTAAATACGGATACTTTGATGTGTTTTAATTTTAGTCAAATTCCTTAATAATTTAATACTTTTCAATCTACTCAATACCTTTTCAGCTAATTTTATCTTTTGCAACAAAGTGTGGCAGAAGTTAGAAGAAGAAAATGCCGACTTTTTCAGGGCTTATTACATAAGGCTTAAACTGAAGAAACAGATTATTTTGTTCAACCATTTGCTTGAGCATCAATATCATCTGATGAAGTATCCTATCCCACCAAAAGTTCATTTGGCTCCAATACAGAATGGAATTCATCCCATGCCAGGTAAACTCTTTCTTCATGTCATGATGGTCATAAAAAAGGCTGAAACATCCACTATTAGTTTACTATGAGATTAGGTTCTGAACTAATTTCTTAATATGCTCACAAACGTAAGTTCATGACGAAAGCTAGCCATCGTTAACATCTCAAATCCCAGTATTAAAAATATAAACTACTGAGTATGAAACTTTTGGTTAGAGAAACTTTATCCACTTAGTTTTGGTGTTGAGCATGCTTATCAAGTCGTCGCCTAGGCGACGACTAGGCGACGCTTAGTCGTCAGGTCGGTGAGAAGAATTAAGTCGTCTGGGCGACTTGGTCGAAAGTCAGATAGTTGAGCGCTCAGTCAGAAAAGGCGTCGCGTTGGACGATTTAGCAGCAATATGGATGACTGAATTTCAGATCGGGCGACTTGGATTTATGGGTCAGGTATGGTTTGACTAGAACTTAATTGGGTTATATAAAAAAAAATTAAGGAAGCTAAAACCTTAATCATCGTCCGATCAATTGCAACTCGCAAGCCAACAAAATTTATACAGAAAGGGAGAAAGGGGAGAGCAACAAAGAGGGAGAGCAAGCAACTTACCCGTCAACTCCGACAACTTCGGCAACTTCGTCTTCGGCGACATCGGCTTCGGCTATTTTTCTTCTTCTCTTCTCTACTTCAGTCTACTCTTCTTCTCTTTCCTTTGGGTGATCTTCTTTTTGAGAGAAACAAAGAAGGATAGCCAAGAGCTCTCTGTATTTTTTTTTGGTATTCTGTTTCTGTCTTCTTTTTTGGTTGGGGTAATCTGACTCCTTTTAATTTTTTTTATATGATATATGCTTACTTGCTTAGACCATGGTACACGTGCCAACTTATCTAATTGTTATGGTCCTGCACTGTCCTACTTTACGCATGCATGAAGTAAAGTAATTACTCTTTTTTTTGGTATGGTCCGGTCCTGTGCAGAGCCAATTCAATTATAATTCAAGAGATTAAAGAAAAAAAATAGTTTTATAATATTGTTTGTCTTGTGCTATGCTATGGCCACTGCAACTATTTAATTTTTTTTATATGATATATGATGCATTGTTATCTTACAAATATTAGTATATTACAAATATTGTTTGTATTGTGCTTATATTGAATTAAACTAAATATTAGTATATTACAAATGTATCACCATTTATATAATTTGAAGTTGGTATATAAATATTACAAATCATTAGAAATATAAATATTCATATAAATGTTAATATATATAATTTTATTCGTATAAAATTTATATTGTTAACGACTCGTCGACTTGTGGACGACTAGTCATGCGCTTTGTCGACTATGCGCTTAAGCTCTCGGTTGTCGCCTTGCCTCGACTTGGCGCCTTGATAACTATGGTGTTGAGTGACTTGGGTCTTGAAATGTATCTTATATATAGTTTTCAAATCAATAAGGACTTTTGTGATTCCAAATTTCACCATGTACTACTCTATCGGTCCCACAAAAATAGTCCCATTACATATTTTTCTTCCAAGTTTATCCCTAAATATAATTATTATTTAGCTTAGTAGTGGTGACATGAGAATGAAATTGTGTTATTAAACTTAAGGACATTATGTCATTTTATACTACCATCAATAATAAATAGACTCTTTTTGCGGAACATATTTTTTTTTAAATGGAACTCTTTTTGTGGAAGGTAGGGAGTATTATTTTCCTTTTGTTGGAACTTGGAAGTGATAGCCTAATTAGACAAATTATTCTTCAACTGAGTGATATGGTTAACATCCTTTGTGTATTGTTTCTTCCACTCTATGAAGACTAAATTGCTTTAACTTCAACCTGCATTCTCCTCATTATCATGTTCAGTCCTCAGCCCCTCATGTATTGGTTACTGTCGCATGTTTTCTTCATCCATGCCTCTTTAATTAAGAATTGGGAGGAAATGGTGGAAATTATTAAACTAACCCTTTTTTAATTGCCGGAATGTGTGATTGGCTTAAACTAGGCTATTGTGTTGAATGGTCCCGCATTTTGTTTCGTGAACATACTTATAAAGGCAGAAGTTATTATGCAGTGGCACCATTTTGTAATTATTGAATATTTTTGGTAGTTCTTAGTTTTGCCCCTCTTCTGTGGAGGAGGTTGGGAAACAGATATGGATAAAATATGTCGGAACTGAGAGTTTTCAGTTTTAACGTGTCTGGACTGCAAATCTGCAATTGTCTTGAGGATGAAGCTGGTCCGTTAATTTGTTTCTCACGAAGAAAGATTTCGAATCTTAGTTATTGTTTGCTTATTGAAGGTCAAACTTGTATTTCAATTTACACATCTATTACTCAAAATTGAGCTGTTTTGGCTTATATTTGAGTTTCAAACGTAGGCATAGTGAATGCTATTTTCCTTTTTAGTCATAAGTACTTTGCAATGGAAGTTATATTTGGTTGTTGGTTGCTGGGTGCTTGTGAGTTGTTATGTTTTATTAATATTCCTTAAAAGTATACTCTGTTCCTTTTTGAGAATATGACGAGTGTGGAGGGTATGAATAAGGTTTAAAGTCCAACCTTTTTCCCTCCCCCCTTAATAAACTGGGGGTAGCATGCATCTTTTAAAAGATAATTGGCTGCATTTAGAACTGCTTGGTGTGATTACATGGCCTTCTTGTATGTTTGACCATGCATTGCTATTACTTTTATTAAATGCCACTTGTTTTCAGCACAGTTAACAACTTACCCATGGGGTACCCAGTCCTACAGCAACATCCAGTTCCTGCTATGGGTCAACCTCATCTCGATTCCATGGGAATATCTAGCTGTCATGTGGTCAATGGAGTTCCTGCACCTGGAAACTTCCATCCGATGCGGATGAATTCTGGGAACGAGTGAGTCCTTTACCCATCATTTTCTTATCTTATTTTCAATTTAGTGACTATTAACATTAAAATGCCTTCCTTTATTACAATCCCTATGAATCTCATACGTCTAATTGCATTCTCTTGGTTTACGTGAATCAATGTGTCATACCATCATTCACTATGTGGTAGCATTTGCCTCATTTGAAGCTGCTTTGAAATTGATACCTATGTGGACATATAGATTTCACATTTATGTAAATTACTGTTGAAATTGAGAATAGGTTATATTCCTTGAATTAATTTCTCTCTGTTATATAGGTTTATATATACACAAGTATCTTAATTACAGTTATGGTAATCCCTAAATTATAGTAATGTGTATACACTGATTATGAAAACTATAATCATGACATATCTTCTAACACTCTCTCTCAAGTTGGTGTATAGATGTCTCGCATACCCAACTTGAAACATAATGGATGAAATTAGTCAAAATATCAGCAAGCTGATGTTCTGTTTTGACGAAAGGTAAGAAAATAAGATCACTAGTTAACTTTTTTTTGATGAAGTGTTTGTCAATCTCAATGTGCTTCATTTTATCGTGATGTACTGGGTCGTTTGCAATACTAATGATTGTCTTATTATCATAAAATAATTGCATAGGCCTTTTTGTTGTAACACCTAAATCTTCGAGCAAGGTTCGAAGTCACATTAGTTCACATATATCCAAGACGATAGATCGATATTTGGCCTCAACACTGGATCTTGTCACCACGGATTGTTTCTTATTGCGCTAAGTAACAAGATTACGTCCAACAAATGAAAAGTAGCCAGATGTAGAACGACGATCCTCTATAGAACTAGCTCAATTTGAGTCAGAAAAAGCTTCAACTTTCGTATGACCATGTGATGCGAACAATAAACCTTTTCCAGGAGCAGAGATTTGAGATATCATAGAATCCTGTAAACAGTTTTCATGTGACAATGTCGAGGATCATGCATATACTGACTCATTATTTTCACAACATAAGATATATTAGGTCTAGTATGAGAAAGGTATATCAATCGTCCCCACCAAACATTGATATCTTTCTATATCAACCGTAAGTTCTATGCCACCTACTAAATGATGATTAACTTCAATAAGAGAATCAACAGACTTACATCTCAACGTGACAGTTTCTGTTAAAAGATCAACTACATACTTTCTTTGAGATAGCTGGACGATCTTGCAACTTCAATATTAAGAAAATATTTCAAAAGACCAAGATTTTTGATCTCAAACTCTTTGACCAGACTTGCTTTGAGATTAACTATCTCTTCTCTATTATCTTCTGTCATCACAATGTCATCAACATAAATACTAAGAATGATAGTCTTATCTTTTATTTGTTTGACAAATAGAGTATGATCTGCTCGACTCTGTTTGTACCCAAATCTTATCATTGTTTTGTGGAATCTACCAAACCAGGCTCTGAGAGATTGATTCAAACCATATAAAGTCTTTCGCAACTTACAAACCTTACCCTTGGTGACAGATGAAGCAAAATTAGAGGGTATTTTCATGTATACTTTCTCCTCCAAGTCACCATAAAGGAACATATTTTTCACATTCAATTGTTGAATATCCCAGCTGAAGTTTGCTGCACATGAGATTATGGTACGAACAAAGTTCATCTTCGTCCACAGGAGCAAATGTCTCCTTGTAATCAATTCCATGGGTTTAAGTATACCCTTTTGCAACTAACTTGGTTTTGAGTCTCTTAACTGTCCCATCTGGCTTCTGTTTGATTGTATATACCCATTTGCAACCAAATGATTTTTTCTCGTAAGGAAGAGTAATTAGTTCCCATGTATCATTCTTTTTCAGGGCATTCATCTCCTCTCTCATAGTATGTTTTCAATTTTTATCACTAATTGCTTCTCTCCACCCCTAAGGAACAAGTATTGAAGACAAGGAAGAAATAAAAGAGTGGTAGGATGCAGATAATTTATTATAGGCTAAGAAATTAGAGATAGAATATTGAGTACAAGTAATAACCCCTTTTCTAAGAGCAATAGGAATGTCAGTATCATCAGAAGAACAAGTAGGATTAAGATTCTCACAATTAGCTTTATAAAGACTAGGTTCTGAGCAGGTTGGTGTAATAGTGTAGAAACAGTGACCTTGTCTCTTCGAACATAGGTCCTCAACTCAGGCTCGTTCTGTCTAGCATATGACTCTTGTAACTGTAACTCCCCCTGTGTAGAATTATTAGAAACAACAACAGGAACATGAAAAGAATTTATAGGATAAGATGGTATAGTAGAATTTGTAATACCAGCCTCAAGAGGAAGCTTCTCCTCATCAATAACATCCTCTCCCTGAGGAGAAAGTGAAGAAGAATAAAAAGGTTTCAATTTCTAAAAAGTTATATCTCGAGTGACAAATACTTTGTGTGAAGGAGGATGATAACATTTATTAACTTTTTTGAATTGGAGAATAATCAATGAAAACACGCCTAAGAGCTTTGGGATCTAATTTTCTCAGAGTGGGAGATTTATCATGAACATAGCACACAACCAAAAACTCGAGGCGAAAGAGAGACTTGTCGTGTGTTTGAGAAAAGAGATAGGACTTTTGTTCTCAATAATTATAGAAGGAAGTCGGTTTATAAGAAATGCAGTAGTCAGAACATCTTCACATAGAAATTTAAGGGTGTTCATAGTGAACATAAGAGTGCGGACCATATCTAGTAAGTGTCGATTTTTTCTTTCCGCTACTCCATTTTGTTCTTGAGTTTTGACACAAGAGGTTTGAAGAATGATGCCATGTTGAGAGAGATAAGATGTAAAAACATTATTATTACTATATTCACGACCATTATCACTATGAATAATTTTGACTTTAACTCCAAATTGAGTTTGAATCATTTTATGAAATTCATGAAAACAATCGAACACCTCATTTTTGGAACGAAGAAGATAAATCAAAGTGACACAAGAATGACAATCAATAAAGCTAACAAACCATCTATAACCAGAACGAGAAACAACCCGAGAGAGTGCCCACACATCAGTATGTATAATAGCAAAAGATTTTGAATGTCGACTGTTAATAGCAGAATAAATAGAACGTTTGTGTTTACCCAATTCACATGGTTTACACAAAAACTGAGTTTTATTACATTGTTTAACTAAAGATGAAAATAAAGACTCTAATATGGAAAAAGAGGGATGTCCCTAATGTTGATGTCATTGATGGAGAGAAGTCAGGTTAGAGTCAGAAGTAGAGTGAAGAGTTTGAGTAGAGAATATGTTAGACGAGGTCTTGAAAAAAATAATGAGTGGGGAAAAAAGTTACTGAACAATGTTGGTGTACTGTTGCAGGCAACCAAAAATAAAACCTTACTGCGAAAGATAATTATGTAGTAGTGCAAGTAAGAGTCGATCCCACAGAGAATGATTAGCCTATTTATTATGCTTTGTGAACAAAAAAAAGGGTTTTTGAATATTGTTAATTAAAGTAAATTAATACGTAAAATAATCTAACGAAATAAATCAGGAAAACAAACATTGGATTAAATCAACTTCCACCTCAAAAACATACACTTATCATTGACTCAAGCATAAACAATTATTACTTTGAATATTCATTGTTAGAATCAATTCACTATTTAAAATCATTCCATGTCTTTCCTTAATTTTAGTATAGAAAAAAGCGATCTAAAGAACTCCAACTACTAAACAACTTCAGACAAGCGCTAAAAGTTTAATCTAGTAGATGCTTTAAGAATTAGAAAGACCGATGAAGCTAAACAACACAAGCACAAGCGGTTGCATTTAATTTAGTTAAATATTCTTCTTAAGATATAATAATCTCGTGATCTGCAGTCAATTATTAATCTTAGTTGCCTCGCAAATTAGAGTGATCAAATAATTACGGATTTGATATCTAATTTAGCAGTAGATTTTAATGAATAATAAACTAGCGTGCACTCTAGCAATTAAACAAATCAATCATAAAAATAATCAATACTTAAAATAATAATTGAACAAATAAAATCAATTAGATCTCACAGTGTAATAATCTGAGACTTTCGTCTTCTTAATCCTAGAATAGAAGTTTAGTTACACATGGCTATGGAATCACCAAAGAATAATAGAGAGAAAAGTTTGTATATATGTCTTCCAATATCTCTTGGTAATCCTTTATAGGCATAGGACATTAATTCTTTTTCATGTAGGTTTCAACTTCCTAGTGACAATCAACTTCCTTCAAAGAGATCTTTTAGATAGATTTTTCTTTCCTTCATTGGATTTGTCTTGCACACCAATATTGTTCCACCTCCTTTCTTCTCCTTGTAGGATTCTTCTTGTTTCTTTCTTTCCATGAATAAGAACATTAAATATTGTCTGATCACCAAGATATTGACTTTATTAAAATCATGTGCTCACGTAATTACAACTTTGATAATGCTCAATTTGTGTCCAAAGCACTTCCAAAGTCACGAACTCCTTTAATTGCACCTTAAATAAAAATAGAAGAATACTGAGTGAATTTAGGCATAAAATAAATATAAAAGATTAAGCATTAAGGGATAAAAATATAACATATTTTATTCTTATCAAGTGTAAGGATTCAGAAAAACGTTGGACAGATAATAAATTTACAGTAAATGAAAGAATATGAAGAACAAATGATAATTTCAATGAAGGAGTACAAACTACAGAACCACTCCCAGAGATAGAAGAAAGGGAACCATCAACTACTTGAACCTTGTATTTTTCAGAGCAAGGTGTGTATGAAGTAAAGAGGGTGGAGGGTCCGGTCATATGCTCGGAAGCACTTGTGTCAATAATCCTACTAGGGCAAGTTGATGAAACATTAAAAGCACAAGAATGTATACCTGACTGGACATAATGAGAAAAAGTAGATTTGAAGTAGAATTTTCGAAAAGCTGAGATTTTCTCAAGAGTAAGTGCAATAGTAGTGTCTGAAGCACTTGATGCATCATCAGGAAGTGTTGTAGTAGTCACATAGGCTTGAGATTCATGTCCATGTCCACTACCACTACCAAATCGACCTCTTCGTCCTTTAGGACATTCATGAAGCTTAAAACAACGATCCTGGTATGGTTCTTTTCTCTACAGTAATCACATTCCCGGGATTCCTTCTCAACAAGAGACTGAATGGTGGAGCCAGAGTTAGGATACAAAGCAACCATAGCTGATCAGTTAACAAAATTTAGAACCATCACCCGACACCTACTTTCCTCTTGTTGGACTCTAGCATGAGCCTCTCACAGCGATGGAAAAAGTATTTGACCAATCAAATGTGCTCTAACTTGATGAAATTTTATACTCAAACCGGCCAAGAAATTCACAACTTTATCTTCACTAACAAAATTTTGGTAAGCGGTTGCATCTTCCAGACATTTGATTGAAAAAACCCGGTAATGATCAAGCTCTTGCCAAAGTGCATTAATTTCTCCCTTTGACTTGGCTCACGGATTCGTTTACGGATGTCATATGCCTTAGACATATCACCAGAAATAGTAAAAGTTTGAGAGATAGTCTGCCAAAGCTCATATGTCGTGTCTAAGAACATGTAACTACTCCTCGTACTAGGTTTCATTGAATTAAAAATACATGTTTTTACTATGGAGTTATCAAATTTCCATTCTTCTTGGGCTACACCTGCTTGTGTAGGCTTGATGGTTGTACCATTGATAAAATGCTGCATACAATTAGCTTCAATTGACATACGGCATGCTTGAGACCAATCTAGATAATTGTTTCCATCCAACTTAAATGGGCTAAGAACCAAAGCCAAGTTGAGATGATGATTTCTAATCAACTGCCCTTTATTTATTTAACTAGTATGACCAATGGAAATAGATTTTTCCATGGTAATGGGAGCAACAAGAATATTCGAGGAAATCAACGAGGATAATTTAAAGGCCAAAAAGATGATAGTGAGTTATTCCAAAAAGCAGAGCAGTGCACCAAATTTACTACACTTTAGAACTAGAGTGGATGCAGAAGACGCATAAAATTAGCATTACACTAGCAAAGGAATGCAGAACACTTAACAGTACACTAGTACACTAGCAGATCACAGATGCTACTGTCAAGGGAAAAGCTTAATAAACTTGAATCAAACACTACAAGACCACTGTAGATGGCAAAAAGGGAGAGAGACTATCACCCTAGAAGAGGTTGTGCCAACAAAGGTTCGTTGGAAAAGTCTCACGCGCTGGCCAAAGGTGGCGTGTGGCGTCAGTGCTGCGGGAGTGAAGAGGTGTGTGGAGGCGCGTGCAACAGTGGATGAAGAATCTAACACCTCTGTAACGCAGATCGACTGGCAATGGGTGACCCAATTACGATCTCAATTTTTTCATACAGATTGATTCAACTAGTTTTCTAAGAAGAAATAAGAATAGTAGTGAAACGAAACTGTGCAGGCTAATAATAAAGATTATGGATCTGATACCATGTTGAAACTGAGAATAGGTTATATTCTTTAAATTAATTTCTCTTTGTTACATAGCTTTATATATAGACAAGTATCCTGATTACAGTTATGGTAATACCTAAATTACAGTAATGTGTACACACTGATTATGAAAACTACAATCATGGCGTATCTTCTAACAATTATATTATGATAGTCATGCTAAAGAAATGTTGCTCAAATATTATTTCAGTCATGATACTCAAATGAAACATTAATGTCTTTGCTGAAAGGATGCTCCTTTGTATTTAAGAGCTATAATAGGATTTTATCTAAATAAAGAACTGTAAGTGGAAGTGGAAAAGCTCTTTCGACTCATCTTGAGGCAATATGTTTTTTTGAAACCGATTATCATTCTCTGATTAACATGTGTGTAGAAGTGGTTAATAGAAGAAAACTTTCCATTTGTTTGTTTTAGTTTGAAAAAAAAACCAGATCTAGTGATTGCGGACTTTATCCGGGTTTCACATAACTGGCATTACTTATCCACAAAAGAAACAGGTGCTGTTGTCGATGATCAAATTATACTTGGCTAAATGAATAATATAGTTTCATTTTTTATCTTCTTGGAATGCATGTATGCAACACGCAAGAACTTTTGCTAATTGCTGTTTCTTTCTTCCTTAATGAAGCATGGTGTTGGACGGCAGTGCAGCTGATGTCACACCTGGTATTCCACCGGGGAGTGCCATGTCGTCCATGTCAGAGATGGCTGTAAGTCCTACTTCAGTAGCATCAAGTGGCCATTTCCCCTTCACAGCCTCCGAAATATCAGGAATGGGAGTAGACACATCAGCGCTTGACACCGCATTTACGTCAGATGTGGCAAGTTCAGTAGGATTGCAGCTTGCACCGGATAATGGGGCAGGGAATTCTAGAGATTCCCTAAGATCTTTGGCTCCGATCCCCTGGAATTTTAGCCTTTCAGATCTAACAGCAGATTTATCAAACTTAGGAGGTAATTTGGACATCATCTTTTTGTTCAGAAGTCAGAACATTATTGATTGTTGTATTCTTCTGAAAGGATTAGTTCTGATTTGGTTTGGTATTAATGCTGTGCTTTTCTTTTTTACATTATTGACTATTAAATTGAAGCGGTGTTTAAAGTATCTTTATTAGAAACACAACCAATAACTACACATGATTCCATAGGTTAATCAAAAAGAGAATTGGTATCGGCAAGTGTTAGTCCCTTATTTGTGAAAATATAATTTTTTGAAGATTTTGATATTTCATGATATTGCTCTCTAAAGTGAAATCATCTAAATAAATATAGGCACATTTGTGTATCTATGTAAATGTTTCAGGGTCAATTTATCAATGCAACACTCTACACATGCTTTTGAGATAGGTCTGAAATACGAGGGAGGTGTATTGGTGCTTTACCACAAACTCTTCTACTAGTCCATCTCAATTTTCTTGCTTCATTTAGACAGTAAATCCTTACGTGTATATATATTTATAATTTATTTTTATTTTTATTTTTATTTCTCTGGCTTAATACTAAGTGACCATTTCATTATTCAGATCTAGGAGCTCTTGGGAATTATCCTGGTTCCCCTTTCTTGCCTTCTGATTCAGATATTTTACTTGATTCTCCTGAGCCAGACGACATAGGTAAGCAGAATCTCAAGTCTTCCTTTAGATTTCTTAATAACCTTCTGGTTCTATTGGTTATTAGTGAACATATAATAGAACATCAGATGGGACAAATTACAGCTTCACTGTCGGGGTTATATACATTTGGAGAAAGCTTATTTGACAGAACTAAAAATTATGAATCTAGTGTTTTTTTTTCTCTATATGAAAAGAGATGCATGTAAAAATTACTCCCCTCTGTTCCGGAAAAAAAGTCCCATTAGATTCATTTACATTTTGAAAAAGACGCAACAAATTTTGTACTACAATATTCACATTTGTATGTACTATAATTAAATAAATTCATATCAATTTTTAATTTGACAATGTGGCAAATTGAATCCAAACAATCAAAATGGGTCTCAATTTTTGGGATGGAGGTAGTGCGAAAACTTGTGCAAAATATATGAATAGGTTGAGTATGTTATTATCTTATAGTTTGACCTTTAATTGCACAAGGAGTGTGTAGGTGAAAAATTTAGCCATACCAAATATTGATTTCAATCAATGCCATTCATAATACATTGCTTAATAAATCTCAGAGTTTACTTTTACTGGACAGTCTGCAAAGGGGCTGGAATTGAACTTGACAATGAGCTAGGGTGACCAAGCCAGCTTAATTTCTGAATTTTATGTGATTTGTCTTGGTATAAGTTATAACTAGTATGGTACGAACCACTACCGAGTTTTTACCTGCTAGACTAATCAATAGCTTAAGTAATTTCAATTTTCTATTGCATTTGGTTTAATGTTCTGTGACATTAATGATATAATATAGGTGCTTAACACTTTATTATTGTCTTTCTTCTTCTTCTTGTTGCTATTACCTGCAATAAGAGAATTATAACATACTCTCTCTGTCCGCAAACAAGAGTTCTTTTGTTCTCGTTGATGACTTTTTCTTTTCTTCAAATATTGAGGATTGCACATGACACACTTAGATGAGTATATCCTTATCGGATTTTTTTCTCTTTTCAATATTAAACTCTAAAGAGTATAATTTTTTACTTAGAAATAACGTGAATTAAAGAAGTCTTGTAGATGATAATTTTTCACGTCTTCAGATCTCTTTGTGCAACTGTTTTAATTAACACAGTAGTTTGGCTTTTGTTTTTGTAGAGGAGTTCTTTGTAGATTCTGTACCTGGCCCGGCAGCTCAATCTGATGAAGAGAAATCTTAGTTTGAGGTGAGATCTTTCCATTTCTTCAAAGTAGCTAGGATAGGTTAATGTTGTTGTACAATAAAAGGTAAAAGAAGGAGCCGAGATATTTGGTCTTTTACTATTCATATCTGGTACTAGTTATTAACAAATTTGAACTTGTGAGGTTTCGGATTATGTAGTTGGATCTGTAATTTTAGATCAGTAGGAACCAGTTTATATTATAGTAGATTCGTTTTTCATAAACCCTTGGCTTACATGGTGGACATTGTTCGAACCTTTCTTGAATGATATTTGCGGCGATTGATCCTTTCTTGAATTACGTATAACATAATGTTGTATGTCAATGTAATGACATTTTGATAGTTTTTTTTATACCAAATGTTAATTGTTTCTTTTAATTTGAATATTCCCAGATTATTGATAGTTCTCTGTTTCTGGATCTGCTTCTTCCCCACAAAATTAGTAACTCTTTAATGTTTTAGGTTGGTATTTCCAATTCCAATCTGGAATAATGGGTCTCTGACATTTCATTAAATCGAAATAGCTTCGCCAATTGCCAAGCAAGACTTGGCAAAACAGACATTTCAATTACTAAATCAAGCAAATGTGAGGATTAATTTATTTTGATATCATATAGTTACAATGTCTTGATAGATAAAAAATGATTATCCAACACTCAAGTATGTGATCCATATGAATGTAAATATATTAATTGCAAAGAAATATAATTTGAATTTCCAGATAAATAGCCACTCCTGAGGAGAAGTTAACCAGAGATCTGACAAAATAATGCAGCAACTGTATATGGCATGGTGACCATTACAAGATAAACTGATCAATAATTTTTCCAGATGGCTTCTAAGTATTAAGATTGCTTATTTTGTGCCTCTGTACATACTTTCGATGACATTCTGCAGTAGACAACATTCAGCAAGTTTCAATTTTAACCATATATTTACAGAACAACACATCATTATTTCCTATTGGCATTATTCCAATTCTGATTTCAGTTGCCCCAAAATTTAAGCATTAAATCAGAATTGCCCCAAAATTTAAGCATATGTTATACTCTCTCAGTCTGGGATTCTCCTTCATTTTGGGAGGAAAGGAGTATTTCATTTGAGACAAGAATAGTATAGGTACAAACCTGATAGTATTTGAGAAACTGAGCCCTCCTTTTCTTGTAAGTTGGGGTCAGAAGATCGCGCTCCATGTCAAATGGTACAGGATCAAGGTGGATAGCTTTAATAAACTCAAATCCCTTCAACTGCCAAGAAGACAATTGAAATATAATTAGCTTAAATTTCATACAGATATTGGGCTCGAGAAAAAAATATTACTCAATAATATCAAGACTGGAGAATTCTACTAAAAATTAAAATAAGAGAAGTAGAGAGCAAAACCTTGTTTTCTTTTCCAATATTGGAAAGTTCTTCAAGAATGTGGGATTTTGTCTTGGGACTTTTGCAGATTGTATTGAAATCTCCAACCATTCCATTCTCAGCAGCCCAAGATTCAAGTGACTCCTTATTGGGGTTGATTACAGCAACAAGGACGGACTCGTAGCTGCTCCCATAGATCCATATCTAAAACAAGTAGGCAGATATTTTCTTCAATATTAAAAGCAAAGAAAATGTTTAAGGATGGTAAAAAGATTCACACAACTGCTAGGGTCAATGATAATTTAGAGGACTTAAGCAATGCTAAAGCTTTAGTTGATGAAACTAGATCCTAAATACAAATCAATAAGTATATATAACAAGGCATTAAGAGATCTTATCACAATAATTTTATAATTTTACTGAGTCATTTTGGTTAGACACAAGTCAATACCGAGCCAATCATTCAAAACTCGCCATTTTTTGATACAATGTATAAATTCTTCATATCCCATAAACTATATTCAATGATTGGATATATAAACATGCATGCATATATGACATAATTTGAAAATCATTTGTGGGAACTAATGAACCTATTAAATATTATCTTCTATTTTCCAGCTTTTCTATGCATATATAAGTATTTCCATATAGTATACAAGTTTGACAAATACAAATTTTATAAGAAGCCTGTGTCTGGCACATGTTACCAATCTAGTATACAATGGAATTGTGACTATCACTAACCAATTAGAGGGGGAAAGGCAAAACTGATTGATGCATTAAAAAATAAACCAGGAGGCCGGATGTAAGTAAAGAATAGCTCTAAAATGAGTGGAAGGAATGACGGTAAAAGATGTTGTTAGTTGATTCTAAGAATCATACTCACGAGCAATTTTGAGCTAATTTGGTCTTATTGGTTTGTGTGTATGAATACTGAATAGTAAGTTGAAAGGAAACAGAGAGCACTACAAATTATATTTAATGAGTGAAGAGAATTACTGCATCAATGCTAGAAGCGATGGAATATATGTTCTCCAAATTTTCAACTGAAACATATTCTCCTTGAGAAAGCTTGAAAATGTTTTTCTTTCGGTCAATAATTTTCATGCTCCCATCTGGTTGCCACTCACCGATATCGCCTGATGCAATTTTTCCATTAGATCTGCTGTAAAGGAGCTATATATTATATGCATTATAAACCAATAAGTAGAATAAGTAATAACGACAAACCTGTGTGAAACCATCCATCAACCACCACCTCTTTGGTGAGGTCCTCACGTTTGTAGTATCCTGAGAATAAGGTATTTCCCCGTATGCATATTTCTCCACGTGGTGTGCTTGCCAGAGCATCATATTCCATTTCAGGGACAGATTCTAGGCACACATCCACAGCTGGCAATGGAGGACCCACGGTACCAATCATTACTACTTCATGCAGCTGTGCAACAAATGATCCCCCACAGGTTTCTGTTAAACCTGCATAATGTCTTATGAGATCACACATCTCTCCAAAGTTTATATAGACTTCAAATCTTCCTTTACATGATGGTCAGAATATAGCAACCACACATGCAGAGACATTTTATTGTTATTCATTTGCTAGTGAACTCCAAAATAAGTATGTAGCTGATATAATTATCTGATGAATTTTAATAATAGAAGTGACAATTTGCAGTCTCATCCAAAAAGTTCTACAGCTGTAGAAAGACTAATGCGAAATTAAGTTCAAATATGATTCTTCGTCATAGCGAAATTCATATATGACGTCAATTAAAGAAAAAGAAGAAGAAAAGGAACATTGTCATAAATGTATTTTACATAATTACGTTAATGTTCTAAAGATATAGTTCATAGTTTCCTATATACATGAAGTAGGTTATTGATATGAGATCAGATGAGTAAAAGAAATAATATATAGTATACTCCGTATATTGTAAGAAACGGTACAAGTGAGGCAGTCACCTGAATTTGATGATACTTAGAAAAGTAGTAACTATCAGCCAAAGTAATATTGAGCCACAGATTTCATGCAGATAATAAGTTAAAATGTTATGTACCATATCCTTGAAGAACATCAGCACAGGTCACCACTCTTAAAAAGGTTTCCACGTTGGTAGAAAGAGGTGCTGCTCCAGATAGAATAAGACGCACATTTCCTCCTAAACCTTCCTTCACCTAAAAGTTAGTAACCAAAAGTGTGGAGAACATATTTTAGTTAACCCACATCGTTGTTTAAAAACATTGAGGAAATAACAAAGAGAGAAGTTGAAATGCAGAACTACATCCACCTTACTAAAAATAATTTTGTCAAATATTGGAGCTGCCTCTACATGTTTGTACCCTTTGGTCATGTTACGTAGTTTGCTGCAAATCCAAAAAGTGAGGTCAATACACAGAATGAAACAATTAGAAAGCTTTGTAGTAGAGCTATGTATCTAATGAACTTTGACTTCACACAGATATCCCTATAATTTACTGATTAGTATTATATTAGCATAATCGGACACCGAGAGAATTCAGTACGTATAAAGTAATAAATTTGGTAATTATGGCTAAAATATCTTAAGACTAAATACCATAAACTTATGCACATTATAATGATATATACACACTTCTATAGGAAACATGGAAACTGACAAGCTTCAGGCGCTTAGACCTAGTAACCTACAGATAATTAGAACAACATTCTGATTATAGGAGGGGTTATGTTATCCAGATGAAAATAGAGAGGTAAATAAAGCTCTATTCCAAAAGAAGCTGGTATTAGTTATAATATTGTACTTCGCTGACTTTTTCAATGAGTAAACCTGTAATACATTAAGGGTGTATGGGATTCACTTACTAGTAGTACGCAATATTAAACAATGAATTCTTTATGAAACCCCCCGAAGAAATCTTCTCTATCAAACCTGAAAGTATAAGTAATTGACAATTGGGCATCTAATTAAAGGAAATATATTACACAAACTTACAATGATATATTTGCTTTTGGATTAAAAAAATATAAAAATATAACATACACTAGGATGATTTTGTGCAGAATGCAAATGAGAACTTCAATCTCCACCCAATTAAATAAATAAACTAGGGTAAATGTGCATTAATACCCTGAAGAATTTCTGTACAAATTGGCAAACAAAATGGTACTGGCCTTCTAATTGATTTCCTCACTGTCAAAGAAAGAATTTGGGATCTCTCTGGGAAAATATCATGAATGAGAAAGGAAACAAGCCATTCACATGGGAACACATAATGAAATTTCCCCCGGATGGTTACAAATCCTTTACAAAATCTATGCAAAGGGCACATACAGAGCACAAGGCAATACAATTAATGAGATGTGGCTCAAATAAAAGAACCACCTCAGTCCGGCACTATTTGTTCTTAGTTGTAAGTTAATTTTTGGATGTAATTATTTTACATTGAACAAACAATAGTCAAATGGGAGAAATCTAAACTTTATATCCACCAATATATTGAAAGTAACCAGTGACGGTGCCAGGAACTTTGACAATGGTGGGCTAAAATAGTTTTAAATTTTTTAAGAGCACTGGACTAAGACAAAGAGAAAGAGAAAGAGAAGGGGTGATTCAGTGGGTAAGAAAAGAATCACTGAATGCCAAGGAAGTAGGGATGCCTTGGCTTGTAGTTTTTAAATACTAAGAGATTAATATTTATACTCCCCGTGTTCCAAAAAAGAGTCCTACTTGACAAATTCTTTTGTTAGGCAAAAAGAGTCCCAATAATATTGATGGTAGTATCAAGTTATTTAGGACTAAATATGGAACACAGTTACACAAATTTATCCCTTAACTTCGCAAATAGAACTCTTTTTGTGGAAGGGAGGGAATATTTCTTTTATTCAAACATAAGGTGGGCTATAGGCCAGCATAATCTTCACGTGCCGCCACCACTGAGTAACTAATAAGGCAAATAATTTATATTCATGTTGAATCTAGTTACTTAACATCAAATAAGAAAAAAAAAAGTGAGAGCAAAAGTGCATGTCTCTCAAGTAGATGTGTTTAAAATTCAAAGGTTGAATATAACTGATTTGAGTTTGACAACAAAAGATATAATATCTAAATTTCGAAGTGTGCACCAGAACTAGAATACATATAATTTTGCTGGAAAACTCTAAATGAATAACATTATTTAATGTGTCGTATCAATTTATCACAGTTACCTGAATAAATCTTGTCCAACACACGTGGGACAGCACAAAATATAGTTGGTTTTAGTGCTTTGATGTCGTTCATAAGTAGTTTGATGTTCTGAAAAGGTAACAAAAATGTTACTATATAGAAGTACATACTTCTTAGTACTCCAACTTCTTTGGAGTTCGGACTTACCCCTTGCCAAAATCCTATTGAGGCACCGGTAGAAATGATTTGTTCCTCCATCACCCGATCAAATATATGTGCTAAAGGAAGATATGACAAATATACGTCTCTGTCGGTAAACTGCAAGAGAAATGGCAGAAATTAACAAAAAAATTCATAAGAGATGTCATTATCATAATGCACTAAAGACAACTCATATAAGACAAGAACTATAAAGAATATAAAAAGTACTTCACTTTAATTTCCAAGACTATCACCAAATGGAAAAGGCAAAAAATAGAGAACATGCATCAACTCAATTTTCACCTCTTCATTTATGCTCCCTAGATGGTGATTTACTCCAGATATTAGTGAAATAATGCTTTCATTAGTGATCATTACTCCCTTTGGGTCTCCAGTCGTTCCACTTGTATACATAATTGTGCAAATATCACTTTTCTTCTTTACTGGAAGCTCAAATTGCTCATTCACTCCCTGTGGGTGGAAAAATATCATGAACATGAACCATATATAACAAGTAAAACCAGCAAAAATTATAACTAGTAAAAAGAACACTGCATAGAATAGAAAGGGAAAGAACTTTAGACTTGTGACTGGTTTCTTGCGCAAATTTAATACTAAATATGATATAAATCACGATATTTCCATCATTGAGCTTATTAATTTTGGTCCTAAAAAAGGTTGGTTAGACCAAGGTCGGCAAGGCGAGATCCAGTTTCCAAAGCTACATGAAAAAAAGACGACTTCAACTAATTCATCTCATTGTTTGTCTATCATGAGCTGGATGCTTGTGCTATTAACTTTGGAAGAGATGAAGATTTCTCAAGGATATGAATAGTAAAATTGAGGTAGTTAGACAAAGTGGTGATAAAGGCTGTTAATCCCATCATTGAACAGTCAATATGACACTACATAGAGTTGACTTGTGCACCAACTCCAATTCGTTACGATTAAACCTATTATGGTCGTTATTGTCTTCCTTTGTGTTTCTGTATGTCAGTGAGAGGTTGCAGGTGGAGGGAGATCCTCAGGTCAATTCATCAATACGTACACACAGGCTTCCAAACAAGTAGCTGGAAGTAAGTATTGGAGAAAGCTGTATCCTATGTCCCGACCCAATCCAAAACTCCAAATCACCATTATAGTTAGTGTACGGAGCATAACTCCAAAAAAGAAAGGATAGAAGTATAAGGTTCACACACAAAATTTACAATTCAATAGCGCAAAAAATAAAATAATTATACATGATTATTTACTCTTTTTGATAAAAAGCTATTTTATTTGTTCTTTGCTTAAAGTTTCACTCTACTTCTTGACAACACTTTGTCAAAGTAAAGAATTGAACACAAGCAGTTACCCGTAGAGCAATTTACATATTTTCCGCCATAAACAAATAAATAATCTGAAGATGTTATTGAATGAAGCAAGTATCCTACCAGTTGCAAAAATTCGTCCCAAGTATATGTTGCCACACCAAAACTTTCAGCCACCTTCTTTTGCTCACCTGTAACCTTGCCAAAGCTCACAAGAGCTACATAAAATAGTGTAAACATTTGTGTTCAGAGGGTTCCTTATATTAGACATAGGAAAAGCCTGACTAAAGGGAACTTACTTTTTAAGTACTTTGAAGCACTAGGAAATGCTTTCACCACCTGCATATAAACAAATAATTATATAGCATTTTCAAAGATAAATTGATCTGGAATGCAACTTTTGAGCAGAAGATCCATAAAAGTAAAACAAAGAAGAATCAAGAAGGACTTCAAAAGCTCTCAGAGCTAATATAGAATCAAGAGCAAATATATATCAATACTACTTGCCTCAGAAATTTTGGTTTCTTCCGCAAAAGCAACTGAAATCTCTGCATGACATATTATATACTCCACCGCGCCAGCACCTAAACCATGGTCAAAGTTCCACAAGCATTAATTTCTGGAAAAGCCCAGACTCATAGTAAAATAGAGCGCTGAAATTGATTTATTCGATTGTCTCCCATTCCTATGTCTACAAGGCAAAGTCAATCTTACATGCATCAACATCACCGTGATTCCTTAAAGGCATATCAATAAAACTGTTTACTTGACATTTATAGAGGTGTAACTACAATTGTTTATAGTGAACAAACATATGTCAACAACAAAAATATTCAATCTCTGCACTAGGGGGGTTCATTTAAGAATCTTCCTCCGCTATTAAGATTCCCATTTTATTATTCATATTCTGTGAGTTTAAGTGCAAAAATTTTAATTGTTGTGTGCTATTCACATCATGTCCTTAAGGAGCATGGTTATTTGATCAAATATTACTGGTTGAACATATTATGCCCTTCATGCCTTTCTCAGGGCCAATCTATCATTGAATTTGATCTGGAGTTTCAGTATCCACACCAGTGGGCAGGGTTTTGCTGTGGTAGGGAGTTGCTTATTGGAACAAAACCACCCCAAATGCATCTTATGTAACTTAAAGAAGAAAAAAAAAGAGTAAAAGAAATAAAGACACCCCTCTACATAATCTTTATTCACCCATCTAGTTTTTCACAATTTAGACAACTAAATCTGACCATGATTAATAACACCTTGTCATGGAGAACTACCAAATTCAGTGACTTCTTTTTCAACTAATTAGTCAATTTTACATGCTCAGAGAGAGAGAGAGAGAGAGAGGTGGTGAAAACATACCTAGAGTGTCATATAGAGGGACACAGTAAAGTCCATGAGCATTGCACGCCTGTTAAAAAGGCAGCACTTACATTAAATATTTGGGGAAGTTACTAAACCGATAAATTTACTGTATAAAAAATGCTCAGAAAAATTTAACCTACATTAAAAGAGGTATCATTAAATTATCAAATAAGTCTATGAAGTCCATGTACATAGGTAATCAATGTTATACTTTTTCACTTTCACATTTATAGCATGTGAAGTCATATTGATAGATTTTCCACCTTATCCAATACGCCAATGAGCCAATGGCGGGAAAAATAGAAGAAAGAAAGAAAGGAAGTATAATAGGCTCAGACACTTAAATTTGAAATAAAGATTAACTTCTGAAACTAGATTACCAGTTCTAAATTTAATTATTTTTTGTTCTGATAAGTAAATTTACCTGCATACTTACAACCCATTTCGTGCAATTAGGTCCATAGATTCCACATCGTGCACCCTGGATATGAGAAATTATAGGTCGTAAATATCCACAACTAACTCATACAAATATAATCAGAAATTGTATGTCCAGTAAACTAAGTTCACATTAATAGAATGGATGAGTATATTACTACAAAACAATACTATGGAACAAGTCATAGTGATCCTACTTATGAGTTATTTAAGATTGACATGGAGCAACAACCATATCAATTCCTAATCATTATGAACCAACGACCGGAAGAAGGAAAATTAATTCATACCAAAAAGGCAATACACTTGGGCGGTTACTCAACTTTTAGGTGCAGTACTTGAACTAAACTCGAGTAGCTTGGTTTTTTACTATGATACTCCAAATCAACCCCAAGTAGGATTACGATTTAGTTGTGTTATAGTATATAAAGCTTGAGGTGTCAGTGTCAAGAACTTGGACTCAAGTATTTAGGCATTGTTGGCAGACCATTCCCTTCACAAGTTGTTGGTTCAATGATATCTTGAATATGAGTCTTGAAATTTAGAGTACTAATTCTAACATGGCCCCAGTTAAGGATGCTATAGGTTTATTATAAGATGTTATATACTTATGATCAAATATGGCTTTTGATTTGTATGACACTTCTAACTTACCCCTATCCTGTTAGGAGTTGGTCACTAAAAAAATAACTTACTTGTATAGTGCCACAACTACGGATGGAAGCTCCAATCTTTAACACTATATCATACACTTCCTTGTAAGTTAACCAGACATAGTTTCCTGCCTGCAAATAGTGGGCACAAAGATTCAAGTTCACAAAGTAGAATAATTTGACATAGAATCAAGAGCAAAATACTCATTTCAAAAAAAAAACTAGGAAACTGCAGATTAACACCTCTCCCTTCACAATTTCTCTCTCACCAAGCATTTGGTTACCAGGATGTTTCTCCACGGAAACACTGCAACAAGGAAGCAAAAATATCAGCATGATTTTTCATTACTAGTACTATTCTTTTCCCTAAACATTTTTACAAGAAACAAAAATTCTGGTAACACATAATATGTTGCAATCCCACCTTTACCTCTAACTCTAGTAAATTCATTACTAAAATCATTCTAGTTAATTACTAAATTTATTAGTGCATCTTGGCTGACATGATTACAAACACTTAATCTTACAAAGTTCCTTACCAAAAATTATCCACATTTAGATTAGTAGCCGAACAGGCATCTCAAATAGGATGAACACCAAAAGTTTCGAATCCAAGCTCCAATTTGGTATCAAATAAAGGGTAGATCAACAATTTTGTCTAATGTTGGTTGTATTTTGGCTTTTAATATTCTTTAAGAATTGCGGAATTTTAAAACAATAGGGCCTTCCAATCTGATTATGAGAAATACTACAATCTAAAACGAAATTAAAGTTGAGACTTGATCCATTCAAAACCAAAAACCAAATCCGGAACTTGCTCATTCTTCTTTTCTTATTCACAATATAAAGATCAATACAGCTTTGGGCGTGGACTCCTTAATCAAGTGTTCCCTTTCACACAACCATTTCCAATTTGAACTTTTAAAACCCACCCCCACCCCAACCCAACCCACCCCACCCAACAACAACAACATAAATTTGACCTTAGAAATCAAATTCTCCCACTTCTTTTCAACAAGCGTATGTCTCTAATAACTTCAAACTAGAACTATAGTAATGGCCATACAGCCATACTGATAAAACACACAGAAATATATAGCCTATCTAGCATTATAAACTAATTAATTACTACCCATTATACCAAAAATGAATATTATACGAAATGTATTCGAAAATTCCAAAAAGAAACAGCTCGTTCAAATATAGTAAGAAGGTTTCCATTTGAATCGAGAAAACGAAAAGGAAAATTTCCTGAGAGTGAGTAAGAAGGAGATGCCATTTTCTCGCTCTTTCTCGAGAACCTAACAGAAACAGGGGTTTATCATTTTCTCGGAAATGCGGGAATTTTTATTTGCCGGGAAAATCCTAACGAACAAAAAGAAGGGTCTGGCCCAAATTTGAGTCACTATTTATTAACGGGCGAATGAAGGGCCCGGCCTATTTATTAAATTGAGGCCCAACTGAATTATTGTTTAATTATGCTTATAACCTCATTATAACGGTATAATTAGGGAATTGTTATTTTCACAAAGTCATTGTTACATACACATGGGTCCCACAAAAATTATTTTATTATAATTATTTTATACATGGGTTTATCAATTCTATATAATTATTTTATTATTTGGACTCGAAGTCAAACAAAGTTATACATGGGGTGTTCTTGATTATTTTTAACACAAAAAGAAGTAGTTTGGGAAAAAGGAAATTAGTAAGATTTCATATTATATATTTCTGATTTTCATTTTCTAAGGAACTCGTTTGAAATAGTAAAATGTGTTCTCATCAAATTTAGATTAAAAGCAATTGGTCTAAAGTGAACATAAATACTACTCAATAACATTGTAGTGTGGGATGGATGGTCTACAATTAAAATATGAAATTTAGTAATTTATCTGTTTCAAATATAGAATTAATAATTTTGATTTTTAAAATTAACAATATATAAAATAATACTTTAGACCTACCATTAAATATTTTACATAATTTTTATTGTTTATTATTATGCAATACACAGTCCTAGCTATTATTAATTAGTGCACAATATTTAGTATGTATATACTTTGTGCACACAATATTGTGCATGGATACACAAGCACAAAACTATATAGATTGTCATTACCTTTCGTATTTATATAACATAAATTCGACTGCTGAAAAGCAAAACCTAGACCATTATCAATAATAATAATAATAATAATAATAATAATAATAATAAACTATATTCAGAACATATATAGATATTGATACTAGCTCACCGGAAAATATCCCAACAGCTCTCAATCCCTTTAGCCGGCGGTCGGAATCCGTCTTTCGCTAACGCATTCCGATAAACTGGTCCGACGGACGGCCTTCTATTTGCCGCTTTCTTCGCCTTCTCGACCTCCACAACAAATGTCTTTTGCGCCATTAATAATGTTCAATTCTTGGGTGCAAATTTTGGATGTTCAAAAGTCTTTTTGATATCTCTCTCTCTCTCTCTCTCTCTCTATATATATATATATATATATATTTGAAGGAAAAACAGCTAGTATGATATAAAAAAGTCAAAAACTTGTAGTAACGGTTCAAAACATTGAAGGCAATTTTGGTGGCCAAAAATTGGTTTGGAAGTAGTAGTAAGTATAATCATTTAAGTCAACACCGCTATTGACTTATAGAGTAGAGAGTAGATTGATATATATATATATATATATATATATATATATATATATATATATATATATATATATAGCAGGGAGAGGAGGACCTAGAAACCATATTTGCATGGAGTTTTCGTGGAAGATAAGGAATTGTTTAATTTGTACGGTGGGAAGATAACAAAAGTAGTTGGTTTAATTAATTGACTTTTTTAATTAATTAGCAGTAAATACTAGCCAACTAGAATCTGGTTGTGACAGATGAACGGTAGTAAGTTATCTATCCCACCCACTATGACCACATGTTTTGTTTTAATTTAGTTCCGATCTATTAAAACTAGAAACTGTGATATACTTATTCTAGCTGTTTCAGTTTAAGTGAGTGTCTTATTTTTTATTTTCATTAGTATAATTTAAGAGTTTGTCAAAATTGCCCAATTGGGCAAAAATGTTGCTCCCTCCGTTTTAAAATATAAAATTATTTTTGACCTTTTGAATTTAACTCGAGATATTTTTAAATTTAAAATTAATATGGGCTATGTTTATTTACAAGGGTTACACTTGATATATGACTATTAATCTCAAGTGTCTTGTTTGTTTTTAAATTTGAATTTAAGATTATTAGTTCAAGGATTAAAAATAACTTAATATAAGAGACTATGCATCTCCTACTAGGTATTATAATTCCTGCCATTTGGAATTAAAATTTGCTAGACAAAATTACCCTCAACCTTTTTCAACAAATACATTACGTAATTACAAAAGATCATACCATTGACGAATGATCCCGATATTTTTCTCTAGAAGCTAGTCGTTAGCCAGATATGATATACCATCAATCTCGATCTGCCATCATCCCTCCACTTTGAATTGAATATCTTGTGTAATTTGGAAAAAAGTAATTAAGGATATTCGGTAGAGAATGAAAGACTTGCATGCAGTAAAAGAAATTAAAGATTGAAACTCTAGCTTTATTTCCTAGCTAGTATATATGTATGGCTAAGAACTTAATTTACTTCAAGTGAGGTTAATTTCAGGACCTATAATATATCTGAGTTTTCTAAAAGATCAACAGGTGCAACGATACAATATATATTACGTAATTGTATTTTAATAATTAAAGTTAAATTATATAATTAGTACCATATATTAAGCATTTGATTGAATAATATATATAATCACTTATTTAAAAGTTTATAATTAATTGTTCATCATTTTTTGATGTATAAATAAATTTAAATTATAGTTTAAAATATGTTATTATAGGTAAGGGTAATAATCCAAACGATATTTTTTTATCCAATTCTTTAATTAATTCTGGAAAAAACAAACATAACATATGATTATTTTAAGTTATCCCATGAATAATCGCGTAAAAAATAAACATGTGACTAGGATTATTTAATCCTAAAATTAATAGTATTGGTATTATAATCCTTGCAAACAAACATAACCCAATATTATTTTAATTTTAATAAATAAAGTAATAAATATTGTAAGCTATCTTAAAAATATTACTCCCTCCGTTCCTTGAGAAATATTTTTGTCTTTTAATATTTATCGTTTGAAAATTTTAAGTAAACATTAATTGTTTAGTTTTCAATATTAATTACCCAAGTATTAAATATAACTTTGATTCTCTTATTATTTTATGCCCAATAAATAACACTCTTTTTTCAATACAAGGATAATATAGGTAATTGATATTATATTTAATGCTATATAATTATTTTTTTAATATTTATGTACAACTCTAAAATAACTTATATTAAGAGAGGAAGAGATCGAGTATTCAATAAAAAGAACATTAGAAAGTAAATTCAATATTAGAAAAGAGAACTACTATAATTAACGATACGGTGTAGTTTAAGAGATTGATATTTTAATAAATAAAAATAATTATTTTATAATGTCGGCTCCGACATTAGAAGATGAACTCCACTTATGACACATAACAAGAACTCCTTTTTTATTATTTATTTGATCACAAATTAAAATTTTATTTTTTTATCAACACCCAAAGAGATACGTACCTGGCAAATCCAAAATAGTTGGATGGGCACCAAAGAATAACATTACAATAAAGTCATAAGAAGAAAGCTTATGCATAGTTCATCTCACATGAAACAAATTTAATTTAAAGACAACATATATATATATATATATATATATATATATATATATATATATATATATATATATGCCACCCTTTTGTAATAGTACTAGAGCACCTACTAGCTATCAGTACTCTTCCGCAGCAAAACCCTATTTAGTGAGGCAACATCATCAGCATCATTAAACATGCAACAGTAGAACAAAGTTTTCTTTGGCTACTGCTTTTCTTGATCAATAAACCTTTGTAAATCCTTTTAGAACCCTCCAAATTGATGGTTCTCATTGATGTTTTCAGCCCAGTTTGTTTGAATTAGCACTTTCGCTTGAATCAATCACTTAATGAAATATATATCCCCTACTCATTAATGAGTTTTTTACCATGATCAATGACGATGACTCAATTGAATGAAATTGGTCACTCAATTGAGATTTTTGTCACTTAACGGGTCAAGTAAAAGTTGGATAGTAACTTGAAGGCTACTTTTATAATTAGGTCTAAAATTTATTTTAGGGAGTACACGGCGTGTACGTTTAGATAAAGAGTAATATATTTTGTACACGTTTATTAAAACTGACAAACCACAATATTTTGTTTTGAATCAAAAGATGGATGCACTAAAGATCATGAACATGATCTGAATAATAATATTGCTTGTAGTACATATTGGAGTTTCATTAATTATATATAGTTTCATGGTACAATTAATTAACAAAAGAAGAACTAGCTAGCTAGCTAGGTTGCTTTGATCGTGTTCTCAAGGATCAAAATCACTAGGCAATTAACGTGCATTTCAGTTGAGCAAATCAAATAATTAATATATAGCAGCAAATATATATATATATATATATACCCAATCGTTGTTGAGGTTGTAGTTTTGTTTTTTTTGGCGCCAAGAAGGGCAAAGAGAAGGATGAGTGATGCTATATATAGGCGGTAATATATATTTGAAAACGAGCATAGTTCTTGATCGAGATCGCCTTCCAGTTTTGCGTGGGAATTAACACCAGACCGACAAATTGTTATTGTATAAATCCAAGTCGCGTTCCAAGCTTATCAATTGATTGCCATGCAAGTGCGTGCTTGAGGAATATAAAGATTATTATTATGTGCCAAATTAAGAAAGATTGCTTAGCATTTGTGCGTGCGTCTCCAATAGTATTACTAATTTGGAATATCACCAGATAATTCTTGAAAGTACAAAAATTGGTCACTAACACTCACACAGGACGTGTCCTATCTAGGACGATTCACTACCATTAGTCACCATAAAGACGTGTTGTGTTGAATCACGTTTTAAATCTGGACTATGAAATGAAAACTCTCCATTTCAATGATCCTAATTCCTACCCTAGGGGATATATAGAGATCGTCACTGGGCATGGAATGTGGAGAAGTGGTCATAATGTAACTTTTGAATGTGAAAATGCAAATATTAGGGCACTACAATTGCTGCTACAGTGCTACTCATCACAAGAAGAAAGTGAAGACACTAAAACATTTTAGGAATTAATTACTTGCTACGCACATAAGAAAGAAAGAAAAAATAATCTAAGAATTTACATGAGCAGGTGAAGGTGAATTCCTACAAACAGGACAAGTAGCCTTGAGCCGCAGCCACTCGTCGATGCACTCAGAATGGAAGCAATGTTGACATTCAGGAATGCACCTAAGTGTTTCTTTGGCATGGTAATCTGATAAACAAATGGGACAAGTTATATGGTTAGGCCCTGGAAGTCTCCGGCTTTCACCAACGATTACTTTGGCGTAGGAATCGATTGTGGTTTCATCGAGGCCTGCAGCTGTGGTGGTCTCGGATTCAAATTCGGGTGCTAATTCAGCTGCAGTAATAGTTAGGTTTTGCAGTCTGATATTTGGATGAACTCCAACTTGTCTTCTGTCCGTGCAGCGTATGAACATGGCTATACCGAAGGAAGTTAGTATCATTGGTACGGCAATGCACAAGGCCATAATCTTGAAAATTTGGACGCCTTTTGTACCTGAAAATGAAAATGGGAGGTAATATTTTCAAATTTGAAAATAAAAAAAATATATATATATATAGATAGATAGATATAGGGGTTCCTAAGTTGTAATTTTACCCAAGCTTAGAGCCTTAGGCCTCCATCAGTCATCCTGTTACGTTTTCTTGTTTGATAAGGCATATTACATCACCTTTTTTTTATTATTATTATTATTCCATGGAACATGCCTCTAGTCAGGTTGACATAGTTAATGTTTAGTCAAAATGCATAATATCTAGATATTGTAATGCCGTACATGAACACTAAATATATATTCAAGTCAATTACATAAAACTAATATAAGATGTACATGTCAGTTGTCTGACTTTCACAAACTCAACCATCAGGTTCATCACCAAGAATAATATCTCTTTACTTAGATTATTATGAAAGATTCTCCAATCAAATTTTGTTGCCTAATGGTTTAGGATTAAGAAAGATGATGAATACCTGTTTGAGTATTATAGGAACATATAGCCTCAATGCTTGTACTGTTCTTGAATACACATAAACCTCCATTTCCTTCGCAATTATCACAATTAGGTACAGACCATGTTAACTCAAGATCATCGTTGAGGTCAGACGAAAAACCATCATCAAATTGAAATGGGCGCGAAACTGGAACAAGCGAAGTACCAATTTTCTTGCATATGGTCAGTGAATTGACAAGACTCGTTGAAGAAGTAGCCAGAACAGTACTTGTGGAATTGCTAAGGCAATCAATGGTGGTGAAACGAGAGCTTGTGAACTCCGGTGGACAACTAAGGAAAGTGTAGTTTTGATAATAAACAGCCTTGAAAGGTGAACCTGAGAGATTGAGTTCCAAAACGCGTCTCGGAAGGCATTTATATGGATCCTTCAGTTCTACAACTTGCGTGCGGTAGTTTATACTGCTTATGAGAAAATCCCCCGAAGAAGGAAGATTTAGAAGAGCCATACCTTGGCTGTTGCAACCAAGAGTGAAGCCGGGATAACCACAGGTTTGAGGTTTCTGGGGTGATAACCGGAAGGGAAATCTGATAGGAAATCCATTGTTTCCACAAATGGAAATTGGGCAATCATTTGCAGCATAAAGACCAGGAAAGAAGAGGAAAATAAATAGGAAGGCTTTTAAAACTTTCATATTTGCAAAGGAAATGATTCCTGAGATGGAATGGCTTCTCTATAACAAGCACAGATTGTGCTAAGACTTTCATTAAACAATTATAGTTTTATAAAAGTCAAAAGTTCATAGACGCAGCTCTATCATCCTACAGAAGGGCAACCTATATATTATATTAAGAGACCATAAACAAACCAGGATTATTACTTGGAAGCCATTGAACTAATATAAAATTACATCCAGAAAATGGAAAAAAAAAAACCAAAAGATGAAATTATAGAGCTGTCAACTGAAAAACAAAAGACTAAAGGCAACGTAACCCATTTTTTTCATATCCATAGATGCATAAAGTTCTTCATCAATGTGAAGTGCTGACATCCATCATACATGTTTTCAGGCTGTCTTTTATTCAATAATCAAATCATTGAAATGTACATCTTCTCTGACTTCTATTATGTACCTACATATTCTCCGGTCCTAAAAGCCAAATGGGATTCTCATTTTAGGGCGGAGGGAGTACATGTTTGCACAAGTGTGTTCAAACAAAATTTTGTACCTTTAGGTATAGATTGGGAAACATTTAACACATCTGTGTCATTAGTTTTACATAGAATAATGCTACTAGCTACAGGAAAACTTCTAGGTTCCTGAGTCATTTTATCTATCATTATGTCTGTTTTATACATCAAAATGATATACTTGGAGGGAAAAAATGATATGAGTGTAATTAGATCAGCTGCTGTGAGAGTCGAATAGACACAACTTCCCCATCAGCTCCTGCTCTCATGACATGGTACTTGACTTGAAGGCCTATTATCACAGAGGAAGATATCCTTTGATTACTTTAAACTCAATCGTAGAATACCCTTTAAATTTGCTTCATTTCCAGAGTTTTCTTTTATGGTACATTCCCTAAGTCAAGTCTAAGGTGTGTGACAATCAATATGGGACAAAAGGTTCAATTATTTACCCAAACTAGTTCATATACAATATTCAGAAGGCGAGGAAATCTTACCTTCATTTTCTTGTAAATTGGTGTTCACAGCAACTGCATGGAGAGTGATCATAGCTTTTGGCTGCCAGTCTTTTGGCAGCCCCACCCAGGATTTGAGATTAAAGAGCTCTGTCAATGCATTTAGCAGGTCATTCTACATTCTTGAATATTACAAAGTAACCAACTTTTTTGCCAATATTCCTTGATACTAGCCACTAGGCATATACTAGCAAGATAATTACCAAATTTCAATTTCCACAGTAGTACTTGCACCAGAGCACACATAAGATTCAACCTTTATGGGAATGCTATTTAAGTATTTATCAGTTAATATAGGATCTCTGTAATTCACTTTTCTTAGACATATATGTTCAAATTAATAGTTGTATCTTTTTTGAATTGCCGTCCCACATTTCTTTTATCATGAAAGACGAGTTAAAAAACTTAAAAAGTCGAAATACTTGAAAAAAGCAAATATATAAATATGCATGTTTATGATTAACATTGAATTTCTCAACAAACTTTTTTCCTTTTATATTACAGTGTTGACCATCACCATTCACCTTTTTAAATCCAGTAGGAGATGCTTTCAGGACGATTATTAACAAGCTAATTTTTTAATACAAACAAGTTTCCTGTTTATCAGTAAATTATCAGAAAGAATTCCTATCCAGCTCCATAGAGTATTCAGATGTCAAACATAGAAAGCAAAAAAAAACTTGAAGGTAGAAAGAAATAGCCACTCTAACCACAATCCAAACTTCAGAAAGCTACACGATTTTCATTTCCTTTTAAGATTTTCTCCACAGTTGGTTATACTTTATTTCCTATTTTAAGAGAACCTTAAAATGTTTAATGTGTAATTGCGTATTAGAACATGCTGCAGTGAAGAAAATTTGTTCATATTGATCTGAATACTGTTGCAGTTCATGTAAGTCTCACAATCAGCAAAAATTACCAGAAGTTGTGGGATCCTTGAGATGCTTAATGTCAAAAATGCCGCCTGAAGCTCCATCTGCATGCTTTTTGATGTCATGGGATCCTATCAGCTCATACTCCCAGCTGCCATCTCGGTATTCCCCATTAAGAAAGAGCTCTATATGCCTTACATCCACTATTTGCATAGTTCCTGGAGAAACTAGTTATTAATTTCATCTGAAAAGTAAAAATATAGGATACGACTCCCTCTAGCTTAATTTGTTTCCATGAACATTGGCCCACAATCGTGTGCAGGAGACTATTGGATATCTCATTATACAGCAAAGCCAAGTAATAGTAAAGGATATTTAGAAAAATTCCACAAGTTACTTCAATCTTTAGCATAACTTGAAAATACCATTCTTTAGTAATAGTATTTTCTGCTTTAGGCCTAGTGACAAACTTGCATATCATTGGTTGTATGTGTAGCAATCTTACTCCCAATCACCAGTTCCACCTAACTTAAATTAATCAAATGAAGTTCTTTTCCTTGCAAATTTATGGAGTAAAGATAGATTTCTTGCTCACCATCACATGTGTTTTGATCACAGACAGGACATCGTACAAGCTGTAAATCTGAAATGAAGGTTTCAGTTAGATATATAATTAGTACAGTTGTTATAAATGAAACTAACATTCTAAAAAATATATCAAGATTGTAAAATCAGCTATGAAGTACCGGCTATCCAGATTCCAGTTTTAATATTGTTCAACACACAAGAGCCAAATGACTGCAACATTTTCTCTACTTTGTTCTCTCTTCGAAGTATCACGGGATAGACCAGTTTCTCCGTCAGTAATGCTTCTGATGAGTCAAAGAAGAATGCCCCAATTCGCATCCAATCTGAATTGTTCATTAAAATAAAACAAGGAAAATAGCTATTTAAGATATGCACTTCCTACACACACTATATAATCTGCTTATATATGCACAACATCTGTATATGCTGTAATGCAAATGCCAACTGCCTGTTTGAAGCAAATATGGTCTTAATGTAAATGTACTCTATTCAAGGTAGCAACAGATGGTTGGTATGGTTCAACCAATTGTCCCATTTCTGTTTCAACCTTAGAGATTTAAGACTTTGAGACTTTGAATGACATCCATAAAATTGAAAATGATAATTTATTTCAGCTAATGCATTTCTTCCGATTTTATTAAGGACCACAGCACAATTAGTAGCATCTTGTGGTCTTCATGTCGCAAATTATACAATTTTCGGACGCAAATGCAACTATTTACAGCAAAACATTTGATGGGAAATGTCCATATTGACTTTAAAGTAACTTAAACATCTTTAGCTTTATCACTTTACCATAACATGGCAGCTTGAGAGGTATATAGTATAGAAGCATTAATGACAACACCCACTGTAAGTGCTAGAAATTCCCAACCAACATTGAACACAAAAAGTCTTTCACCGCCAACAAACAAAAATAACCAAAACAGTGAAAGATGAACCAAATGAAGAAAATTACCGATATGTTTTTCCTTCTGACGGAACATGAAAGAGTGACTTCCATCTGCAAGGAGTATTCAGTTGATTAATTACCTACTTCACTTCACCACCAAACAATGAAGCATGGGAAACATACAAGGCTAGTCTGATCTCTTACCGAAAGCTGTAGCATAAAGCTTAATCCATTTGAATGCTACCTTCGGAGGATCAGGGACCTGGAGGTCACGTAAACAGGCAAACTTCCATATGCATTCCTCCATCATAATGCGATGGAACCAACGGCAGCTTGCTGCAAGCATCACCAGAGATTTCCCATCCAAGAACTTTGCAATTTCTATCCACAAATCATCTTGGTACCTTTTTTGTTCAAATCAAGCAAACCATATCAAATATACAGAACACTGAATATAACAAGTGAATTCAATGAGGATAAAAAAAAACACATAAACTAGGTTTGGTTTTTCTTATTCTTTGTACATAAGGCTGACAATCATTTGATGCTCAGTTTAGAAAAACAGAAAAAGCTGGATATTCTATATTACTGGGAAGATTAACTTGATATGTTTAGGTAAGTGAATTCAATGAACTGAGCCTATTCAAAGCTAAATGAATAGAGGAGCTACAATTAAAACTAGACTTTAATTTCTTTCATATTCTGAGCTACTAAACTGATTTTCTTGAACTGAAATAAGCTACTCGACCTATTTATTATTATAGTGCTAACAAAATCAAATCAAACTTTCTACAACAATGATAAAACAGAGTCAGAGTTCTATAAATGTTCTTGAAGAGCTTTTCGAATTTTCTCATCTGTACACATATAGCAATTTTGGGAACGATCTAAGCGATTGAAATTAGAAACTAGTTAAAATTGAAAGGAAGTAGAATTAGTACAAGTACTTTTCCAATTCGAATATCAGCTTATATTCATATCAATTTACAGTTCGTTCACTCTGAAAATGTGATTTAAATCAAATTTTGAAGACTATTTCAAAAGAAACTAATAAAACAGAGTAGTTCCAATTCGAATACACTACTGTAGGTATTTATTGTAATAGCTTTAGCAAAATCACAATCAAATTCCATAAATCATTGATAAAGACAGAGTCAGATTTCTATATATCTTAGGAGAGATTTGAATTTTGAAAACTTGTAATAGACCACAATTTTGGAACGATCTTTAAACATTAAAGCAGAAAACTGGCTTTGAAATAAATTTCCATAGATTTATGCATGAAGCAGCTAGTTTTGTTTGAAACGAAGTAGGAATAAGTACATTTACATTCAAATCTACAAAAATCAGCTAGAATTATGGAAATTTCATCAATCATCAGTAACATTACAATTCAAATTTCGTAGCAAATACCTTCCGCTAGATCTGAATTTGAATGACGATAATTATATCAAATGAAGCTCTTACAGACTATAACAAAGGCGAACAGAATGATATGCACAGATTACCGTGAAAAATAAGTTCTACTTTCAAAATCTGCTCGTCTCGTAAAATTGATCTTACGATGTTCAATAAAAATTGAATCAATCTGTATTCAAGCTTCATATTCAATTATTTGTGATTCGCAACTGTTTAAATGTGTATAGATATCTAGAGAGAGAGAGAGAGGATACCAAGAGGAAATGGAGTGAGAAGTTAGAAAGGATGAGCGTGGAGAGACGCAGCAGCAGATTGATCTGTCTCTTCGTAATCGTTTCCCCATAGCTTTTTCTCTCTGCAAGCAAATTATGGAATACAAGTTTTTGAAATGATGTGAACGGGCTATTTATAGGCGCGGGAAGACCAGATTCAAATATATGGAGTTTGTTATATATTTTTCAATTTTAAAAGTAGTAATTAAATCTTTGTAATAAAGTTCCGTTACTATCCTCCATTTTTATTTCTTAGTTTGAACTAAAGAAAACACTTCGGTTCTTTTATTTTTTTTTTTCTCATTTTCATACGTAGGTAGTTTAAGACATAAAATTTTATTAATTGCAATATATGTTTGGTAATTAATTTTGCTGTAAAAATTCATTTTTACCTATTAGTATTACTCCTCTCTCTCAATTACTCCTGATCCCACCATCTAATTTTTCATTCTTTTTCTCTCAATTTTTTTCATAATTGTCTTATTAATTCTCTTAAATATATGAAAAACATTTTATGTTATGAGGAAAAAAAATCATCTGAAACGTCTTACGTAACGAAAATGAAGGAATATTTCATTTGGACAAATAATGAAACAGGCAAAATAAAATAGAAAAATTAATAATTTGACTATTTGAAAATTGACAAATATGACCAAATTTTATTATCAGTAATTAAAAAAAAATTTAGTTACCCTCTGAATTTTAGTTGGTATTTTACATGATCAAACACCCATTTATTAATAAGGGAAAAACTAGTGTTTACTAGAGCTTAATAAAAGAAAAGTTATTTTGGAGGGAGGGGGGGAGGTGGGGGGGGGGGGGGGGAAGGGCTCTTGAAGTATATTATAGCATTAGTTATGAAATGATTGGGAAAAAAATAGAGTTGACTTGCGTTGAGATTTCAGAAAGAGGGCATGAACATGCTCACTTTTTATGCTTAATCTAGTGGTATTAAAGATTTTATAAAAATGCATTTCGGAAGACTAGAAAAGTATAATAAACATGTGCATCACACCTTTATATGGCCACAAACCAATTAATTGGTTCACTAGTATTTTTGCTTTGATTGATTCATATTAGCATGCTGGCACAAACTAATATTCGCTAACCCTAACTTGAAAGCTTTGCAACTTTACATTGCCTTGTTTAATATACTCTAATCTCAAATTAGTCAATAAAATTAAAATATATGTTGTTTTCACCACAAACTTTAAAAAATTGAACATGAGGAGCAAGGAGAAGGGGGAAGTACGAAAGGAACTCAAGAATGAATGTATATCTTCATGTTCAGCCAAAATATAAAGGAACAAGAACATCAATTTTATATGAGAAAGGATATGAAACAAACTTCCAAAAAAATGCCAGCAAAACAAGCTGGTGAATATACATTCTATTTGCTAGCTAAAAATGGCAAAAGATGGGTATTGAAAAATTATAATCTGAAAAAAATTGTGAGATCTTCTCTTCTCATTGGTTTTGGCTCAAGGATACATGATCTGTTGCAGACATTAATGATTGTCTACTCTTTGTAACCTAATTCATAAATTTTCGACAGTTGGGAGAACTACATAAACAGGGGACCTTGTGCTCATCAAGCTCGTCAGGATCAAACAAATAATCATACCTGTCAAAAGAAATTTATAAATAAATCTTCAGCACCAAAATCAGATCAACTCGCTCTCCACCTGAGCAGAGTTGCATGTCTAAAAAAAATTGTGATAAATATGAGAGAGAGAGAGAGATCACAAAGTCATACGTTAACTCATCTCCGGCAGAGACTTTGGTTTTAGCTATAAGAACTATCCTGCTCTCTTCTCCACCCACGCTTAAGATCCTAGCATAACAGTTGGGCATGCACTGCAATATAGGCACAATAATTAAGTTCAAGCTGTCCAGTTATGTACCTAATACCAAATGATACTTTAAGCAAAGAAAATCCAACATATAGGCGTGGAACAACTATAAAGAGTAGAAACTCATCAAATGCGACGGCTACCCATAGTACCTTCAAATAATGACCTTTTAGGTAAGCATGTGGTGGGCTAAGATGACCCAAGAAAATACTATTGGACAAGTGGTTTAAGGCATTATTTTAATGGATTTGATTCGATTTGAACTTGGGATTTGACCCAAATTTGTTCCGAACTCGGGATTTGACCAGGGTTTCAATATGTATAATGAGCATGTTGATAAGCTTGTCCCTAGACTCAGAATTCTTGCATGCAGTGGTGACTTAACTTAACCAACATAAAAAAACCAAACTGCCTAAAACAAGTTTCATTTGGGTAAGCAACTCAAATTAGAGGTTGGGGTGAACCACAGAAGGTACTAGGTGATACGCCTAGATTCTAGTTACAATGCAACCCAATTTATTACAACCTTTACCATATTGGATTAAAAATTGAATATGGTAAATAGACTAATATACTTTCCAAATATTTTAAGTAATACAGACTTACCGAGTGATTGATCAAGCGTCCTATATTCCCCTTTTCTGTTGCATCAATTACTACTTCTTCACTGATCTTAAAAAGCTGCAGAAAATATCACAATGCAGCTTTAATTAACAATTAAGCACCCTAAAACATCTAATTAACTTACAAAAGTAGCCGTCAAAAGTTGATCAACATTCACAATGGTACCAAAAAGAGTTCTAGAGCTTAGTGTTCCAGTCCAACACTAATTTTCATTGACTTTTTTCATTAATTCACATTTTAGAAATAATTATCCAATGCAGATTGCACTCTTATAGAACAATCAAACTTCTAATCCACATGGCATCAACGTGGGCAAGCAAGCCCATTAATGTGCACATGTATACATACAAGCACGAGAATTATAAAGGATTAACTCACATAACAATCTTTGCCTTCTAAACGATAGTGTGCCTCCCTCAAATCAACCACACTTCTCCTTACCTGCTCACCACGATATTCAAGAACCTGTAGACAAAATCACTCAACAACAAACAATAAGTCACTATCAATAACCACAACATTAACTACAAATTGTCACAATATAACTTCTGGAAAACCTAAGGGTATGGCAGTACTAGATCAATTAGATGGAGAAACACCGTCTTTTGAAGATCTATTACATTTGATAATAAGAAACACAATTCAAAATGGTAAAAATGTTTAAAAACCAATTTATACTTAAGTAGGTACCATTTCTCCTTCTTGAATGCTCCGTCGAGCAAATAGGCCCCATCCATGTATTCCAGATTTACCAAAACAAATACGATGATTTTCTGTTTTCTGGAGCAAAGAGGAAAAACTGACAAAATGAGAATTTATATTAGGAAGAATTAGAACTCGAAGTCAAAAGAAAAGTAACCTGTAAAATGTTAAGTCGTTCTTTCAATGTTGAAAACGTTTGTGAACCTTCAACCTCCTGTACAACGGAAGAACAACAAACAACTTACAAACTTACTTATCCTACCAATGCAAAGGACAATTTCTATAAACAAAAGGCTTAAATTATTTGACTAAAATAATACCAAAAAATAATACAATAAAGAACCTTACTCCGCATGTGGTTAGGCAATCAATTGCATCCAATGAATGATGTCTTGGGCCCATCAGTCGGTGGAATATTGGCTCTTGTCCAAGCTTCAAAAATACAGAATGCCAAAACTATTTAGACAAGAAAAGGAGAGAGAACACAGATATATACAGTAGAATAAAATTAAAAAGGTCAGCCTTCAAAATATTCAGAACAAAGAATAACATGCAAAAAGAGTCTTTTCAAGAGAGTAAAAAACTCAAAAAAGTGAATATAAAAAACTATGTAGCATTCAAGATGTTAATTTGCACCTTAGTGATTGATCTTTTGAAGATGCGACACCTTGCAGCAGAGAATGGCTCAGACTCATTAGTGTCTGCAGTTGATGAATCAGGGAGATCGTCTCTTTTACATGAAGCAAGCCTTGAACCCCTGAAACATTGCAACTGATTTTGGCTTTGTAGCAAGTTTCTGGCACCGAAAATCCCAGAGGGAGTTCGTATGACAATGCCATTACCTGCATCGGGAACCCTGCATAAAGAACAAGATATGAAGATGCAGAATGTAAACCAATTGAATGCTCACCCCAAATTTATAGCAAGTTGCTAGTGACGATTCTTGACTACTTGAAACTCAATATATTTGAATGAAAAAATAAATAAATAAGAGGAAAGGTTGAATGTCACAACATATACTCTTTCACCTTTCTTGTAAAAGCATAATATGTATGTACAAGTCATGGTTGTAGAAAAATATAGGATGCTACGAGTAAATATGGAATTCATTATGGCATCTTCTGCCTTGTGGCACTTTTCCTTGGTACCACATGTAAATACCTAAAAGTTAAAAAGAATGTCATATCCACAACTATGTTCCTACTTATACAATTTAGAATCACTTTTCTATTTGAAGCTGGTATAAAGTAACTATCTCTAAGGATCTGTCCGGTTCAAGAGATTCACAGAGGAAGAAAAAACATGCAGTGAGGAACATACAGATCACCCCACTCATTGGAAAAGTTTAAAGAGGGTTGCACTAATATGTCGATTACAGTTTTCAAGGAAGGAAACCTACAATGTATCATTCTTTTTCTGGGCTTTCAAAACCAGTTTACTGCTAGCTTACTTATCGATACTGAGACATATAATGACGTCATTCCATAAATCTCAATTAAGATTAAAAAAAAAACTTAAAAGTACCGAACCATTCGGGCAGTGCTGACTGCTGAACACACAAGTGCACAAATTTATCCTTTATTATCTTTATTGAAGTTATTTTTGACAATTTCTTTAAGGTGATAATGCGGTACGGTAGAGGAAAATTAATAAATTTATAATTAATTTTGTATTGTTATTTAGAGATAAATATTGGATTATTAATGTAACTAATTTAGTAGGATATTCTAGAAGTTTTAATTATAGTAGTAGATTTTAATTAGGAAATTGTTTTCTCTTTAAATTAAGATTTTTACTTAGTACCCAAGTATTCAGTTTTCTATTTAAATATTCTAATACTTCATTTTTTGATAGATTATTGAATGAATTAATTTGAGATTGAAGTTGTGTGCTTTTGTGCGTGTTTCTTTTACCGATTCTCTGCGGGGATAAGTACTATTATTCCTTATTTCCTACCATGTCTTACATCATAATTGTATCAAGAGCTAAATTTTCCGATATATTTTGATTTCACCCAATTACTTTCTACCCTAATTTTTGACCTTCATCAATTGTTGAAGTTCGCTAGAGAATCGACACAAGTATTCGAGACGACAACAAAGCCTCAAACTTACCCCAAAATTGGAAGAAAAAATATGCTACAGTGGTTTTGATAAGGTAATTCTTCTACCAAATTACAGTTTAGTACCCTCAGGTTTCTAAAATTCTCAACTTAGAACCCAAAGTTTCTAAAAATTTCAATTCAGCCTCTGAAGTTTCATTTCAGCCCCTAAACTTTCAGAATTTTCAATTTTTCACCTGTTTGTAACATATTTTTAGGTAGCAAAAAAAAGTTCTATTTTTTTCCCAATTACGATGACTTATAATTGGGAGGACGTCTTAGAAGAAGAGAAAAATCCATTGCAGCACTTATGCTCTGTTTCTGAGTTTTAAAATGGACATAAAAGAAAAGAAATGGACGGAAAATTTAAGTTTTCTTTCCAATTCTTATGTTTCTGAGTTTTTTAATAAACGAAAAAGAAAAAAAATGGATAGAAAACTTAGCCACTTTTCCTGCCAAAGTTTTCCGTCCAAAATTAGCATGATTTGGACGGAAAAAAAATTAGAATAAGTAATATTTTTATAATTCTCATATTATCCTCAACTTTTAATATAATAAATTTTAAATTACAACTCATGTCCTCAATTTTAAATTTTCTATCCTTTTCTATTAAAAACTCAGAAACAACACAAAGGAAAACTTCAAGTTTTCTATTCTTTTCTTTTCTGTTCTAATTTAACTTTTCTATTCTTTTCTTTTCTGTTCAAAACTCAGAAACAGAGTGTTATAGCAAATCAGGCAAATATCTCAAAATTCATCACCGCAATTCCAACATGTAGTCAAGGAATCAACACAAATGTCAAAGTCATGATGTCAGGCCCTACAAATAAAATAGGAGTTAGTGAGACTCTTCAAGAATAAGAACTTCTACATGTTGAAACTCGTGAGGATCTTAAAGTGGTTGAAGTTAAGGTTAATGTATCAGTTGAAGATTCAAAGGTAAACGCATTAAAGGAAGTGCAGTACAAGAGGTGAATCCTGTTAACCAAGAAGTTAAACACAAAAAGAAAGACACAATTGAGGTATAACATGTTAACTTTCTTATGCCAAATTTTGTATTCGAGCCTAAATTTGCATCTAGTTTCTTGCTTGTGACAATGTTATTTCCAAAAAATTGTGCTCAAGAAACATCGGATGGGCGTGTTTTGTTGGTTGGAATGCACCTCCTAGACTGTGGTTTATTATTCCTCGATATTTCGAAACTCGAGAACAAGCTTTTACCAAATGCGAGGAGAATGATGCGGTACGGAAGAAAAAAATTAAGAAATTTATTATTAATTTTGTATTATTATTTAGAGATAAATATTGGATTATTAATATAACTATTTTAGTAGGATATTCTAGAAGTTGTAATTATAGTAGTATATTTTAATTAGGAGAGTCTTAATTATAGAAGTAGATTTTAATTAAGAGATTGTTTCCTTTTAAAATTAGAGTTTTTACTTGGTTCTCAAGTATTGAGTTTTCTATTTAAGCATTGTAATACTTCATTATTTGATAGATTATTGAATGAATTGATTTGAGATTGAAGATATATGCTTTTGTGTGTTTTTTTATCAATTCTCTGCGGGGATAGGTACTATTATTCCTTATTTCCACCTTGTCCTACATCAGAGGAAAATGTAATAACTAATGATGTGTTACCTAAGAAATTAACCTTTAATCAAAGCTTTCAGCAACTGTTGAAAAATAAACCAAGAAGACTTTTATTTTAGGGGGGAGAGGGAGAGAGGGAGAGAGAGAGAGAGAGAGAAGCCTATGTAATAAAGCCAAATTTTAGCAAACCGAGTACTCGCGAACACATGACTGAAGTTAGGAATGCTCTGTGTTATCACAGACTCAAATTTTGAAAGTCAAGCTTTTTAAGGACTTTATATTTCTCAATCTACTGTTAACCAACTCAAAAATACAAAGCCTGTCCATCTTACGTTAGATAGTATTACTCGAAAGCAGAATCTGGACAGTTACCTGAAGTTCACACTTCGTCAAAGAGGACTGACTTTGTGAAACACTGAAACATCAAAAGTTGTCATAACTTTACATTTTAACAGGGATTTTTCTTCTTATTTATTTATTAATTTTTTTGGGGTGTGTCCCGAAACAGAAAGAAATACTCTTAAAATATGATGGGGCTTAGCGCCTGTGGAATTTATCTATGCCTATCATTCGCTTCTTAGATCACATCAGACTAAAGATTTGGTTGTTGACAAAGTCAGGGTTGGACTCAAGTAGGTGCGTCAAGCACCAATCATAAAATCAGATAGAATTATTGCAGATATTACACCTACTTAATCCCAATCTCTGTCAATGATCACAAGTTCACAATTACACATGCGCACAAAATCATTATTTCTTCTCCATGAGCAGGAGAAAGGACCTGTTTTTCCTGAAGGAGAGTCATATATCTTTATATTGGACCTCTGTCAGAGAGAATAGTTGGGTTTATGATGCACAGAAAGGAAACCCGTTATAAAATTGATGAACATATCAAGCTAGAAGCAGAAGAATATAAAGAAAGATAGTTCTTACCTGTGAATAGCACAATATGACACCCATTTGGTAATCTGCTGCCCGTACTTCTCCGAGCTATGTAACTGAAATTTAGATATACAAAAATAATGTCCTTTGTGCATAAAAGAGCATCTATCTGTTTCAATGTGTGTTTAGTGCGGGAAAGATAAAAACCATATACTTCATATTAAACAAAACATGAAGAAAAAAAAGGGAAGCAAACAATTCAACTTACTAACATAGAACAGAACGTGAGAAGGTGAAGATCAGGCCTCAGGATGGATGTCCTCATGATTCATAAAATGCAATCTCTCTTTCAATATCTCTTAGTCTCTCTCAATCCCTCTCTCTCTCTCTCTCTCATACACACACCCCAAGAAAAAAACTCAGGCACAAACATTTTTCGAACAGCACAAACATTTATTCTACTGAAGAAACAGGGAAAACCAGTACTCACATAACAACTAGGTCACTGACAATGTCCGAAATGACCTTGCAACAGATTCTAAGAAATGCATAAGCTATAATTTACTTCCGACTAAGAAAACTGTTAACGCCAAGTTTCGTCTGCGCGTCCAATCACAGAATCCACGCGTTAAAACCTGCACAATAACAGATCACACAGAAGCTTGACGGCTGTGCCGCCGGGGGATAGCTCCGGTGTGAGAATAAGTACAGGCCGTTTACAAGGTTTTACAATGGAGGTTATGTGTTTAGTGCTCAAAGTAGATATTACCTGTTAATTGTAACCTTGGCCTTGTATTTATAGAGCTCCCACCACCTTGGTATCCTTCTCCGAATTAGAGTAGGACTCCTAAATATGTTAGTTACCATATTTGGGTCCAACACAATCTCCTTAAAAGGTGCAAGTGAAATCCATTTCCACCACTACCTTTGGAGTTGCCTTGTTAGCGTATGATTAGGGTTAATACCCTTAATCACGTAAACTCCTTGTCACACCAACTCTGCATGTGGGCTGCTCACATGTTCAGGCCCAAACCAATAGCCAAGCATAAACATCGGTCTGGGTCTCGGCCTAGAAGACACAAAGACCCGATCTCGACCCTCACGATGGCAACGGGGCCCCGGCCTATTGGGCTCGGGTAACCGACCCCGATCTTATATATCCGAACATACGAGCTCGACCTCCTTGGTTCCGGTCCAGGCCTTCAGCCCTACAGAGGATCGGTGAAACACTCCCGAACACTGCCATTCCCTTTCTAAACTCTTGCCTTTGTGCCTTACCTCCTTTTAAGTCACCACAAATGGCTGATTCTAGCATTCCTCCTCCCACGACAGTCACAGCGGCCGGTACTCCCACCCTCACCGCCGGCGACCTTCTCCAGGTTGAGTTTCCCACGGCTCCGGCTGACATTCCTATCGAGGATGCCGATGCTCGAATTCGCCGCCTCTATGCCTCCAAGACCGACTATGCTGTCATCAACACCGTTTCCACCATCACCCAATCTCAGCTATCCGACATCCGAACATTATTTAATATTCCCCAATAGTACAAGCTTCAGGTGGCTGAACCGAATGAAAGGATGTTCTGGCGTCCCGAAGGGGGTTGGGTGGCCGTCCATCTCTATGTCCTGAAATATGGGGTTCGGTTCCCCCTCCATGAGTTTATCTCCTCCTTCCTCTGTCTGGTCGGGATCGGGTTCTCGCAGCTGGCCCCGAACTCCTACATCCAGCTAGTCAGCTTCATTGCTCTGTGTCAAGAAGCTGGCATATCCCCAGGTTTGGACTTCTTCTTTGGCCTATTTTCTATCGGCCGATCGAAGGAACCAGGCCTTCGCCATCTAAACCGTGTATCTGGTCGTGCCACCTTCATGAAGACCCCCTAAAGCAATAAAGGTTGGCATTCACAATGGTTCTTCATGAGGGGAACCGACCTAAACCTTTTACCGAACTGGGCCTGTCCCGAAGAACAGCCCTTGAAGGTAACCAGGTTCCCGAAGGGTCGTGCGGCTGCCTTCAAAAAGTTTTATGCCCTTCTGAAACAGACCAACTGGAGTCTGGGGATCGTATCCAACGAATCTTGGCTCTACGAACACGGCTGTAAGTTATCATATCCGAACCCATTCATCTGTATTCTCATTCCTTTGTTATCGTTTCTTTCTTATGAACTTTTTGTCTTATGTTGTAGTGACTATCTTCAAGACCGATGGTGCTGAAGTGGATCTGGCCCCACTGCAGGTCATCGCCGAGCCCATCCACCCTCCTGCCGCTGATGACTCTCCTTCAGACGAGGCTGTCCTTATTGCCGAACTGTCGGTTGGTTCGTTAACCGGGCCTCTACCCGAATCTTCCAAGGCGGACGTTTCCACAAAAAGCGTGTTGCAGATGAAGGGGGCCGATAAGATGACTTTGCTAAAGAAGTCAAAGAAGAGATCTTCCTCTACCCGAACTCCGCTCAAGATCATCGCTTCGGTCCCCCCGAAGCCAGCTGCAAAACCGACCCCTCCTCCTCCTACCATAACAACAGTGGACGAGGAGTCGGAGGGTACTGAGGATCGGCGTCTCGAGCCTCAACCGAAGAAGCCGCGTCTGATCAAGAAGCCTCCCCCGGTCGAAGAGGTAGTCAGTCTGATCCCTGCCGCCACCCCGATGTCCAAAGCCAGCTCTTCCGATGGGTCACCGACCACCTGTTGGCCGAAAAGTCCTGCCGATAAATTCCCCTTCCATTTGCTGGATCAGTTTAGGCTCTCGGGTGACGATGATCGATTCAAGAACTTTTCTTCAGAGGATTTTCTGGTTACCTATCTCAGAGCCCAGACTCAGGTATTCATCCTCGTTTGTATATATATTTTCCTTTACTTCTTTGTTGTCTGATCAATTCGCCTATGTATTTAGGCCAATGCCATCCTCGCTCGGGCTATCGCTCCTCTTGCCCGATCTACTAAGAGAGAGGTCCAACTGAGAACCGATGTGGACCTTCTCCAAGCGGAGTTGCTGGGTCGGGATTCGGAGCTGAAGAGGGAGCGGGATCTTCATGCCGACACCAGGAATAAGGTGACCCAGGCTAATCGCCGGATTGCCGAACTCGAAGAACAAAATTCCCTACTTCAACAAGAGTTCGTCGGTCTCAACGATCATGCCAAGAAGCTGGTGCATGACAAGGAGCTTCTGGCCGAAGAGAATAGGGCCTTGGTGGGGAATCTGAAGGCACTTGAGGAGAAGTTCACTGGGGTTCATGCTCAGCTGAGGACTCTGATCCAGGCGAACAACACCTTAATGGCCGAACAGGTCTCCCTCAAACAAGCTACCATCAAGGAATACGAAGAATCGCCTGCTTTGACCGATAAGATCATGACCCAGTTTGCTAAAGGGGTCGAGGCCTATCGGGAAAAAGCGAGAGCGAAGCTTGTTGATGCCGGCCTGGATGCCTCGATCCTTGACTCTTCCGATGAGGGCCGAAGCTGATGATGACTTACCTTAGTTCTCTTTAGTATCTGTTTTTCATACTTGTAATTTTTCTTTTCTAAGTCTTGTAACTCACCTGACCAGTGAAGCCGACGGTATATGTACCCGAAGCTTGTCTGATCGGGAATTGTAAAACTTGTTGAATATAAATGAGGACAAAAACTTTCTAAGTTGTTGTCTCGATCAGTTCAACTTGACTTTTATCGAACAGTTAGGTCATTTATGACAATGTGGTCGAGTTATGTCTAAAGCGTACTGTCTCGGATTTGTAACTTTATCGATCAGTTATACTTGTGGCGTTTATCAATCAGTTAAGTTCTCTCGGACTGTCTGATCGTTTTACGCTTGAAGCTTATATGATCGGGTTCGTTGTTTTGTCAATCAGTTATACTTGTGGCGTTTATCAATCAGTTAAGTTCTCTCGGACTGTCTGATCGTTTTACGTCCGAAGCGTGTCTGATCGGTAAAGCAGTGCAAGATTAAAATGAAGTACAAACGTTTCTCTGAGAGAAGTTTTCATTTCATTGATAAATTGCGTAAATTACATAATTAGAAAGAAAGAATAGGCATGTATTTACTAGTAATATCTCCCAAGTCTTCCAGCATGCCATGTATTCTTTACCTCCGACCTATCCATTGCTCGAAGCCGATAAGTCCCCGGCTTCGGCACTTCTACTATCTCATAAGGCCCCTCCCAGTTAGGCATTAATTTTCCTGTGTTTTGGGGGGTTGATACCTCTACCTCCCGAAGCACTAAATCTCCTACCTCGAACCTCCTCAGCTTCACCTTCTGGTTATAGTGTCGGGCTGTCTTCTGTTGATAAATGGCCAACCTCAACACCACGGCGTCACGAGCTTCATCTAGCATGTCCAAATTTACTTTCAGACCTTCATCGTTGTAGAGCTCTTTGAACTGGCTGACCCGAAGGGTGGGGGAACCGATCTCTACTGGTATGAGTGCATCGGTTCCATAGGCCAGTCGGAAAGGAGAGTCTCCAGTGGTTGTCCTCGGGGTTGTTCGATATGCCCACAAAATACTGAGTAGTTCTTCGGGCCATCGACCTTTCAACTCATCCAATCTTCTTTTTATTCCGTTAAGTAAGGTTCGATTGGTCACTTCTACTTGACCGTTTGACTAAGGGTGGGCAACCGAAGTCTTCCGGTGCTGAATTCCCAACTCTTTCAGGAAGCTTTCAAACTTTGACCCCACGAACTGTCTACCGTTATCCGAGACTACTGCCATCGGAATGCCGAACCGATATACTACTCCTTCTTTCAAGAATTTAAGGCATTCCTGTTCGGTGATCTTCTGCAGTGGTTTGGCTTCGACCCACTTCGTCATGTAATCGATAGCCATTATTATAAAGCTGACTTGTCCTTTGGCCTTCGGCAGAGGCCTCAGGATGTCGATTCCCCATACTGCGAAGGGGATCGGGGATAAAACCGAGTAGAGTTCTTCTGGCGGTTGATGTGGGATGTTGCTGTTTAGTTAACACTTGGGACATTTTTTGACGAGTTCCTTGGCCTCTGTGTAGATGGTTGGCCAGTAATACCCCTGTCTTAGAATTTTATGTGTCAGTGACTTGGCCCCCATGCGATCCCCACAAATCCCTTCATGTACCTCCCGAAGTGCGTAGCTCGCCTCTGACGGTGTTAAACATTTAAGTAAGGGAGAGCTGAAGGCTCTTCGGTACAAATCTCCGTCGATCAGTACAAAATTCGAACTTCGGTGCTTGATCTTCCTTGCTAGAATCCGATCCGAAGGTAATGTTCCATCAGCCAAATAAAAGATATAAGGCGTAAGCCAACAGTTCAGCCGATCAACACATAGTACCTCTTCTTTCGGGACACTTGGTTGTTCCAATGTCTCCAGATACACCGAACCGTCGAAGGAGCTGGCTTCGGTTGACGCCAGTCGGGCCAGGGCATCTACTACTGTGTTGTCGGATCTATCCACTCCCTGACAGCTGACCGAGTTGAAGTATGTCAGTTTATTCTGTCTCGGCTAAGTACTTCGTCATTCTTGCCCCCTAGCCTCATACTCTCCCGAAATCTGTTTGACGACCAGCTGCGAGTCACTATAGATGACCAAGTTTTGTACTTCTAGGCTTCGGGCCAACTTTAACCCGGCTAGAATGGCCTCGTATTCTGCTTCGTTATTGGTCGCTTTGAACTAAAACCGAATAGCTTGTTGGACTTTGAATCCTTCGGGGCTCGTCAGTTTGACCCCTGCACCACTGATGTCTGACGTTGATGAGCCATCGACATATAGTGTCCATGAAGTCTTTATGTGTTGCGTTTCGGTCACCGATCCCACATCTGGCTCCGAGAACGAACATTCCACGACGAAGTCTGCTAGCGCTTGTCCTTTGATTGCTGTTCGAGGTTGATACTCTAGCGCAAACTGTGTTAGCTCCATCGCCCATGCTGCCAGTCTGCCCGAAACCTCAGGTTGGTGTAGAATTTTTTTCAACGGCTGATCCGTGTATACTACCACCACCCTACCCTGGAAATAATGCCGAAGTTTTCTGCTTGCTATGATCAAAGCGTAGGCGAATTTTTCCATGTTCGGGTAACGGATTTCGGCGTCTCGAAGCACGTGACTGACATAGTAAACGGGGAACTGATTTCCCCCTTTGTCCCGAACCAATGCCGCTCCCACAGCCATCGAACTTGCTGCCAGATAGAGATATAGGGGTTCCGAAGGAATCGGTTTCATCAGCAAATGTGCCGAACATAGATATTGTTTGATCCCTTGGAACGCGTCCTCGCATTCTGAAGTCCACTGAAAACTTTTCTCGTTCTTAGGCCCTTTTAAGGTATCGAAAAACGGTAGGCATCTTTCGGCCGACTTAGAGACGAACCTTCGAAGGGCCGCGATCCGACCCGTCAGTCTCTGCACATCCTTGTAAGACTTCGGGGATCTCATATCTAGGATTGCCTGAATTTTCTCTAGGTTCGCTTCAATTCCCCTTTTACTGACCAGATATACTAGGAACTTCCCCGATCCTAGCCCAAATGTGCATTTGGTCGGGTTCAACCTCAGTTCGCGTTTTCTGACTGTCTCGAAACAATTTTCCAGGTCTTCCAGGTGATCACGGACTGACATGCTCTTTACAATCATGTCGTCTACGTAGACCTCCATGCTCCTCCCTAATTGTTTCGTAAACACAAAGTTCATCATCCGCTGATAAGTTGCCCCGGCGTTCAATAGCCCGAAGGTCATTTTCCTGTACGCATATATTGCCCGGTGTGTGATGAAGCTGGTCTTCGGAATGTCTTCTTTGCACATCGAAATCTGTTGGTACCCCGAGAAGGCGTCCATAAAGCTCAGCATTCCGTATCCTGAAGTTGCGTCGATCAGTTGATCTATGTTGGGCAGAGGGTAGAAATCCTTTGGACACGCTCTGTTCAAGTCCGTATAATCGATGCACATCCTCCACTTCCCGTTCTGCTTTTGGACCAATACCACATTAGCCAACCACTCGGATAATCGATCTCGAAGATGAATTCGGCCTCCAGAAGTTTGGCAATCTCCTCATCGATTATTTTTTGCCTCTCCGGGGCGAAAATTCTTCGTTTCTGTATAACTGGTTTCTTGCTTGGGTCCACGTGTAGTTTGTGTATTGCCACTGATTCACTTACCCCAGGCATATCGCTCGGCTCCCATGCGAAGATGTCGGCGTAGACTTGGAGTAGTTCTATCAGTCCGGTCCTGAAAGGTTCTGCTAACCCTGAACCGATTTTGATTAACTTTTCTTTTTGTCCTGGCACCAGCTCTACATCTTCAGTTTCTTCGGCCGGAAGAGCAAGTGGCTCTGTGCTCCCCTCGGTGAATGGTTCGATCTCAATGGTCATTGTCTGTTTTCGTTTGCTGACCCCGACCCCGGAAGAAATCAAGCTATTCCGGTAACACCTTCGGGCTATATCTAAGTCTCCTTTTACCTCCCCGATCCCGTTCGGTGTTGGAAATTTAATTTTAAAATGAGGTATCGATGTTACTGCTTGCAGGGCTGCCAAGGTAGGCCTTCCGAGGATCGCGTTGTATGCCGAGTCTATTTGGACGACAAAGAATCTGACCATTATTTCGACTTGATTGGGTGTTGTGCCGAACTTAACTGGTATTTCGATGGTGCCCGACACATACACCGGATCTCCACTAAATCCATACAAGGGTCCTTCTCTTCCCAAATCCATCTTCTTTCCTTGTAGGTCTAACCTCTGATAGGCATGAGTATATAGGATGTCGACCGAAGACCGTTGTCTATCATTATTCTCTTCATATCCACTATCCCGACCTGAGCCGTTATTACCAATGCACCGTCATGTGGCTCGATGAGATATGTCGAGTAATCCTCGTCCGTGAATGAGATAGACGTTCCCGGATATGCCCGATCCTTTCTAGGAGTTGACCCCGTAACAAATAGCACTGCTCCCAAATGCCCACTTCTTTTTCTTCCCGATACCCGACCAACAGAACCCCCCGAAATGACATCAACTACGCCTCGGGCTGGAGGGTTCTGTGGAGTCTGAGTATCCAGGATCTGATATGTGGTCTCTTCTCTGGGCACCACTGCATTTCCCCGACCCGCTACATATTGTATCAGTTGTCCGTTCTAGACATTTTTCTCGATCATATCCATCAGATTAATGCATGCTTCGGTCGAGTGTCCGGTACTCTGATGGTATTCGCAATACTTATCCCAACCTCTCCTTCCGGGTTTGGTTCGTCTGGGGCATGGTTCGTAGAATGGTTGATTCTTCATCTCCTCCAAAATCTTCGAACGATTCGTGGTAAGGGGGGTATAGACCTTGCTGACATTACGATTGGGCAGTGGGGGTCGGTTACTTCCGGGCCCGCCGCCGTTATAGCTTTTCTTCTCTGATCGGTCTGATTTCCACTGGTTGTTGTCCGAACGCTGATAATTTGATTTTTCTCTGTCCTTAGACTTCTCATAAGACTAGGATGTGGTCTGAAATTGCCCAAAGCTTCTTCTACAGCGATAAACCCTTCTACCCGATGGAAAGCTTCGGTCAGATCTGTCGGAGGGTTGATCACCAAATCCTTCACCAGCTTCTTCGATCTCCCAATGTCTAAGCCGGTTGCAAAAAATCCCAAGGCTTGAGGGGAATTCAATTCTGCTACCGATCCCACTGCCTCCCGAAATTTTTTCACATACTGGCCTAGGGTCTCGTCGGATCTCTGTCGGACCTGCATGAGAGACGCTGTGATCTTCCCTCGTCTTCAATTGCTTCCGAACCGAGCATGGAACTTTTCTCGAAGATCGTTCCATGACCCTATCGATCCTGCCGCCAAGGTCCCCATCCACTCTCTGGCACTCTTCTTAAGGGTTGTAGCAAACATGTGGCATTTGGCTGCATCCGAATGCCCATAGTACGACATCAGCCGATCGTACCCATCCGAATGGTCGTGGGGATCTCCCAATCCATCATATGTCTCCATCGGGGGCATCTTCTTCTTTGGATCGGCTATCACCCGGTTGATTTCGGGCGAAAAGGGAGATCCTAAGCATGCCGAAGATATCCCTGTCGAGTTTTTTGCCCCTATCAGTTTCTCTAGTTCAGCCACTCTTCAGGTAAGGGGGTCGGATCCTTCCTTATGAGGGGACGATCGGGGTTTGTACCTCCCATAGTCAGGAGACGCTTCCCTCTCCGTTTGACTCGACCTGCCTCGGTGTGTTCTGATCGGCGCTCGGCCGAATGACTCCTTCTTCCGCCCCTTCCGTCCCTAGAGCGACTCCTGTGCCTGCTCTGTTTTCTTCTCACCTCTCCCCGTCGAGGTGATCGGGATCGACTTCGATTCCTACGCCTTCTGGAACACGCTTCTTGGTCTCCGGCCATGTTGGCAATCTGTTTCTCCAATTCCTCCTGTTGCAGCCGGAATGCCAACATGGCATCTTTGTTCTGCTCCAGTTTCTTCTGCAGGAGAAACTCTCGTTGGTCTCGGCTACCTGCCCCTCTGTCTTGTCTCACGAGGGCTTGAGAGTCTCTCGTCGGCCTGACTCGCTTGATGAGGCGTGTGTTGACTCTCGTGAAAGAGCTTCCGCCGAAGATCATGGCCCGGTATCTCTTTCACCTCCCGGACTTTAGACCCCAGTCGGTCCTTCACCGACCCCCTCACCTGCGTGGTCTGGTGGGACTGCTGGGTCTTGGCCCTTTCTGAGACAGCGATGTTATCCTTACTCGCCATGATCTGCTGCCGAAAAAAGGTATTGCAAAGAAGCACTAAGGCCCTCCTTCTAGTGCCAATGTTAACGCCAAGTTTCGTCTGCGCATCCAATTACAGAATCCACGCGCTAAAACCTGCACAATAACAGATCACACAGAAGCTTGACGGCCGTGCCGCCGGGGGATAGCTCCGGTGTGAGAATAAGTACAGGCCGTTTACAAGGTTTTACAATGGAGGTTATGTGTTTAGTGCTCAAAGTAGGTATTACCTGTTAATTGTAACCTTGGCCTTGTATTTATAGAGCTCCCACCACCTTGGTATCCTTCTCCGAATTAGAGTAGGACTCCTAAATATATTAGTTACCATATTTGGGTCCAACACAATCTCCTTAAAAGGTGCAAGTGAAATCCCTTTCCACCACTACCTTTAGAGTTGCCTTGTTAGCGTATGATTAGGGTTAATACCCTTAATCACGTAAACTCCTTGTCACACCAACTCTGCATGTGGGCTGCTCACATGTTCAGGCCCAAACCAATAGCCAAGCATAAACATCGGTCTGGGCCTCGGCCTAGAAGACGCAAAGACCCGATCTCAACCCTCACGATGGCAACGGGGCCCCGGCCTATTGGGCTCGGGTAACCGACCCCGATCTTATATATCCGAACATACGAGCTCGACCTCCTTGGTTCCGGTCCAGGCCTTCAGCCCAACAGAGGATCGGTGAAACACTCCCGAACAAAAACAAACAACAAGGGAGGATTTCTTAGAAGTACAGATTCGCAGATCAGAAGCATTAAAACCAAAAAACAAGTCTCTTTTAAAAATTCAGTTTGAATTCTGTATAAACATAGATAAGCTTGATTTTAGCAGATAAAGCCTCAACTTCATTCCTATATTTTGACCTAATAAGAAGACTTTCAGGTACATTCTGATTTCTGCGTAATAAAAAGATGCAAAAAATATACTTTCAAATATCCTATACGATAGATATTTCTCAACTATATAGACAGCTGCTGTCCCTCAAAACTTCCATTATATTTTCTTCAGAAACATATTCCTAGCAACTCCAAAAATTTCAAATAACTCCATAATCTCAAACTTTACTATGATCACAAGGACAAGATACCTCCTCATTAGTCCTAAAAGAGAAAAGTAAAAGAAAATACTGTAGAAGAGGTCCAAGTGGATGAGGAGAACAACTGCGTTCGTAGTTTGGGGTAGCTGGGTAGGAAGAGGGCCAGAGATTTGAGGTAGGGAAGAGTTTAGGTATAGAGCTAGTCCTGCCTTGTAGTGACTCATCCGAAAATAAGGAACAACACTAGTTAAAGCCTTCTACTTCCTACATAAGTATTAAACCTTGTATTCTTCTACTTGACAACATGCCATTTAGAGGCTGATATAAATTTAATTACAAGCATACCAAATAGCAAAAGAACACTGGCTTTTTATAATACCATGAAGCATACAGCCATTACTTATTATTTCAAACAATCACCACTTCGTTATGTGAGGGTACTCTTTGAAAATGGAGTACTTTCACACACACGCAAACAGACAAAGACATAAGAGTTTATAAGTACTATAAAAGGAACTTACTTCCATGTGGTAACCCACTCGCAAAGCACACATTGCATGAAAAGAAGTGGCACACTTGCAACATTGTGTGCAAGAACCATGAATTTGCTTGCAAATAACACATGCCTGTGATTAATTGAACGAAATCACATTTAGATGACAATGACTACAGTACTACATAGCCTTCTTGCAGTTATCAGCAGTAGAGAAATGCAGAGTAAATAGAGTTCGATTTATAAATTTAAAAATGCCATATCACAAACTGCTGGGTTCAACCAACCAATATTTCCGCATTTAAGTATTTAACTTGCAGAATGCAATATTATTTCATTTTCCAGTAGAGATTATAAACAAAATATTACGATATAAACAAGAAAAAGCTAAAAAGAAAATATCAAACTTCTCAAATTAGTGTGATTATGAAACATCATCTAGTATTTACAGACAAGCCCTGTACCTTCACAAAAGAATCTGATGGGATTTTAAAAAATCCAACAGCAGGCTCCATTTTCTCATAATTCGGAAAACCAACTTCAGGACGAAACCATGCACATGTGACATGGACCCACAAGGTGTCGACATCAGTTGGCTTCAAAGCACCTCCTACAGAACAAGTTTTTAGTTACAGTAAGGAAAACAGATGAATGAAGTAGAAACTTTAGCAACGTATTCACACACAACATATCAAATGTCATGCCTTTTATTGGGCAGAGGCAACATTCTCTCTCCACATCAGGAGTTTCACAAGCTCTGCAAACCCATGAAGTAAAATCGTGATCACTAGTCACTCCATAGCATTCTTGATGGACAGCAATTTGACACCTGATCCAGATAAAAGAGGCTTGATCATTCCATTTAATTGCTAAAATTAAGTCATGAATCATTCAAGAAAATTATATACTATAAGCCTAAATACACAAGCCAAGTCACTATGAAGATTTAAGCTAATGGAAAACCTGTTGCAGATAATAATTTTGTTATAGTCCCAGTCCTCTATCCATCTACAAACAGCACAGCGTTCTGTTGTCCACTTTGGACAAACAGGTTCATACTTCGCTGCTATAATGAAATTAGTAAAACATTAATTTCCCATTCATTAAATTCTCTAATCAAAACTCAAAAGCCCTCGACATAGGTGCAAACAAAAGCAAAGGACTTAATTACCTTGCAGCAAAGTGAATAACTGCTGCTTATCTAACTTCAAAGGATTTATGCCATGTAGATTATACTCTGACATCTGCAGCATTTTTTTTCAATGTCAATTAAAAATATCAAAACTGCAGATTGATTAATGTTAATTAATTACAAAAGGGATACCTTCATCATAAATTTAAGAAATAACTAAAAAAACACACGCTACACACCCACCCGGGGAATGGAAGGGGGGAAAAGGGATCAAAGTTAAAAACACAGAAAAAGGTGGGGGTTAAATTGTAGTTATAGATCTGGCAAACTTATAAGTCTAACTATCCAATAGTACTTGAGCAAACATGCACAAAATAAAATCAAAATACTAAATTAAGTTGATTTTTCATGAGCAGATTTTCCAATTGCATAATCATTTAGAGCAGCAAACTAAGTACAAAACACCCACAACACTGGACCTGGTCATCACTTGAGTTTCACAAAGGAAATTGTGAAGGTAATCCCAAGTCTTCAGGAGCCAAATATATGTTCACTATCAGCTAATTTGAAGGCATCACAAGGTTTCGAATCCAATATAAGTTAAGCATCCGTTATGAGCCACAAACAGATTTGCACAACATCGTACAAGCAACAAAAGTAAATATATCTAGATAGATATTACAGTTTAACAAGTCACAAGTCAGTAATATTGAGTCAGAGAACTAGTAAATTTCCAAACTGACAAGACTTGGTACAAACCCATTTTTCCAGTGGTAGCATTGAACCTTTCACTTTAACGCTAACTTTCCATTTTTTCGCCCTGGAACCTGTATGTCGTTCCCATTCACTAAGCTTTTGTTTCCTTGTCCCGCAAGAACCACACTTGCATTCAACTCTGAAAGAGAAAGAACTCTCAGGATATCAAAAATAAAACATTAGAGATCTGTCAAAATTAAAATACCAATAGATATAAACAAAATCTTATGGTTCAATACATCTTCCCATACCACCAGCCCCCCACCCCCAAAAAAATAAAAAGGAGAATAAGAAAAAGAAAGGAAGAAAATGTGATGAGATCCAAGTCTAATGGATAACCCCGTGAGACAGAAAAGAATTAGTAATGTACAACCATGCTCCATATTTGATATTTTGACTGTACGATGATTATGATCAAATCACTAAACATCTTTCTATTCAAGGGAAACAGGAAATTATAGTTTGAATTATAAGCTAAATTGACCGCAAAGCAAATTATGCCACACTAGAAACAGCTCTAGCCCTAGTCCTTAAGGTTCAGAGCTTACAAATGAAGAGCTGGATAATAAATCCCTTCCATGCCAGTGCAGACTACGTGTATCTTGTCTGGTACCTCGGCTCGTCCTTTGTTTTCCGCAGACCTGTGTAAATTAATGTCAAATTAATATGCAAAACTTAAAATGCACTATCAGAGCCCAAGACAAGTTTGAGAGATTCATAAAGCTCTGGACACCCCCAATCCCCCTTCCAAAAAAATTAAAATTAAGACTAATGACATGCAATGGTTACCTGACTTTTGATTGCCACTTTTGTGAAGGTGATGGCTCATAGTTAGACATTTCTTTGCATTCTGGGCAGTAATAATCCGTTTCCTCCAAATTCTTCAAATCAAACAACATATTAAGAAAAAAAATGAGCTAGAAAAACAACAAGGGAGCATATTAAGCATGATATACCAGCAGACCTTGAATAGCTTGCCAGATATTTTGGCACACTCAGCATGTACCCAGACATCACACCCATCACAGCATACCTAGTCCAAACAGAATTGCAGGAGAATGTCACCAGATAATTCAATTAGTCATATAGTTCAAAAGACAAAACAAAACTAGTAAGTAAATTCACCCAGTCCCCGCCATCTGAGTGATGCCAAATCTTCTTGCATACACCACAATATTGTTTTGATTTTCGCAACTGCAACAGGAATAATATCATTCAAGCCAAAGAATTGTTTTCAAAAGTATCATCCGTCAAATAAAGCAAAGACATTTACTATTTTAACCTTCGCACAATGGTCGCATAAATACTGGACTTCAGAGGTTTTGCCCTTAATTTTCTTCATTGTTTTGCATGGGCGAATCAAATCACAGCTGTCACAGGGTCGTGTGTCCTTATCATAACCAACCTGTAAAGAGCAAAATCTGGAAAAAAATCAAATGCTATTCTGCAAGCATCACAAACTTCTGTATTATTCAACTTGAAACATGATTATTCATCCATGGAAACAAATAGAAAACAAAAGGAATATGTCTATCTATATGATTTGTCCATGCATTAATGAAGCATCCATCTTACACGATGTAGAGTTAACTGGAACTCGCACAACGTAAAGGAGGCCATGGTCAACCTCGGACACTTTTCAGATATTTTCCCTTTTCAAATAATGAATTGATTCTTCTCATTTAGGTGAAGTGCAGGTCTCCGAGTTGAAGTTGTCCCTGTGACCTTTCCATGGGGAAATTTTGCCAGACATTTATACAGAAAATGTCAGAATCAACAATCTTCACTTGTACATCCATCTTTCTGAAGTTAAGCTAGTTATATTCTTTGAGCTTTTATATTCAAAATCTTACCCAAAAGGGACAACATCAAACAAAGATATTGAACTCATAAATTGATAACTTTTTTAAATAAAATTAAACAAAAAGGTTATATATATGGTAATGGCTAGCTGGGAATATTAATCCTACACTTATGCAAAAACGAAACCGTTGATGAAACCAAATGATAGTTAGCTGCAAGAAAAGTGCAAGCTGGAAACTGAACTTAAAAAGAAAAATCAAGTTTGTTTCGACTGACTAATACATCCTTTTAAACTCCACTAGACTAGTGCAGCACAAAACTTTGAATTATCCCCTAGATGTTTTTCTAGGCATATATGAAAAAACAGAGGAAATAAAAGTCAACCACGTCAAAACTTGCCTTTTTAGGGGAACAATAACCCACATCATGATTTGAACTAGTCACCTCTTGAATTCCACTGTGATTTGTAACAGGATAACTTTCCTGCCCCGCATCAAAGGCTGAATCAGTAAACCCGTTTTCTACCAAAATCGCCTCTTCTATTGCCATATGAAAATCCATTGGCTTGCTTCCGTACAACTGAGTCTGCCCCTGGAATCTGAACAAGGAAGTTATTTGTTACAAAAAACCTTGGTGTTCCATTGACACAGTAAGTTACTATTTAAAGTTAAAACTCATGTACAGTACATACCTGTCCATATACTCTGCAAAGGGAAATATTAATCCATCCCTAATCCATCCATAATCCTGCAAATGACAACATATAATTAGGTCTACTAAGATACCAATATACCAGGACATTGAAAACATATACATGCACATAACTAAAAATCATTGCAAGTTGGACAATCACAATGAGTACAAGAAAAGGGAAAAGAAAAAAACAAAGAAGAAGAAGAAACACAGGGGGATGGGAGGGAGTGATCACCCTTTTCCCTTTCTTGGAGTAGCCATAGAACATCACACAAATGGTCTTCGGTACACAAGCCTTGAGAACACCCTCGGGAGCTTGCCATAATGGGTCTATAACAATTGCGGGCCAAGCTGCAGATTTCTTTGAGCATTTTGCCCAGACTAAATCACCCTGTACAAAGTCCTCTGGCCTATAATAATCCTCCTTCTTTTCAACCTTCTCCTTTGCTAATTTATCTCTCCCCGTAGACTTCTTACCATTAGCAATTAACGTAGCCGGGTAACCATCACTTTCTAACAAAGATGTAACACAAGTGCTTGAACTCAAATATAATTGACTATCAAGTAATTCCCCTTCGTTATTATCAGGCATTGGTAAACTAAGCTTATTTTCAAAGCACTGCTTCTTAACAAATTGCCCACCATTGTAAGAACTATCGCTTGGCAGTCGCTTCTTACTCAAGCTTTCATTTTTCATGTCATCAAAACTCAATTCATCGGATTTTTCCTTCTTCCATGTATCTAAAACCGAGTCACTGAACCGAGACGGAAGTACTGGAACTCGTCCCCGCGAAGATTTCAGCAACCCAGGACCATTACCCCTCTCCCTCCTCGAATTCTCATAACAGGACACATCAGAATATGAAGAATCCAATACACCGCTATAATCCACGAAATTACTGCCCTCCAATTGATTAATATTCCTTATAGGAACTGGATAACACGTATCTGCCTTCTGTATCTTCGGATTCGCTAAACCTTCATCGTTCTCTTTTTCACATCGATCGATATTCGGCATTTCAATATTCGTCGTCCGTTTACTTATCATCTTTCCAACAAATTCCTCATCAATGAGAAACAAAAAACCCTAATTTACACCTAAACTCGGGGGGAAACAGCAAAAGTAAAAAATTCCCAATCGCATCAGCTGTTTATGCTTCCCGATTACGATTACCTGATTACACTTCCAATTCACATCAATTTTGCTGTATAACCCTAGTCCATCGAATCAAACAGTAAAACTACGAGAATTCGACTAGCGGAAAACGAAATCTAATGCAATTCAATAGTTAATAATCAAAATTCGACTATAAACCATATAATGAGCTAAAACTCCTGAATTTTACCAGCGGGAGAAACGAAAATTTTAGCTGAGTGAATGTGTAGACTCGAGAGAATTTAATCGCTCACGACAAAATAAAACAAACAATTAGAAGAAGAAAAAGACGCTAAATATGCTTTTTGTGTGGGCATATACAATATATATGTATACAAATTCTTCTTCTTCTTTTTTTTATTAATAAAAAAAAGTATTGTATACTGTATCTTATAAATTACGCCATGTACAAGAGCTTGAAATTTCGAGCGACAACTGAAAATTTTGAGAGGGAGAAGAAGGCGTGTTTGGCTAGCAAGGAAGCGCGAAAATGAGAAACGGGGGATGCATGGAGATTTTGGTGATACCGTTCGTCGTTTTAAGAGAGAAGAAGCAGTTGGTGACGGAAGAGTGCGTGTCGGGAAAAAGTGCAGGGGAGATTTGGTCAAACATCTTTTTTATAGTACAAAACTCCAAATTGAAATTTGAAGAGCAACGCCAGCTTAATTTGGAAGGTACCAATTACTTAACGATTAAAAAATATATAAATGAATAAATAGGATGGATTTTGATTATATCTTTTAAAAAATTATTATATTATATATATATAACGATAAAAACACGTCGACTTGATACGAAGAAATAGTTTGTAAATTAATTTATACGTTATAAATTAAATTTTAATATTTTGATAATGGATTGACGCAGAGTCGGTCTTGGTTTTTCTAAGGTCCAGGGCAAAATTTTTTAAGTGTGCCCTTTTATAAAAAATAAATAAATTATCAACTAATTATTTTTATTAAAATTATAAGAATTTACAAAAGATAAGGAAGAACATTTTAAAATGTCATCGAAGCAAAGAATCATCACATATACCTACAAAATAAAAATATCAATGAAATCTGTAAAACTAATGAAATACCTACAGTAGTCGGCAAGTTTTACTCATTACACCATTAAACTTTTAATTTTTTAAATTACCCCATTAAACTAATTAAAAATGATTATTTTGAATATTTTTAAAAATTATTATTATTTTCAGTAAAAAATATTAGAAACTTTAATTTTATTTCCCATAAAATGAGTAAAGTTTCATAAAATATAAATTTAAAAAAATTAAAATTTTATGAAACCTTATTGATTTAAAAAAAAAAATTTTTTTCCTTTTGAAAATAAAGTTTATTTTCTTGAATCTATGTTTTATAAAATTTTACTCATTTTTTAAAAATATGAAGAATTTTTCAATTTTTTTTTGAAAATAATTTTATTTATAAAAATTAATACTTTCTTTTTTGAAAAAATTGAATCAGTTTTTTTATTTATCTTTTACTGTTTTTTTTATTTTAATTTCTATTTTTAGTTTTTTTTTTAAAAATTCTAATATTAAGAATGGGTCATTCTGTTAAAAGATTAAGTAAACATTAATTTAATTTAAAATTACTTTAATTTTTTTGAATCTATATTTTATGAAACTCTACTCATTTTATGAAGAAAAAAAATTTATAATATTTTTTACTTAAAATAATAATTATTTTTAAAAATATTTAAAATAATTATTTTTAATTAGTTTGATGGGGTAATTTGAAATATTAAAAGTTCAATGGTATAATCAGTAAAATGTGCCAACTACAGTAAGTATTCATTAGTTTTGTAGATAAAAAATTAACGTTCATTTATTTTTTTTAACGGAATGACCCGATTTCAAAATAATAATTAGTTTAGTAGTGTAATTTAAAAAATTAAAAGTTCAATGGTGTAATCAGTAAAACTTATCAACTATAGTGGGTATTTCTTTAGTTTTACCCAATAAAATTTAAACCACAAAACATCATTTAAAATGTCTTCTTGTTACACTTTTAGATGTAAAATCATCAATTATACTATCATATTTAATGTTTTCTAACATATCATTTTTAATACATAATATCGCTAATCTTTTTATTATTTTATTTTTTTTATACACATAAATACATAAGCTTATAAAAAAAATTGAACCCCTCTTAACTATGGTGTAACGACCCCAACATAGGTTCATTCCATCCAACCTATTCTGAGTCGCCAAATACATGGTACAGAAAATAACTGTAACTTTATTACAACAATTGTCGCGCAAAATACAACAACACATATGCTGTGAGTTTGGATACAAATATATACCAAATGTGACTCATGTTCCAACCGTGGACATCACCTCACAATGACACCTTACATAAAGGTATAGTCAAAAACTGTTTTAGAAATTAGAATCTTTGGGAAGTGCTCAAGAAAACCTTCGTACATGGGAGGCCATGCACCTAGGTTATGATAGATATCATATGGCCACATAATTATTGTGACGCCCCCAAAATAGGTCCAATCCATCCAACCCATTCTGAGTCACCAAATACATGGTACAGAAATAACTACAACTTTATTAATACAATTGTCGTGCAAAATACGACAACACTTAACTGTGAGTTTAAATACAAATATTGTCATCTAGACAGTATTCATACTCAACTAAGAACTCATTATACTTATTGATACACTATTTTACAAAATAGTGAGGACTACTAAAACAACTGTCTTGAACCATCATTCCACACCCCGACTAGTACTCGCTACATTCTCGCCTCCTGAGAAGAAAGATGGAACAACAAGGAAAAGGATGAGCTCAACTAGCCCAGTAAAGAATATTACGACTAAGATAATATACAACAAATTATCGTTAGTCTTCAACAGGGAAAAATCTAATAGAATACAATAGACAACAAGTTTTAAATCAATAACTGCAGCGGAAACAACAAACCATTAGAAGAGTCAAGTAGAGAATGAGTTCTACTATCTTCTAAGATTTAAAAGTCCATCATCAATATTTTATCCCTGTAACAACAATCAATAAATATCTTGAATCAAATAGTCATCTTTGCACTACGGGCCAAAGATATTCATCAGTTGGTCATGTTCATCTCAACACCTGTTTATCTTTGCACTACGAGCCAAAGATATTCATCAAAAATTATTCATCTTTGCACTACAGACCAAAGATATTCATCAGAAATCATTAATCTTTGCACTACAGGCCAAAGATATTCAACAACAAGTCATCTTTGCACTACGGGCCAAAGATATTCATCAACAACTCATCTTTGCACTACAGGCCAAATATATTCCTCAATAGTTCATATTTGCACTACAGGCCAAATATATTCTTATCTCAAAGAAATATATAATCATTTCAGAATTTATATAACCAATAATTATAACCATGTTGATCATTTCACCTTAGCACTTAAGCTAAAGATATTCAATTATAAATTCAATGGTCATGATCATACCAGTCACAATTCAACTTTTCACTACTGGACAAAGAGAACCCTAGTCATGATCATACCAATAATCTACCCATCTTTACACTCAAGTCAAAGAGAAATATCATCATTAGGGTTATAAAAATGTTATATATGATAAAAAAATAATATGATCAACATATAGTTTTAATCTCAAGAGTAATATTCATAAATCAACTATAATTTGGTTAGAAAAAGAAATCAATTTTGTCATGAATAGTAACTCGTGAATAGTAACCCATGAATAGTAACTCGTGAATAGTAACTCGTGAATACTAACTCATGAATAATAACTCGTGAATAGTAACTCGTGAATAGTAACTCGTGAATAGTAACCCATGAATAGTAACTCATGAATAGTAACTCATGAATAGTAATTCCGACATGAAAAGTTCCAAATTTGATAAAAAGTTCAGATCAATACTTCGGCATAATGATATTGAAGAAAATAATATCATTTAAGAAGAAATAACATCCCTTACTATCCCTTACTATCCCTTACAATCCCTTACCTCAAAGAGCAGTACTCCTGACTGGAATAACGCTGAACGAACTTGCACCGTATAGCAACACTCAAGATATCAAAATACTCACAAGAATACGCTCAATATATCGAGAGAGAAATAGAGAGAAAACTTCAATTTCTGGTGTGATTTTCAATTCTAACCTAAGCACCCTATTTATAGGAAAATGCTTAGAACACCAAAGCAGAAAATTGAATATAATAATATTATATTTACAAAATTGTCAAACCCACCTAAGAAATCTGATTTCAGATCATGTATAACACATGTGAGCCACTCAATTGCAACAAAAAACATTTTTCTTAAAAAAAATATTTTAAACTCCAAAAATCAATTATTTCGAAACTTCGGAACTTCAATAATTCATAATAAATATCCCTTTTATCAGAAAATTCGAATCTCGCGAGTTTTTATAGGAATTCAATTCTCTACAACTTTACAGAAGAAAGTTTTTCCAAATTCCAAACAAAAATTGACCGAAATCCACAAACGGACGATTTTACAGTCAATAATAAATTTTCGGTCAAGAATTGTGTCCACCAACACACAAAACATGTGTTAATCATTTAATACCACAAAAATACTCTTCCTCCTCATATACTCATATATCCCACATTCATTGTAAAAATATCACCATCAATATATTATTAAAATAATATATTTAAATGAATTATTTTATCAGAAAAAAAATAAAATATTAATTTTCAACAATTGTCACATTAAAAATTTTCTCCATCTATATCCACATAAAATTAATATTTTCCTCATCATATAAATCAATAATTAATTATACACAAATAAAATTTATTATTGACTGTAAAATCGTCCGTTTGTGGATTTCGGTCAATTTTTGTTTGGAATTTGGAAAAACTTTCTTCTGTAAAGTTGTAGAGAATTGAATTTCCTATAAAAACTCGCGAGATTCGAATTTTCTGATAAAAGGGATATTTATTATGAATTATTGAAGTTCCGAAGTTTCGAAATAATTGATTTTTGGAGTTTAAAATGTTTTTTTTAAGAAAAATGTTTTTTGTTGCAATTGAGTGGCTCACATGTGTTATACATGATCTGAAATCAGATTTCTTAGGTGGGTTTGACAATTTTGTAAATATAATATTATTATATTCAATTTTCTGCTTTGGTGTTCTAAGCATTTTCCTATAAATAGGGTGCTTAGGTTAGAATTGAAAATCACACCAGAAATTGAAGTTTTCTCTCTATTTCTCTCTCGATATATTGAGCGTATTCTTGTGAGTATTTTGATATCTTGAGTGTTGCTATACGGTGCAAGTTCGTTCAGCGTTATTCCAGTCAGGAGTACTGCTCTTTGAGGTAAGGGATTGTAAGGGATAGTAAGGGATAGTAAGGGATGTTATTTCTTCTTAAATGATATTATTTTCTTCAATATCATTATGCCGAAGTATTGATCTGAACTTTTTATCAAATTTGGAACTTTTCATGTCGGGATTACTATTCATGAGTTACTATTCATGAGTTACTATTCATGGGTTACTATTCACGAGTTACTATTCACGAGTTACTATTCACGAGTTATTATTCATGAGTTAGTATTCACGAGTTACTATTCACGAGTTACTATTCATGGGTTACTATTCACGAGTTACTATTCATGACAAAATTGATTTCTTTTTCTAACCAAATTATAGTTGATTTATGAATATTACTCTTGAGATTAAAACTATATGTTGATCATATTATTTTTTTATCATATATAACATTTTTATAACCCTAATGATGATATTTCTCTTTGACTTGAGTGTAAAGATGGGTAGATTATTGGTATGATCATGACTAGGGTTCTCTTTGTCCAGTAGTGAAAAGTTGAATTGTGACTGGTATGATCATGACCATTGAATTTATAATTGAATATCTTTAGCTTAAGTGCTAAGGTGAAATGATCAACATGGTTATAATTATTGGTTATATAAATTCTGAAATGATTATATATTTCTTTGAGATAAGAATATATTTGGCCTGTAGTGCAAATATGAACTATTGAGGAATATCTTTGGCCTGTAATACAAAGATGAGTTGTTGATGAATATCTTTGGCCCGTAGTGCAAAGATGACTTGTTGTTGAATATCTTTGGCCTGTAGTGCAAAGATTAATGATTTCTGATGAATATCTTTGGTCTGTAGTGCAAAGATGAATAATTTTTGATGAATATCTTTGGCTCGTAGTGCAAAGATAAACAGGTGTTGAGATGAACATGACCAACTGATGAATATCTTTGGCCCGTAGTGCAAAGATGACTATTTGATTCAAGATATTTATTGATTGTTGTTACAGGGATAAAATATTGATGATGGACTTTTAAATCTTAGAAGATAGTAGAACTCATTCTCTACTTGACTCTTCTAATGGTTTGCTGTTTCCGCTGCAGTTATTGATTTAAAACTTGTTGTCTATTGTATTCTATTAGATTTTTCCCTGTTGAAGACTAACGATAATTTGTTGTATATTATCTTAGTCATAATATTCTTTACTGAGCTAGTTGAGCTCACCCTTTTCCTTGTTGTTCCATCTTTCTTCTCAGGAGGCGAGAATGTAGCGAGTACTAGTCGGGGTGTGGAATGATGGTTCAAGACAGTTGTTTTAGTAGTCCTCACTATTTTGTAAAATAGTGTATCAATAAGTATAATGAGTTCTTAGTTGAGTATGAATACTGTCTAGATGACAATATTTGTATTTAAACTCACAGTTAAGTGTTGTCGTATTTTGCACGACAATTGTATTAATAAAGTTGTAGTTATTTTCTGTACCATGTATTTGGCGACTCAGAATGGGTTGGATGGATTGAACCTGTTTTGGGGGCGTCACAGCCTTCTTACGTAAGAATCAATAATTGGTGCAATACCGTGTGCTACTGTGCAACAACGCGTATTACTGTGCTTTAACCACCGGGTATTCCAACAGTATTAACGGTAACAACTACGCCGTTATTTATAAACAACTTATTTTTGTCGTTTTCTTCATCCAATCGCTTTCTGTTATGGGGCCCACACAAGGCTGCGCCGTCGTACGAATATTCCCCGACAACAAGAATATTCCACGACCAAATAAATATTCCCCGACAACAATGAATATTTTATAACCACTTGCTTATTTAAAATATTTGCGCATTTTACCCATAACTAACCACATTAATCAAATCAACTCTTACTATTTCAGAATAATAAATAGAAAAAATTAAATTTCATTTATTAATAATTTGGGGTCTTACAATTATTCTTGGTTGACCCAATAGACCCCAAAGAAAAACGAGAAGATTACTATCATATTCTTCCCAATGGTAAGTCTTCTCTTGACATATCATTATCTCTACTGTCTCTAATTGAGAATTATACTTCAAACAAACACCAAGATTATATAAGTAGTGCTCGTATATATACTCAGCAAGTGGATGAGCATATCCCTGTCTTATGATGACACGAGATTGTATGTCGTTAGACATCTTGTATGATAGTGACAAATCACCCTTCCAACGTTGGGTACACCTTACCCTATTGGATTCACCAAATAAAACTACTAAATGAACTTTTCTATACTGCTTCGGGAGAACATCCACTGCTAGAGACCACCGTTCTATTTCCCCGTTACCCTCGCTCGGCCCAGCTGTAAGACCCCGAATTTTATGAAATAAAAGTATTCAATTTTTCTTATAATTACTATTTAGTAAATGGTTAAATTGATAAATATTAAAGTTAAGGGTGATATATGAATATTTTTCGGAATACACAAGTGGTTATAAAATATTCATTGTTGTCGGGGAATATTCGCTTGGTCGTGGAATATTCTTACTGTCGGAGAATATTCGTACGACGGCGCAGTCTTTTGTGGGCCCCATAACGGAAAGCGATTGGATGAAGAAAACGACAAGAGTAAGTTATTTATAAATAACGGCGTAGTTATTACCGTTAACACTGTTGGAATACCCGGTGGTTAAAACACAGTAATACGCGTTGTTGCACAGTAGTACACGGTATTACGCCAATTATTGATTTTTACGTAAGAAGGCATTACTCAATAATTGTTACAGTAATTACTGTTCAGTATTTTATTTTATTGATTCAATAATTGCTGCGTTGATATTTTATATTTCTGTTGTTTTAATAATTGTCACTACACAGTATTTTCTATTATCGGAGCAATAATTCATATTATCTGTAAGACCCCGAATTTTATGAAATAAAAGTATTCAATTTTTCTTATAATTACTATTCAGTAAATGGTTAAATTGATAAAAGTTTAAAGTTATGAGTGAAATATGATTTTTTTCAAAATAAGCAAGTGGTTATAAAATAATCATTGTTGTCGGGGAATATTCGTTTGGTCGTGAAATATTCTTTCTGTCGGGGAATATTCGTACGACGGCGCAGCCATTTGTGGGCCCCATAACAGAATAACTGTCGGATGAAGAAAACGACAAATTTGAGTTTTTATAAATAACGGCGTAGTTGTTACCGTTAACACTGTTGGAATACCCGGTGGTTAAAATACAGTAATACGCGTTATTGCACAGTAGCACACGGTATTGCACAGTATTTTTAAAATTATTGATTCTTACGTAAGAAGGCACTACTCAATAATTGTTACAGTAATTACTGTTCAATATTTTATTTTATTGATTCAATAATTATTGCGTTGATATTTTATATTATTGTTGTTTCAATAATTGTTGCTGCACAGTATTTTCCATTATCAGATCAATAATTCATATTATTTGAATAGTATTATTAGATAGCATTATTGGCAATGTCTAGAAAGTTCTGTCTAAGGAGAGGTTTGGTCATCTAATTGCGCGCCAGTAAGGAGAAATCCTTATTGGAAAGCCCCCTCTTTCCTGGGAACGGCCTGGTTGTCATAAATGTGATTCTGTAATATTATTTGTGAATAATTAATTATTGATTCATATGATAAGGAAATATTTATTTTATGTGGATATAAATGAGGGATATATTTTTGTGGTTAAAAATGAAGGAGTTAATGTTGAGGTTTTTATCAGTATTTTTGTCGGAATGGAGGTATTAAAAATCAGGGTTTTTGAGATATTTTGCGGGGGTTATAATTTTTAATCCGACCGTTGGATCGTGGTAATTTTTGGATATGTTATACATATATAAGTTGAGTATATGCCCACAAATTTTGAACCGTTAAAAATGAACGTATGATTTATTATGAATTTTACGAGATGACTGGTTCAGAAATTGTTGAATTTTTGGAGTTTATCATTTTGGTGGAAAATTCTAGAATTGGTGGGCCCCACTTGTGGTTGGTGAAGAAATGTGTTGAATTATATTTCAAATGTGGTGGGTGGGAATAGTAGCAGGTAAAACCATCAGGTTGCAGGTCAAACCTACCAAAATTTTCCTATAAATAGAGGGCTAAGTTAGAATTGAAAATCACACCAGAAACATAAGCTTTCTCTCTTTCTCTCTCTATATTATTGAGTGTATTTTGTGAGTATTTAGATACTTGGTGAGTTGCTATTCATCAGTGCGAGTTTCCTTCAGCGTCATATCCGATATCCAATCAGAAGTACTGCTCTTTTGAGGTAAGGGATTGTAAGGGATTGTAAGGGATATTAAGGGATTTTAAGGGTTGTTATGATTTTCAGTTTCGTAATTTTTCTGATCTTCAAAAATTCTGGAAAAATTTGAAATGATATTTTGATGAGTTTTCTTGATTGTGTCCAAAAATGGTGATTTTTGGATGTATAGATTGAGAGTTATGAATTTTATGAGAAAAGACTATTTTAAAAGTAACAGCTTATAATTCCTTGTGGTTAACTCCAAAATTGATGAAATTTTTATTGGGAGTACATGTATATGATAGAAGTATACTCTGTAAATTTCAGAATTTTTAGACAAAAGTACAATTTTTGATAAATGTCTAAATATTCGGCTATTTTGGCCATATGAAAAATAGTAAATGACTTTTAAAAATTCTGAGAAAAATATATGTTCACTATGGGACTATATTATGCTAAATCCCAGAAAAGAAATATTTTTGGAACTGATTTGGTATTTTTCATGAAAATGGTCTAGTTATGAGTAAATGAATTAAATATGTTATGTGAAGTAAGAAAATTGGAAAATAGGATTTTATGGCTTGAGAATCCTATATGAGGTATATGCAGATTTTTGATGAGGGTTTTGATTATTGGTGATGAAATCTTATGAGTTTGGCATTTTAGAATGATTAAATGCATTAATTAGTAAAGTGTAAACAATTTAAATAAATTGTTTATAAGCTTAAGAAATGTTATTCTTTCAATATCATTATACCGAAATATTGGTATGATTTTATTGTGGAATTTCTACCTTTTTGTGTCGAGGTTACTATTCATGAGTTACTATTCACGACAAAATTGGTTTCTTTTTCTAATCAAATTATAGTTGATTTATGAATATTACTCTTGAGATTAAATCTAATTTTGATCATATTATTTTTATAATCATATATAACATTTTTATAACCTTGATGTTGAAATTCTCTTTCACTTGAGTGTAAAGATGGGTAGATTATTGGTATGATCATGACTAGGGTTCTCTTTGGCCAGTAGTGCAAAGTTGAATTGTTGACTGGTATGATCATGACCATTGAATTTATAATTGAATATCTTTAGCTTAAGTGCAAAGGTGAATTGATCAACATGGTTATAATTATTGTTTATATAAATTCTGAAATGATTATATATTCTTTGAGATATTAATATATTTGGCATGTAGTGCAAATATGAATTGTTGAGGAATATCTTTGGCCTGTAGTGCAAAGATGAATTGTAGATGAATATCTTTGGCCCGTAGTGCAAAGATGACCTGTTGTTGAATATCTTTGGCCAGTAGTGCAAAGATGAACGTTGATGAATATCTTTGGCCTGTAGTGCAAAGATGAATTGTAGATGAATATCTTTGGCCTGTAGTGCAAAGATGGTATGTTGATGAATATCTTTGGCCCGTAGTGCAAAGATAAACTGTGTTGAATATCTTTGGTCGTAGTGCAAAGATGGATTTATTAGTATGATTATGAACAGGAACTGTGATTTGGTATAACCATGATCTTTGATGTTTCAGGTAAAGACAGGTGATGAAAATATTCTTCGTCCTGGGTGCGAAGAAAAATTTAGAATCACAATTATGATTATGAGTTATTCATATGATTGTGGAAAGGAACTGTTGATTGATGTTACAGGGATAAAACATTGTTGGTGGATTTTTAACATGGAGAAGATAATAGACTTTATAGTCTATTTGACTCTTCTAATGGATTGCTCGTTCCGCTGCAACTATGGTTGAAATTTTTATCATTTACCATATGTTCTAAATCTCTGATTTATTATTGATGAAGGCTATTGATAATTTAATTATCTTTAGTCATGATATTCTTTACTGAGCTAGTTGTGCTCACCCTTTTGCTTCACAATTCCTTTCAGGTAATAAGAGTGTAGCTGGGTCGAGCGGGGGTAACAAGGGAATAGAACGGTGGTCATCATTTAGTAGTTATATTTGGTGAAGAAAATAGGGTGAGGCGAACCCAACGTTGGAAGGGTGTTTTGTCACTATCATACAAGATGTCTAATGACATACAACCTCGTGTCATCATAAGACAGGGTTGTGCTCATCCACTTGCTGAGTATATATACGAGCACTACCTATATAATCTTGGTGTTTGTTTGAAGTATAATTCTCAATTAGAGACAGTGGAGATAATGATAAGTCAAGAGAAGACTCACCATTGGGAAGAATATGATAGTAATCTTCTCGTTTTTCTTTGGGGTCTATTGGGTAAACCAAGGATAATTCTGTGGCCATATGATATCTATCATAACCTAGACGCGTGGCCTCCCATGTACGAAGGTTTCCTTAAGCACTTTCCAAAGATTCTAATTTCCAAAACAGTTTTTGACTATACCTTTATGTAAGGTGTCATTGTAAGGTGCTGTCCACTGATGGGACACGACAATTGTTGTAATAAAGTTGTAGTTGTTTTCTGTACCATGTATTTGGCGACTCAGAATAGGTTGGATTGAATGGACCTATTTTGGGGTTGTCACAGGTGGTATCAGAGCTTAGGGATATGATCTCTGGCGGAGATCGGGGAATATAACTAGGAGGGGAGAGATGAGTAAATCCTTCGCTAGTGTGTCCTACCTAAGCTTATTTGTTGGTCAGTCATAATATCGGGATATTATGTGATATGTTAATTTGTTAAATTAACCCTTGTTTTGAAGCTGTATTCTAGAATGATATTTGAAATACAGGAGATGAGCAATGGAGAAATTATGATGACAGGAAAGATGGAATTTGAAATGAAAGGAAGGTATTCTCAACTCTTTGAAATACCAGGTACGTAATTTTCGGGGACGAAATTTCATAAGGAGGGGAGATTGTAAGACCCCGAATTTTATGAAATAAAAGTATTCAATTTTTCTTATAATTACTATTCAGTAAATGGTTAAATTGATAAAAGTTTAAAGTTATGAGTGAAATATGATTTTTTTCAAAATAAGCAAGTGGTTATAAAATAATCATTGTTGTCGGGGAATATTCGTTTGGTCGTGGAATATTCTTTCTGTCGGGGAATATTCGTACGACGGCGCAGCAATTTGTGGGCCCCATAACAGAATAACTGTCGGATGAAGAAAACGACAAATTTGAGTTTTTACAAATAACGGCGTAGTTGTTACCGTTAACACTGTTGGAATACCCGGTGGTTAAAATACAGTAATACGCGTTATTGCACAGTAGCACACGGTATTGCACAGTATTTTTGAAATTATTGATTCTTACGTAAGAAGGCACTACTCAATAATTGTTACAGTAATTACTGTTCAATATTTTATTTTATTGATTCAATAATTGCTGCGTTGATATTTTATATTATTGTTGTTTCAATAATTGTTGCTGCACAGTATTTTCCATTATCAGATCAATAATTCATATTATTTGAATAATATTATTAGATAGCATTATTGGCAATGTCTAGAAAGTTCTGTCTAAGGAGAGGTTTGGTCATCTAATTGCGCGCCAGTAAGGAGAAATCCTTATTGGAAAGCCCCCTCTTTCCTGGGAACGGCCTGGTTGTCATAAATGTGATTCTGTAATATTATTTGTGAATAATTAATTATTGATTCATATGATAAGGAAATATTTATTTTATGTGGATATAAATGAGGGATATATTTTTGTGGTTAAAAATGAAGGAGTTAATGTTGAGGTTTTTATCAGTATTTTTGTCGGAATGGAGGTATTAAAAATCAGGGTTTTTGAGATATTTTGCGGGGGTTATAATTTTTAATCCGACCGTTGGATCGTGGTAATTTTTGGATATGTTATACATATATAAGTTGAGTATATGCCCACAAATTTTGAACCGTTAAAAATGAACGTATGATTTATTATGAATTTTACGAGATGACTGGTTCAGAAATTGTTGAATTTTTGGAGTTTATCATTTTGGTGGAAAATTCTAGAATTGGTGGGCCCCACTTGTGGTTGGTGAAGAAATGTGCTGAATTATATTTCAAATGTGGTGGGTGGGAATAGTAGCAGGTAAAGCCATCAGGTTGCAGGTCAAACCTACCAAAATTTTCCTATAAATAGAGGGCTAAGTTAGAATTGAAAATCACACCAGAAACATAAGCTTTCTCTCTTTCTCTCTCTATATTATTGAGTGTATTTTGTGAGTATTTAGATACTTGGTGAGTTGCTATTCATCAGTGCAAGTTTCCTTCAGCATCATATCCGATATCCAGTCAGAAGTACTGCTCTTTTGAGGTAAGGGATTGTAAGGGATTGTAAGGGATATTAAGGGATTTTAAGGGTTGTTATGATTTTCAGTTTCGTAATTTTTCTGATCTTCAAAAATTCTGGAAAAATTTGAAATGATATTTTGATGAGTTTTCTTGATTGTGTCCAAAAATGGTGATTTTTGGATGTATAGATTGAGAGTTATGAATTTTATGAGAAAAGACTATTTTAAAAGTAACAGCTTATAATTCCTTGTGGTTAACTCCAAAATTGATGAAATTTTTATTGGGAGTACATGTATATGATAGAAGTATACTCTGTAAATTTCAGAATTTTTAGACAAAAGTACAATTTTTGATAAATGTCTAAATATTCGGCTATTTTGGCCATATGAAAAATAGTAAATGACTTTTAAAAATTCTGAGAAAAATATATGTTCACTATGGGACTATATTATGCTAAATCCCAGAAAAGAAATATTTTTGGAACTGATTTGGTATTTTTCATGAAAATGGTCTAGTTATGAGTAAATGAATTAAATATGTTATGTGAAGTAAGAAAATTGGAAAATAGGATTTTATGGCTTGAGAATCCTATATGAGGTATATGCAGATTTTTGATGAGGGTTTTGGTTATTGATGATGAAATCTTAAGAGTTGGCATTTTATGATGATTAAATGCATTAATTAGTAAAGTGTAAACAATTTAAATAAATTGTTTATAAGCTTAAGAAATGTTATTCTTTCAATATCATTATACCGAAATATTGGTATGATTTTATTGTGGAATTTCTACCTTTTTGTCGAGGTTACTATTCATGAGTTACTATTCACGACAAAATTGGTTTCTTTTTCTAACCAAATTATAGTTGATTTATGAATATTACTCTTGAAATTAAATCTAATTTTGATCATATTATTTTTATAATCATATATAACATTTTTATAACCCTGATGTTGAAATTCTCTTTCACTTGAGTGTAAAGATGGGTAGATTATTGGTATGATCATGACTATGGGTTCTCTTTGGCCTGTAGTGCAAAGTTGAATTGTTGACTGGTATGATCATGACCATTGAATTTATAATTGAATATCTTTAGCTTAAGTGCAAAGGTGAATTGATCAACATGGTTATAATTATTGTTTATATAAATTCTGAAATGATTATATATTCTTTGAGATATTAATATATTTGGCATGTAGTGCAAATATGAATTGTTGATGAATATCTTTGGCCTGTAGTGCAAAGATGAATTGTAGATGAATATCTTTGGCCCGTAGTGCAAAGATGACCTGTTGTTGAATATCTTTGGCCAGTAATGCAAAGATGAACGGTTATCTTTGGCCTGTAGTGCAAAGATGAATTGTTGATGAATATCTTTGGCCTGTAGTGCAAAGATGGTATGTTGATGAATATCTTTGGCCCGTAGTGCAAAGATAAACTGTTGTTGAATATCTTTGGTCGTAGTGCAAAGATGGATTTATTAGTATGATTATGAACAGGAACTGTGATTTGGTATAACCATGATCTTTGATGTTTCAGGTAAAGACAGGTGATGAAAATATTCTTCGTCCTGGGTGCGAAGAAAAATTTAGAATCACAATTATGATTATGAGTTATTCATATGATTGTGGAAAGGAACTGTTGATTGATGTTACAGGGATAAAACATTGTTGATGGATTTTTAACATGGAGAAGATAATAGACTTTATAGTCTATTTGACTCTTCTAATGGATTGCTCGTTCCGCTGCAACTATGGTTGAAATTTTTATCATTTACCATATGTTCTAAATCTCTGATTTATTATTGATGAAGGCTATTGATAATTTAATTATCTTTAGTCATGATATTCTTTACTGAGCTAGTTGTGCTCACCCTTTTGCTTCACAATTCCTTTCAGGTAATAAGAGTGTAGCTGGGTCGAGCGGGGGTAACAAGGGAATAGAACGGTGGTCATCATTTAGTAGTTATATTTGGTGAAGAAAATAGGGTGAGGCGAACCCAACGTTGGAAGGGTGTTTTGTCACTATCATACAAGATGTCTAATGACATACAACCTCGTGTCATCATAAGACAGGGTTGTTCTCATCCACTTGCTGAGTATATATACGAGCACTACCTATATAATCTTGGTGTTTGTTTGAAGTATAATTCTCAATTAGAGACAGTGGAGATAATGATAAGTCAAGAGAAGACTCACCATTGGGAAGAATATGATAGTAATCTTCTCGTTTTTCTTTGGGGTCTATTGGGTCAACCAAGGATAATTCTGTGGCCATATGATATCTATCATAACCTAGAAGCATGGCCTCCCATGTACGAAGGTTTCCTTAAGCACTTTCCAAAGATTCTAATTTCCAAAACAGTTTTTGACTATACCTTTATGTAAGGTGTCATTGTAAGGTGCTGTCCACTGATGGGACACGACAATTGTTGTAATAAAGTTGTAGTTATTTTCTGTACCATGTATTTGGCGACTCAGAATAGGTTGGATTGAATGGACCTATTTTGGGGTTGTCACATTATCTGAATAATATTATTAGATAACATTATTGGCAATGTCTAAAAAGTTCTGTCTAAAGAGAGGTTTGGTCATCTAATTGCGCGCCAGTAAGGAGAGATCCTTATTGGAAAGCCCCCTCTTTCCTGGGAACGGCCTGGTTGCCAGTACTGTGATTGTTGCCAGTACTGTGATTCTGTAATATTATTTGTGAATAATTAATTATTGATTTATATGATGAGGAAAAATATTGATTTTATGTGGATATAGATGGAGAAAATTTTTTAATGTGACAATTGTTGTAAATTAATATTTTATCTTTTTCTGATAAAATAATTCAATTAAATATATTATTTTAATAATATATTAATGGTGATATTTTATAATGAATGTGGGATATATGAATAAATGAGGAGGAAGAGTATTTTTGTTGGATTAAATGTTTAACACATGTTTTGTGTGTTGGTGGACACAATTCTTGACTGAAATTTGATTATAGCATGTAAAATCGTCCGTTTATGGATTTCGGTCAATTTTTATTTGGAATTTGGAAAAACTTTCTTCTGCAAAGTTGTAGATAATGGAATTTCCTATAGAAAGTCGCGAGTTTTGAATTTTTCTGATAAAAGGACTATTTATTGTGAATTATTGAAGTTTCAGTATATCGGGTCTGAATTGATTTTTGGAGTTTTAAGTACTTTTTGTTAGAAAAACGTTTTTGTTGCTTTTGGCACATGTGTGGCTGATTTCTTTGGTCAAAATGGTGGGCTAAGGAAAATTATATAAATATATTATTATTATATTCAATTTTCTGCTTTGGTGTTCTAAGCATTTTCCTATAAATAGGGTACTTAGGTTAGAATTGAAAATCACACCAGAAACTGAAGTTTTCTCTCTATTTCTCTCTCTATAATATCGAGTGTATTCTTGTGAGTTTTTTTGATATCTTGAGTGTTGATATACGGTGCAAGTTCGTTCAGCGTTATTCCAGTCAGAAGTACTGCTCTTTTGAGGTAAGGGATAGTAAGGGATGTTATTTCTTCATAAATGATATTATTTTCTTCAATATCATTATGCCGAAGTATTGATCTGAACTTTTTATCAAATTTGAAACTTTTCATGTCGGGGTTACTATTCATGAGTTACTATTCATGAGTTACTATTCACGAGTTATTATTCACGAGTTACTATTCACGAGTTACTATTCACGAGTTACTATTCACGAGTTACTATTCATGGGTTACTATTCACGAGTTACTATTCATGACAAAATTAGTTTCTTTTTCTAACCAAATTATAGTTGATTTATGAATATTACTCTTGAGATTAAAACTATATGTTGATCATATTATTTTTTATCATATATAACATTTTTATAACCCTAATGATGATATTTCTCTTTGACTTGAGTGTAAAGATGGGTAGATTATTGGTATGATCATGACTAGGGTTCTCTTTGTCCAGTAGTGAAAAGTTGAATTGTGACTGGTATGATCATGACCATTGAATTTATAATTGAATATCTTTATCTTAAGTGCAAAGGTGAAATGATCAACATGGTTATAATTATTGGTTATATAAATTCTGAAATGATTATATATTTCTTTGAGATAATAATATATTTGGCCTGTAGTGCAAATATGAACTATTGAGGAATATCTTTGGCCTGTAGTGCAAAGATGAGTTGTTGATGAATATCTTTGGTCGTAGTGCAAAGATGACTTATTGTTGAATATCTTTGGCATGTAGTGTAAAGATGAACTGTTGATGAATATCTTAGGCCCGTGATGCAAAGATGAATTTATTAGTATGATTATGAACAGGAACTGTGATTTGGTATAACCATTATCTTTGATGTTTCAGGTAAAGACAGGTGATGAAAATTATCTTCGTCTTGGATGCGAAATTTAGAATCACAATTATGATTATGAATTATTCATATGATTGTGGAAAGGAACTATTGATTGATGTTACAGGGATAAAACATTGTTGGTGGACTTTTAACGTGGAGAAGATAATAGACTTTATAGTCTATTTGACTCTTCTAATGGATTGCTCGTTCCGCTGCAACTATGATTGAAAAGTTTTATCATCTACCATATGTTTTAAATCTCTGATTTATTTTTGTTGAAGACTATTGATAATTTATCTTTAGTCATAATATTCTTTACTGAGCTAGTTGTGCTCACCCTTTTGCTTCACAATTCCTTTCAGGTAATAAAAGTGTAGCTGGGTCGAGCGAGGGATAACAAGGGAATAGAACGGTGGTTTATACATATTGAGGGTGAGGTGAATTTAACTTGGAAGGGTGTTTTGCCACTATCTTACAGGATGTATAATGACATACAACCTCGTGTCATCATAAGACAAGGTTGTGCTCATCCACTTGCTGAGTATATTTACGAGCACTACCCATATAATCTTGGTATTTGTTTGAAGTATAATTCTCAATTAGAGATAGTGGAGATAATGATAAGTCAAGAGAAGACTCACCATTGGGAAGAATATGATAGTAACCTTCTTGTTTTTCTTTGGGGTCTATTGGGTCAACCAAGGATAATTCTGTGGCCATATGATATCTATCATAACCTAGAAGCATGGTCTCCCATGTACGAGGGTTTCCTTGAGCACTTCCCAAAGATTTTAATTTCTAAAACAGTTTTTGACTATACCTTTATGTAAGGTGTCATTGTGACGTGCTATCCAAGGTTGGTGTCCAGAGTCACAGTTGGTATATTTTAGTATCAAAACTCACAACATATGTGTTGTTGTATTTTGCACGACAATTGTTGTAATAAAGTTGTAGTTGTTATCTGTACCATGTATTTGACGACTCAAAATAGGTTGGGTGGAATGGACCTGTTTTGGGGGCGTCACACCAGCTACACTCTTATTACCTGAAAGGAATTGTGAAGCAAAAGGGTGAGCACAACTAGCTCAGTAAAGAATATCATGACTAAAGATAATTAAATTATCAATAGTCTTCATCAATAATAAATCAGAGATTTAGAACATATGGTAAATGATAAAAATTTCAACCATAGTTGCAGCGGAACGAGCAATCTATTAGAAGAGTCAAATAGACTATAAAGTCTATTATCTTCTCCATGTTAAAAATCCATCATCAATGTTTTATCCCTGTAACATCAATTAACAATTCTGGTCCACAATCATATGAATAACTCATAATCATAACCGTAGTTCTAAATTCCTCTTCTCATCCAGGACGAAGATAATTTTCATCACCTATCTTTACCTGAAACATCAAAGATCGTGGTTACACCAAATCACATTTTCTGTTCATAACCATACTAATAACTTCATCTTTGCACTACGGCCAAAGATATTCATTTGTATCACCAGTTGATCATGTTTATCTCAACATTTGTTCATCTTTGCACTACTGGCCAAAGATATTCAACAACATATCATCTTTGCACTACGGGCCAAAGATATTCATCAACAATTCATTTTTGCACTACAGGCCAAAGATATTCATCAATATTTCATATTTGTACTACAGGCCAAATATATTAATATCTCAAAGAAATATATAATCATTTCAGAATTTATATAAACAATAATTATAACCATGTTGATCAATTCACCTTTGCACTTAAGCTAAAGATATTCACTTATAAATTCAATGGTCATGATCATACCAATCAACGATTCAACTTTGCACTACTGGCCAAAGATAACCCATAGTCATGATCATACCAAAAATTTACCCATCTTTACGCTCATGTCAAAGAGAAATATCATCATTAGGGTTATAAAAATGTTATATATGATAATAAAATTAATACAATCAACATATAGATTTAATCTCAAGAGTAATATTCATAAACCAACTATAATTTGGTCAGAAAAAGAGAATAGTAACTCGTGAATAGTAACTCATGAATAGTAACTCGTGAATAGTAACTCATGAATAGTAACTCATGAAAAGTAAACTCGACACAAAAAGGTAGAAATTCCACAATAAAATATATACCAATATTTCGGTATAATGATATTGAAAGAATAATATTTCTTAAGCTTATAAACAATTTATTTAAATTGTTTACACTTTACTAAATAATACATTTAATCATTCTAAAATACCAAACTCATAAGATTTTATCACCAATAATCAAAACCCTCATCAAAAATCTGCATATACCTCATATAGGATTCTCAAGTCATAAAATCTTATTTTCCAATTTTCTTACTTCACAAAATATATTTAATTCATTTACTCATAACTAGACTATTTTTATGAAAAATACCAAATCAGTTCCAAAAATATTTCTTTTCTTGGATTTAGCATAATATAGTCCCATAGTGAACATATATTTTTCTCAGAATTTTTAAAAGTCATTTACTATTTTTCATATGGCCAAAACAATCGAATATTTAGACATTTATCAAAAATTTTACTTTTGTCCAAAAATTCTGAAATTTACAGAGTATACTTCTATCATATACATGCACTCTCAATAAAATTTTTATCAATTTTGGAGTTAACCACAAAGAATTATAAGCGATTACTTTTAAAATAGTCTTTTCTCATAAAATTCATAACTCTCAATCTATACATCCAAAAATCACCATTTTTGGACACAATCAAGAAAACTCATCAAAATATCATTTCAAATTTTTTCAGAATTTTTGAAGGTCAAAAAAATTACGAAACTGGAAAATATAACAACCCTTAAAGTCCCTTACTATCCCTTACCTCAAAAGTACAGTATTTCTGACTGGAATGCAAAGCCGAAGGAAACTTGCACTGAATAGAAACTCTCAAAGTATTTAAATACTCACAAAATATGCTTCATAATATAGAGAGAGAAAGAGAGAAAGCTTATGTTTCTGGTGTGATTTTTAATTCTAACTTAGCCCTCTATTTATAGGAAAATTTTAGTAGGCTTGACCTGCAACCTGATGGCTTTACCTGCTACTATTTCCACCCACCACATTTGAAATATAATTCAGTACATTTCTTCACTAACCACAAGTGGGGCCCACCAATTCTAGAATTTTCCACCAAAAATGATTTATAACCTGATTTCCGAATCAGCCACCTCTTAAAATTCATAACAAATCATACGTTCATTTTTAACGTTTCAAAATTTGTGGACATATACTCAACTTATATATGTATAACATATCCAAAAATTACCACGATCCAACGGTCGGATTAAAAATTATAACTCCCGCAAAATATCTCAAAAACCCTAATTTGATTTTCAATACCTCCGTTCCGACAAAAATACGGATAAAGACCTCAACATTAACTCCTTCATTTTTAACCACAAAAATATATCCCTCGTTTATATCCACATAAAATAAATATTTCCTTATCATATGAATCAATAATTAATTATTCAAAAATAATATTACAGAATCACATTTATGACAACCAGGCCGTTCCCAGGAAAGAGGGGGCTTTCCAATAAGGATTTCTCCTTACTAGCGCGCAATTAGATGACCAAACCTCTCTTTAGACAGAACTTTCTAGACATTGCCAATAATGCTATCTAATAATATTATTCAAATAATATTAATTATTGATCTGATAATAGAAAATACTGTGCAGTGACAATTATTGAACAACAATAATATAAAATTTCAACGTAGCAATTATTGAATCAATAAAATAAAATATTGAACAGTAATTACTGTAACAATTATTGAGTAGTGCCTTCTTACGTAAGAATCAATAATTTCAAAAATACTATGCAATACCGTGTGCTACTGTGCAATAACGCGTATTACTGTATTTTAACCACCGGGTATTCCAACAGTGTTAACGGTAACAACTACGCCGTTATTTGTAAAAACTCAAATTTGTCGTTTTCTTCACCCGATAGTTATTCGTTATGGGGCCCACAAATAGCTGCGTCGTCGTACGAATATTCCCCGACAGAAAGAATATTCCACGACCAAACGAATATTCCCCGACAACAATGATTATTTTATAACCACTTGCTTATTTTGAAAAAAAAATCATATTTCACCCATAACTTTAAACTTTTATCAATTTAACCATTTACTGAATAGTAATTATAAGAAAAATTGAATACTTTTATTTCATAAAATTCGGGGTCTTACATATGGGCCCTGGGCTGTTACCCTGGTAGCTCTTGCCCAGGGCCGGCTCTAGATTGACGTAACTTCTCGTAATAAAATCGACATATTCTAGTGTAACATACTTTACTATTGTTATTATTTTGAAACCCACAAATTAGTCATTAGATAATTAAATTGTGAAATAAATTTGAAATTATATTAAATTTTATTAATGTTTATGTTTATATTAATTTTAATCAACATCACACGGAATGACAATTAAAGTCCATTAATACACATACATACATATGCGTGCGTAAAGCGTGACGTAAGGAGCGAGAACAAGTTTATTAGCATTACAGATAGAGCATACAACTCATATTTAAAAAATACGTGTTGAGTCGGGACAACCTCCATTTCTATAATGAAGGAAAAAATGCATGCAAATTCACTGATGAATATACAATTGTTTTGATTTTAATCAATGTACAACGGGAGGGTGTGTTAATTTTTATGTTATTATAAAATGTAGGTGACATTAATTATATGAATCTCATGTAAATGATGATCAAAGGGTGGAAATTTCGTAATACTTATTTTTCTATAGGGATCGCATGCCAATTTTAAGGAATAATGATCTCATGGCGAAGAACACGAAGGATGAAAGACTATATTATTAGGTTGGTTATGTAATAAAATAAGATAAACTCCTTCTAATACTCCATTTGTCTCTAAAAGGTCGAGCAAGAATTATACTTGAGATTAAACTATTAATCTCAAATTTATTTGTTTATTTTTAAAAATAGACTTGAGATAATTAGTCTCGGGATAATAAACTAATTTAAAATGGGGATTATTTAATACCATGTCCAACTAAGTATTATAATCTCTACTATTAATTTGGGACTAAAAATTTGTGGACAATACTAGTCTTTAACTTTGTTTTAAAAAAACGATATATCTTATCCTATCTATCTATACTTAAACTAATGAGAATATAATATATTTGTTATTAGTAGTAAGGGTATTATAATCCAAACGGTAAGTTTTTACCCATTTCTTTAAATAATCATGGATAAAATAAGCATAACATGAAATTATATTAAGTTATTCTATGAATAATTTCATAAAAAATAAACATGCGACTAAAATTATCTAATCCTAAAATTAATAATCTTAAATTATATGTATAAAAATATAATCTCGAGAACAAACATGACCTAGTGCTATAACAATATCTAAACACATTTACAATACCTTTTTAATTAATATACAAAACAATTAGAAAAAGTGGGAGGTAAAGTGAGATCCCGATATTTACTGTCCTCATAAATTTGTACGTAATAATAAGACTTTTGTTTTTGTTTTAAAATGAAGGGCGAGGCGAATGGCTACTTTTCGGACACGTAAAGTTAGGCCGATTGTAGCAAAGGGGGTTTAGATCCAATCGGAAGTCCAAATATTTAAACTCAGCCCAACCTTAATATGAAGGGGATTTGGATTTCTTTCATTCGGATTGGTTCCAAATAGGATTAAACCGGGCCTAACACAAAAACTCAGGGTCCAGGCCTTACTTGTACATCTAGATATGTTTTGGTTTGATTATTAAGCGAGTCATAATATTTATAAAAAACAATTTATATGTCGAAAAGTGTCACATTTATAGTTAAGTTGAATTCCGATAAATGAAAACTCCTTAATTATTCACATATATAGATTTGCTATCAACATAAATTTATTGTCATATCAAACAAAATTTTATATTTATACTCGACTTTGTTATATAATAGAATATTAATTAAAGTCGATATACAATTAAAACAATATGTATATCAATACTAGTATATAATAATTTAAAAAATTATCAACTTCTTAATTGATCCGGACTATATATATATATATATATATATATATATATATATATATATATATATATATATATATATATATACCGGAAGATTATAGAATAAGAAAGTGGATAGTGGGTTAGTTAGGAATAAAATTGTCGTCCCCATTTCAAGTTTTAGAAAAAAGCAATCGATGGATGGGCTGATTGATTGGCATAGGAGATGTTTTAAGACCCAGAGAAAAAGAGAATAGACATTAGAAAATTAAGCTACGGGAATGTGAGTCTACGGTTCCCATTAATTTGGTTGGTTGGTTCAAGCCAATCATGACTTGGGAGCCATGGCAATTAATAATACAGAAAGAATAATCGTAACTAGTCTATGATCATTCATTATAATAGTATATGACAAACAAAAAGGAGAAAAAACAAAAGTAAAAGGAGAAAATTATTAAGTATTTTATATATATATATATATATAATCAGAAAAGTGGTCAGCATAAAATTCATTTTTAGATAAGTTAGTGCTGACACGCATGCGAGATTTTATATGTGTCAGCATTCTATTAGCCAATTGACCAATTTACTTAAAAATAAATTTTATATCATCGTCAGGAATTTAATAATCCCTAGCTAAAAAATGGTCAGTAATACTAATTAATAATAAAAGTTGAAATGTAATGGAATATTAGTGAAGAGGAGTTTTAATTAGCAATTTGCTTATGTAAAGGCAGAGGTCCTTTTTGTGTTATTAAAACAAAAACACAATCTAATACCGCCCCATTCATTCATGTAAGTAATGGTTGACTCAGGCCAAGCTAATGCAATCACTCGTCTCCCATATACCATACAACATGAATTATAACTAATACATTATGGGAAGAGAATAGACAGTTATTTAACTGATTTCCTCTTTATACGTAATGAATGATGCATCTAATACCTCTTTTGGAAACATATTAATTATTATTATTTAACTATTCTCTCTTCTTCTTCACTTTATCAATAAAAATATTAAAAATAAACCACTACTCAAAGTTGATTATCCTATCCTATATGCCATGATGTGGAAGTAGATATGCAAGATAATGCCATGATGTGGTAATCTTTACTATTTCTAAAAGGATTAAATATAAATTAGTACCTTAAGATATAGGTCATATTTCACTTCGGTGATCCACATTTCAATTTTGTCAATTAGATGATTGAACTATTAATTTTTTCCAATTGCAACAAATTGAACCCGTCACGTCAGTAATTGCTGACGTGGCTACTTGTGTGGGGCATAGAAAGCTGGTGTGGCAAAAAAAAATAATTTTTTAATTTTAGATTAAACAAATTTTATTTAATGGAGGGTAAATTAGTCCAACAATAATTAACATAAAACAAAAACTTAAAATTCTTAATTGATATGGCTGAAGTACGCCGATCCCTAATCCCTAATTTCATATTCGATTCAGTCTCTCCCTTAGATCTCTACATATCCATTTATGCATCTTCATCGTTTTAAAGCTTTGTACAAAACCCCAGCTCCTAATTTCATATTCGATTCAGTCTCTCCCTTAGATCTCCATATATCCATAGATACAAAACACCAGCTCCCATCCAAATCACCGCCGAGCAAATCCTCCGGGAAGCACGAGAACGTCAGGAAGCCGAAATCCGATCGCCAAAACAGAAAATTACAGATTCGACCAAACTCGCCGCCTACCGCCTACGCAAGCGCAAAGAATTCGAAGACCTAATCCGCCGTGTTGATGGAACAAGAGCGTTTGGGTGAAGTATGCTCGGAATTCCATCTTTTGATGTCATTAGAAAGGAGTGGAATAACTAAGATAGATAGATAGATAGAGAAAACAGGAGAGAGAAAGAGGGTCAACACATCCTCTGTTTTCATTTTGTATATACCTCCCCCCTCTTAGATCTTACTTCTTTCCAATTTTCCACATCCGGGTAACCCCCTTCTAATGGTGAGTCTTAAGTGGATTCTTATTTTCTTTTTCTCTCCATATATTTCTCCTATTTTCTTTGATCTTTACTGAGTCTCTTTGGTTGTCTGATCTACTTGAATTTTGGATTGCTAGGAACACGAGATTGAGTTGTGATTGATACCTGAAGAATCCGATGTTCCTTGATTTAATTCGACAATTCCCACTTATTATTTGATCAATTTCTGCACTGGGTTCTGCCTAATTTTCTGGATAATGTATAATTTTCTTGTTTCAATGGTTTACTGTCCACATTTAGATCTGTAGGATTGGTTTTCGATGTGGGTTTAATGTATTTTCTGATTATATTTGCTAAACGACTATAAATTCTCACTGTGGAATTGAATTTCGTTCTTGATGCGTGCTATCTGTTGATAATACTGAGGAATATAGGATTTTGATTTTGATTGTTAGGGTTCTGTTTTTTGTTGAAATTGTTGGATAGATCTGAGTTTGGTTTTTATTTTTGTTTAAATTTAGTTTAAATTAATATAAAATATTATATTACACTTTTACCCTTTCAAGTCCATAAAATAATCTTAAAATTAATTTTCTTTTAACACATAAGCATTGTATTGCCACGTGGTGATGTCATGTCATTAATTTATGACATGGCAGGTTTGTAAGACCCCAAATTTTATGAAATAAAAGTATTCAATTTTTCTTATAATTACTATTCAGTAAATGGTTAAATTGATAAAAGTTTAAAGTTATGAGTGAAATATGATTTTTTTTCAAAATAAGCAAGTGGTTATAAAATAATCATTGTTGTCGGGGAATATTCTTTCTGTCGGGGAATATTCGTACGACGGCGCAGCCATTTGTGGGCCCCATAACAGAATAACTGTCGGGTGAAGAAAACGACAAATTTGAGTTTTTACAAATAACGGCGTAGTTGTTACCGTTAACACTGTTGGAATACCCGGTGGTTAAAATACAGTAATAAGCGTTATTGCACAGTAGCACACGGTATTGCATAGTATTTTTGAAATTATTGATTCTTACGTAAGAAGGCACTACTCAATAATTGTTACAGTAATTACTGTTCAATATTTTATTTTATTGATTCAATAATTGCTACGTTGAAATTTTGTATTATTGTTGTTCAATAATTGTTGCTGCACAGTATTTCCCATTATCAGATCAATAATTCATATTATTTGAATAATATTATTAGATAGCATTATTGGCAATGTCTAGAAAGTTCTGTCTAAGGAGAGGTTTGGTTATCTAATTGCGCGCCAGTAAGGAGAAATCCTTATTGGAAAGCCCCCTCTTTCCTGGGAACGGCCTGGTTGCCATAAATGTGATTCTGTAATATTATTTGTGAATAATTAATTATTGATTCATATGATAAGGAAATATTTATTTTATGTGGATATAAACGAGGGATATATTTTTGTGGTTAAAAATGAAGGAGTTAATGTTGAGATTTTTATCCGTATTTTTGTCGGAATGGAGGTATTAAAAATCAGGATTTTTGAGATATTTTGCGGGGGTTATAATTTTTAATCCGACCGTTGGATCGTGGTAATTTTTGGATATGTTATACATATATAAGTTGAGTATATGCCCACAAATTTTGAACCGTTAAAAATGAACGTATGATTTATTATGAATTTTACGAGATGACTGGTTCAGAAATTGTTGAATTTTCGGAGTTTATCATTTTGGTGGAAAATTCTAGAATTGGTGGGCCCCACTTGTGGTTGGTGAAGAAATGTGCTGAATTATATTTCAAATGTGGTGGGTGGGAATAGTAGCAGGTAAAGCCATCAGGTTGCTGGTCAAACCTACCAAAATTTTCCTATAAATAGAGGGCTAAGTTAGAATTGAAAAACACACCAGAAACATAAGCTTTCTCTCTTTCTCTCTCTATATTATGAAGCATATTTTGTGAGTTTTTAGATACTTGGTGAGTTGCTATTCATTAGTGCAAGTTTTCTTCAGCATCATATCCGATATCCAGTCAGAAGTACTGCTCTTTTGAGGTAAGGGATAGTAATGGATTTTAAGGGTTGTTATGATTTTCAGTTTCGTAATTTTTCTGATCTTCAAAAATTATGGAAAAATTTAAAATGATATTTTGATGAGTTTTATTGATTGTGTCCAAAAATGGTGATTTTTGGATGTATAGATTAAGAGTTATGAATCTTACGGGAAAAGACTATTTTAAAAGTAACCGCTTATAATTCCTTGTGGTTCTGGGCTTAGCTGATTATTATCGGAGATTTGTGGAAGGATTTTCTCGAATCGCTACTCCGTTAACTCAGCTGACTCGGAAAGATACAAAATTCGTATGGAGTGAGGAATGCGAGAAGAGTTTCCAAGAACTCAAGAGGAGACTCATTTCGGCACCTGTTTTGACAATACCATCTGGTTCGGATGGATTTGTTATCTACAGCGATGCTTCAGGCAAAGGGTTAGGATGTGTTCTCATGCAACATGGGAAAGTCATAGCCTATGCCTCACGACAACTCAAAGAATATGAGAGGAATTATCCTACTCATGATTTGGAGTTGGCAGCAGTCGTTTTTGCGTTGAAGATCTGGAGACACTACCTGTATGGGGAGAAAGTGGAGATCTATACAGATCATAAAAGCCTCAAATATTTCTTCACCCAAAAGGAACTCAACATGCGGCAACGACGTTGGCTTGAGCTGTTGAAAGATTACGATCATACCATCCAATACCATCCTGGAAAAGCAAACGTAGTAGCTGACGCATTGAGTAGAAGATCATATGCGGGTACGAGTGCAATGTTTTTAACACAAAGGCCCATTTTGTATGACTTGCAAAGGATGGAGATAGAGATGAAGGCTCCAAGTACCCACATGATGATATCAAATATACGAGTAGAACCGACTTTAATCGATAAAGTTAAAGCTGCTCAAGCTACGGATATAGAGCTGATGCGTATGAAGAAGAAAGTGCAAGAAGGTGCTATTCCAGAAGCAAGAATCGATGAAGAAGGAATACTTCGAGTCAACTCCAGACTTTGTGTTCCTAACGATTTTGACTTGAAGCATAGAATAATGATGGAGGCACACAACACACCGTTTGCAATCCATCCTGGGAGTACCAAAATGTATCACGATCTTCGACATACATTTTGGTGGAGCAATATGAAAAGAGAGATCGCGGAGTTTATCTCGAGATGTTTAACTTGTCAACGTGTAAAAGCGGAGCATCAAGTACCAAAGGGTCCATTGCAACCACTTGAGATTCCGAAATGGAAGTGGGAACACATTACTATGGATTTTGTTACAGGTCTTCCCAAGGTTTCTCAAGGCATAGATGCGATTTGGGTTATTGTTGATAGATTAACCAAGTCCGCTCATTTCTTGCCGATACGTGAGACTTATTCCCTTGAACGTCTTGCTAGTATGTACGTGAACGAGATTGTGAGATTGCATGGCATGCCAGTATCCATAGTTTCGGATCGTGACCCAAGATTCACTTCACGATTTTGGGTTAGCTTGCAGAAAGCTATGGGCACGGATTTACGATTCAGTTCGGCATACCATCCTCAAACGGACGGACAATCAGAGAGGACTATTCAAACTCTTGAAGATCTATTAAGACTTTGTGTCCTAGATCTCAAAGGGAGTTGGGATAAGTACCTACCATTGGTGGAATTCTCCTACAACAACAGTTATCAGGCGAGCATAGGTGTGGCTCCATTCGAGGCGTTGTATGGAAGAAAATGTCGTTCTCCAGTATGCTGGGACGAGGTGGGTGAAGCAACATTGTTGGGACCAGAGTTGGTACGCATTACTACAGAGAAGATCCAAACGATTCGACAACGTATACAAACGGCACAGGATCGACAAAAGAGTTATGCGGATCTTCATCGGAAGGACGTGGAATTTAATATTGGGGATCATGTATTGTTACGTGTTGCACCATGGAAGGGAGTTACAAGATTTGGAAAGAGAGGAAAGCTCAATCCAAGATTTGTTGGTCCATTTGAGATTCTTGAGCGAATAGGAAATGTGGCATATAGACTCGCATTACCTCCAAGCATGTCTCGTGTTCATAATGTTTTTCACATATCTATGCTTCGTAAATATGTTAAAGACCCGAACCACATTATTGAGTTAGAACCAGACGAGATAGCTGAAGATTTAACGTACGAGGAGGTACCTGTTAAGATCTTGGATAGGAAAGAGCATGTCCTACGCACGAAGGTTATACCACAAGTTAAGGTTTTGTGGAGAAACCATGCTATTGAAGAAATGACCTGGGAGTTGGAATCAGAAATGAAAGCGAGGTATCCTCACCTTTTTGAAACATCAGGTACGTACGTCAATTTCGAGGACGAAATTTCATAAGGAGGGGAGGTTGTAAGACCCCAACTTATTAATGAATAAAATCAAATTTTCTCTAAATATTATTGTGAATAATAAGGGGTTAATTTGATATAATACTTTGGTTATGGGTGAAATGTGCAAATTTTGCAAAATAAGCAAGTGGTTATAAAATATTCATTTTGTCGGGGAATATTCGTTTGGTCGTGGAATATTCTTGCTGTCGGGGAATATTCGTACGACGGCGCAGCCTTGTGTGGGCCCCATAACGGAAAGCGATTGGATGAAGAAAACGACAAGTATAAGTTGTTTATAAATAACGGCGTAGTTGTTACCGTTAATACTGTTGAAATACCCGGTGGTTAAAATACAGTAATAACGCGTGGTTGCACAGTAGCACACGGATTGCACATTGAATTATTGATTCTTACGTAAGAAGGCACTACTCAATAATTGTTACAGTAGATTATTCAATATTTTATTTTATTGATTCAATAATTGCTGCATTGATATTTTATATTATTGTTGTTTCAATAATTGTTGCTGCACAGTATTTCCATTATCAGATCAATAATTCATATTATTTGAATAATATTATTAGATAACATTATTGGCAATGTCTAGAAAGTTCTGTCTAAGGAGAGGTTTGGTCATCTAATTGCGCGCCAGTAAGGAGAAATCCTTATTGGAAAGCCCCCTCTTTCCTGGGAACGGCCTGGTTGTCATAAATGTGATTCTGTAATATTATTTGTGAATAATTAATTATTGATTCATATGATAAGGAAATATTTATTTTATGTGGATATAAATGAGGGATATATTTTTGTGGTTAAAAATGAAGGAGTTAATGTTGAGGTTTTTATCAGTATTTTTGTCGGAATGGAGGTATTAAAAATCAGGGTTTTTGAGATATTTTGCGGGGGTTATAATTTTTAATCCGACCGTTGGATCGTGGTAATTTTTGGATATGTTATACATATATAAGTTGAGTATATGTCCACAAATTTTGAACCGTTAAAAATGAACGTATGATTTATTATGAATTTTACAAGATGACTGGTTCAGAAATTGTTGAATTTTCGGAGTTTATCATTTTGATGGAAAATTCTAGAATTGGTGGGCCCCACTTGTGGTTGGTGAAGAAATGTGCTGAATTATATTTCAAATGTGGTGGGTGGGAATAGTAGCAGGTAAAGCCATCAGGTTGCAGGTCAAACCTACCAAAATTTTCCTATAAATAGAGGGCTAAGTTAGAATTGAAAATCACACCAGAAACAAGTTTTCTCTCTTTCTCTCTCTAGATTATTGAGTGTATTTTGTGAGTATTTAGATACTTTGAGAGTTTCTATTCATCAGAGCAAGTTTCTTTCAGCCTTATACCGGTATTCCGACCAGAAGTACTGATATTTTGAGGTAAGGGATATTATTTTCTTCTTAAATGATATTATTTTCTTCAATATCATTATGCTGAAATATTGATATGAGTTTTTATCAAATTTGGAACTTTTTGTGTCGGGGTTACTATTCACGTATACGGCACTATTCACGTATACGGCACTATTCACGAATACGGCACTATTCACCGAAAAATAAATTTTTTCCTTTTTGTCCAAGATGTCTATTATGGTTACTATCTTTGATTGTATCCATGTTTTGATCTTTATTTTTGAATTCTGCTTCACAATTGATTATTATGAAGTATTATTGATCTTGGATAAACTGTTATACGAATCCCTACTATTTGTCCTTCTGTCTCATGGATTCGTTCTCTTTAAGATATTTTTCATCATCCTCAGTCCTAAATGATGATATTACTGAATATCTTTGGCCTGTAGTGCAAAGATGTATGATTACTTGATGAATATCTTTGGCCTGTAGTGCAAAGATGAACAGGTGTTGAGATGAACATGACCGACTGGTGATACAAATGAATATCTTTGGCCTGTAGTGCAAAGATGAATATTTGGATAAAGATGATTATTAATTGATGTTACAGGGATAAAATATTGATGATGGACTTTTAAATCTTAGAAGATAGTAGAATTCTTTCTCTACTTGACTCTTCTAATGGTTTGTTGTTTCCGCTGCAGTTGTTGATCTAAAACTTGTTGTCGATTATATTCTATCAGATTTTTCCCTGTTGAAGACTAACGATAATTTGTTGTATATTATCTTAGTCATAATATTCTTTACTGGGCTAGTTGAGCTCACCCTTTTCCTTTTTGTTCCATTTTTCTTCTCAGGAGGTGAGAACATAGCAGGATCTAGTCGGGGTATGGAGTGATGGTTCTAGAAAGATGTATTAGCAGTCCTCACTATTTCTGTAAAATAGTGTTTGAATAATTGTAATGAGGATTTATTTGAGTGTGGATATTGTCTAGAAGACAATATTTGTATTTAAACTCACAGTATGTGTTGTCGTATTTTGCACGACAATTGTATTATTGAAGTTGTAGTTTGCTTTCTGTACCATGTATTTGGCGACTCAGAATGGGTGTTGTATACCTATTCTGGGGGCGTCACAGTTGGTATCAGAGCTTAGGGATATGATCCCTGGCTGAGATGTGAGACAAGAACTAGGAGGGGAGAGACGGGGAATTCCTTCGCTAGTATGACCTGACTAAGTTTATTTGGTGTTTATTTGGTCGGTCAGAGTATAGGGATAATATATGACATGACTATTAACCCTTGTTTTATGGCAGTATTTAAGAATGGCAGCTGAGAACGTTAATAATGGAGTAAATCAGACCGTGGAGACACCTTTGATCACTACCCAGGGGAACGTGCAACAGGAAGGCAATATTCCTCCTGTAAACAACGTTACCGAGCAAACGATGAATGATGGAATGTTTAGGAGCTTTTTGCAGTTCATGCAAAATCAGACGAGGGAGACTCGTGTGCAGAATACGGGTGGAAATGATAACAACGCGCGGTTTGTCACAGCTAAGCAGTTCAAAGAATTGGGACCACCAGAATTTAAGGGAAAGCCGGATCCGATCATGGCGGAAACGTGGGTCAAGCAAATTACCAAGATATTTGATGTCTTGGGATGCACGGAGGAACAGAAGGTTCCATTCGCCACATTTATGTTCCGCGGTGAGGCAGACTACTGGTGGGAGTCTGTGAAGCGTACCCAGCCTGACGCACTCAACATGTCCTGGGAAACATTTCAAAAACTGTTCAATGACAAGTACTTTCCTGAAAGTATTCGTCATATGAAGGAGGTTGAGTTTATTAGACTGGAACAAAACAACATGACGGTGTCCCAGTACGAGGCGAAGTTTGCAGAGTTATCCAGGTTTGCACCTCATTTGGTCGAAAATGAGGAACGAATGACAAGGATGTTTCTGAGAGGTCTAAAACCCGAGATTCGGCAATATCTTATCTCTCATAAATTTTCTTTATATTCAGATGTTGTAAACAGGGCTCAATTATTAGAGCGAGATAATGAGTATGTGCAACCGAGGGACCACAACCAGGGTCATACCGGTGGCGGCAGTCATCGAAGCAATGAAAACCAGCAGGGAGGAAAACATTCGGACAAAAGCGGTAACCACTCTGGTGGTAATCGTGGTCGTGATAATAGAAGGAGCGAGTCGGGAGGAGATTTCAAGAAGAGAAGGTACAACAATGATAACGTGAAGACGTCAGCACAAACATCAACTGTTTCTAGGGGAGGAGAACGACCACCGGTCGTATGTTACAAATGTGGGAAAGAGGGACATATCAGCCCAAACTGCCCACAACAATCCAAGGTATGTTATAACTGTGGAAAGGAAGGTCATATAGCTCGAGAGTGTTCTGTAGCAAAACCAAGTTCAGCGGGGATGGTGACTCCAAAAGTTATCCCGGATAAGTCGAAATCAGCGGTTCCTGGAAGGGCGTTTGTCGTTACTGGCCAAAACGCGAGAAACCCGAACGAGGTGATCACGGGTAAGCTAATCTTGAATTCTTGCGAAGTTTATACTTTACTAGATACCGGTTCTACCCATTCTTTTATCTCTCCTGCTTGTGCTCAACGTTTAAACTTGACTCCGGAGAAATTGGACTTTAACTTATCTGTTGAAACTCCGTTGGGTGAAACCTTCGTTACATCTACAGTTTATAAATCTTGCATGATCCAAGTTGGCACTATCACATTACCTGTTGATCTTATCTCTTTAAAGATACTTGCTTTTGATGTGATTTTAGGAATTGATTGGTTAACCACTCATCATGCTAAAATTGATTGTTTTCGTAAGGTTGTTAGTTTTCATATTCCTAACCAACCTGTCATACGAATTCAAACTACTAAACCACTAAAATCAGTCACTGTCATATCAAGCCACAAAGCTATTCGTTTATTGAAAAACGGATGTCAAGCTTTCTTAGCCCATGTTATGGATTTGAACAAAGACAAGTCAGATTTGAATAATATTTCTATTGTTAGAGAATTTTCCGATGTATTTCCTGAAGAACTTCCCGGTCTACCCCCGGAACGAGAAATTGAATTCTTTATTGACCTTGAACCCGGTACAAAGCCCATTTCTAAAACCCCATATCGAATGGCTCCTATTGAACTTCAGGAGTTAAAAGTCCAACTACAGGAGTTGTTGGACATCGGTTTTATTCGTCCTAGTACGTCTCCTTGGGGTGCTCCTGTTTTATTTGTAAAGAAGAAAGACGGGAGTATGCGACTTTGTATTGACTATCGAGAATTGAACCATGTCATCATCAAGAATAGGTATCCGCTACCTCGCATTGATGACCTGTTTGACCAGTTGCAAGGAGCACAATTCTTTTCAAAGATCGATCTTCGTTCTGGATATCATCAGCTGAAGATTAAAACTGAGGATATTCCAAAGACTGCCTTCAGAACTCGGTACGGGCATTATGAATTCTTAGTAATGTCTTTTGGATTGACTAATGCTCCTGCTGCCTTCATGGATATGATGAACCGTGTATTCAAAGAATATTTGGATCAGTTCGTTGTTGTCTTTATTGATGACATCCTCATCTATTCCAAAAGCCGTGAAGATCATGAGCGCCATTTGAAGCTGGTACTGCAAAGGCTTCGTGAAAACAAGTTATATGCCAAACTGAAGAAATGCGAGTTCTGGCTTGAGGAAGTAGCATTCCTTGGGCACGTGGTGTCAAAACATGGAGTATCTGTCGACCCGGCGAAGATTGAAGCCATACAAAGTTGGGAGCAACCGAAGTCGGTAACCGAAGTACGTAGCTTTCTGGGCTTAGCTGGTTATTATCGGAGATTTGTGGAAGGATTTTCTCGAATCGCTACTCCGTTAACTCAGCTGACTCGGAAAGATACAAAATTCGTATGGAGTGAGGAATGCGAGAAGAGTTTCCAAGAACTCAAGAGGAGACTCATTTCGGCACCTGTTTTGACAATACCATCTGGTTCGGATGGATTTGTTATCTACAGCGATGCTTCAGGCAAAGGGTTAGGATGTGTTCTCATGCAACATGGGAAAGTCATAGCCTATGCCTCACGACAACTCAAAGAATATGAGAGGAATTATCCTACTCATGATTTGGAGTTGGCAGCAGTCGTTTTTGCGTTGAAGATCTGGAGACACTACCTGTATGGGGAGAAAGTGGAGATCTATACAGATCATAAAAGCCTCAAATATTTCTTCACCCAAAAGGAACTCAACATGCGGCAACGACGTTGGCTTGAGCTGTTGAAAGATTACGATCATACCATCCAATACCATCCTGGAAAAGCAAACGTAGTAGCTGACGCATTGAGTAGAAGATCATATGCGGGTACGAGTGCAATGTTTTTAACACAAAGGCCCATTTTGTATGACTTGCAAAGGATGGAGATAGAGATGAAGGCTCCAAGTACCCACATGATGATATCAAATATACGAGTAGAACCGACTTTAATCGATAAAGTTAAAGCTGCTCAAGCTACGGATATAGAGCTGATGCGTATGAAGAAGAAAGTGCAAGAAGGTGCTATTCCAGAAGCAAGAATCGATGAAGAAGGAATACTTCGAGTCAACTCCAGACTTTGTGTTCCTAACGATTTTGACTTGAAGCATAGAATAATGATGGAGGCACATAACATGTGACGCCCCCAGAATAGGTATACAACACCCATTCTGAGTCGCCAAATACATGGTACAGAAAGCAAACTGCAACTTCAATAATACAATTGTCGTGCAAAATACGACAACACATACTGTGAGTTTAAATACAAATATTGTCTTCTAGACAATATCCACACTCAAATAAATCCTCATTACAATTATTCAAACACTATTTTACAGAAATAGTGAGGACTGCTAATACATCTTTCTAGAACCATCACTCCATACCCCGACTAGATCCTGCTATGTTCTCACCTCCTGAGAAGAAAAATGGAACAAAAAGGAAAAGGGTGAGCTCAACTAGCCCAGTAAAGAATATTATGACTAAGATAATATACAACAAATTATCGTTAGTCTTCAACAGGGAAAAATCTGATAAAATATAATCGACAACAAGTTTTAGATCAACAACTGCAGCGGAAACAGCAAACCATTAGAAGAGTCAAGTAGAGAAAGAATTCTACTATCTTCTAAGATTTAAAAGTCCATCATCAATATTTTATCCCTGTAACATCAATTAATAATCATCTTTAACCAAATATTCATCTTTGCACTACAGGCCAAAGATATTCATTTGTATCATCAGTCGGTCATGTTCATCTCAACACCTGTTCATCTTTGCACTACAGGCCAAAGATATTCATCAAGTAATTATACATCTTTGCACTACAGGCCAAAGATATTCAGTAATATCATCATTTAGGACTGAGGATGATGAAAAATATCTTAAAGAGAACGAATCCAATGAGACAGAAGGACAAATAGTAGGGATTCGTATAACAGTTTATCCAAGATCAATAATACTTCATAATAATCAATTGTGAAGCAGAATTCAAAAATAAAGATCAAAACATGGATACAATCAAAGATAGTAACCATAATAGACATCTTGGACAAAAAGGGAAAATTTTATTTTTCGGTGAATAGTGCCGTATTCGTGAATAGTGCCGTATACGTGAATAGTGCCGTATACGTGAATAGTAACCCCCGACACAAAAAGTTCCAAATTTGATAAAAACTCATATCAATATTTCAGCATAATGATATTGAAGAAAATAATATCATTAAGAAGAAAATAATATCCCTTACCTCAAAATATCAGTACTTCTGGTCGGAATACCGGTATAAGGCTGAAAGAAACTTGCTCTGATGAATAGAAACTCTCAAAGTATCTAAATACTCACAAAATACACTCAATAATCTAGAGAGAGAAAGAGAGAAAACTTGTTTCTGGTGTGATTTTCAATTCTAACTTAGCCCTCTATTTATAGGAAAATTTTGGTAGGTTTGACCTGCAACCTGATGGCTTTACCTGCTACTATTCCCACCCACCACATTTGAAATATAATTCAGCACATTTCTTCACCAACCACAAGTGGGGCCCACCAATTCTAGAATTTTCCACCAAAATGATAAACTCCGAAAATTCAACAATTTCTGAACCAGTCATCTTGTAAAATTCGTAATAAATCATACGTTCATTTTTAACGGTTCAAAATTTGTGGACATATACTCAACTTATATATGTATAACATATCCAAAAATTACCACGATCCAACGGTCGGATTAAAAATTATAACCCCCGTAAAATATCTCAAAAACCCTGATTTTTAATACCTCCATTCCGACAAAAATATGGATAAAAACCTCAACATTAACTCCTTCATTTTTAACCAAAAAATATATCCCTCATTTATATCCACATAAAATAAATATTTCCTTATCATATGAATCAATAATTAATTATTCACAAATAATATTACAGAATCACATTTATGACAACCAGGCCGTTCCCAGGAAAGAGGGGGCTTTCCAATAAGGATTTCTCCTTACTGGCGCGCAATTAGATGACCAAACCTCTCCTTAGACAGAACTTTCTAGACATTGCCAATAATGTTATCTAATAATATTATTCAAATAATATGAATTATTGATCTGATAATGGGAAATACTGTGCAGCAACAATTATTGAAACAACAATAATATAAAATATCAATGCAGCAATTATTGAATCAATAAAATAAAATATTGAACAATAATACTGTAACAATTATTGAGTAGTGCCTTCTTACGTAAGAATCAATAATTCAATACTGTGCAATCCGTGTGCTACTGTGCAACCACGCGTTATTACTGTATTTTTAACCACCGGTATTTCAACAGTATTAACGGTAACAACTACGCCGTTATTATAAACAACTTATACTTGTCGTTTTCTTCATCCAATCGCTTTCCGTTATGGGGCCCACACAAGGCTGCGCCGTCGTACGAATATTCCCCGACAGCAAGAATATTCCACGACCAAACGAATATTCCCCGACAAAATGAATATTTTATAACCACTTGCTTATTTTGCAAAATTTGCACATTTCACCCATAACCAAAGTATTATATCAAATTAACCCCTTATTATTCACAATAATATTTAGAGAAAATTTGATTTTATTCATTAATAAGTTGGGGTCTTACAACCTCCCCTCCTTATGAAATTTCGTCCTCGAAATTGACGTACGTACCTGATGTTTCAAAAAGGTGAGGATACCTCGCTTTCATTTCTGATTCCAACTCCCAGGTCATTTCTTCAATAGCATGGTTTCTCCACAAAACCTTAACTTGTGGTATAACCTTCGTGCGTAGGACATGCTCTTTCCTATCCAAGATCTTAACAGGTACCTCCTCGTACGTTAAATCTTCAGCTATCTCGTCTGGTTCTAACTCAATAATGTGGTTCGGGTCTTTAACATATTTACGAAGCATAGATATGTGAAAAACATTATGAACACGAGACATGCTTGGAGGTAATGCGAGTCTATATGCCACATTTCCTATTCGCTCAAGAATCTCAAATGGACCAACAAATCTTGGATTGAGCTTTCCTCTCTTCCCAAATCTTGTAACTCCCTTCCATGGTGCAACACGTAACAATACATGATCCCCAATATTAAATTCCACGTCCTTCCGATGAAGATCCGCATAACTCTTTTGTCGATCCTGTGCCGTTTGTATACGTTGTCGAATCGTTTGGATCTTCTCTGTAGTAATGCGTACCAATTCTGGTCCCAACAATGTTGCTTCACCCACCTCGTCCCAGCATACTGGAGAACGACATTTTCTTCCATACAACGCCTCAAATGGAGCCATACCTATGCTCGCCTGATAACTGTTGTTGTAGGAGAATTCCACCAATGGTAGGTACTTATCCCAACTCCCTTTGAGATCTAAGACACAAAGTCTTAATAGATCTTCAAGAGTTTGAATAGTCCTCTCTGATTGTCCGTCCGTTTGAGGATGGTATGCTGAACTGAATCGTAAATCCGTGCCCATAGCTTTCTGCAAGCTAACCCAAAATCGTGAAGTGAATCTTGGGTCACGATCCGAAACTATGGATACTGGCATGCCATGCAATCTCACAATCTCGTTCACGTACATACTAGCAAGACGTTCAAGGGAATAAGTCTCACGTATCGGCAAGAAATGAGCGGACTTGGTTAATCTATCAACAATAACCCAAATCGCATCTATGCCTTGAGAAACCTTGGGAAGACCTGTAACAAAATCCATAGTAATGTGTTCCCACTTCCATTTCGGAATCTCAAGTGGTTGCAATGGACCCTTTGGTACTTGATGCTCCGCTTTTACACGTTGACAAGTTAAACATCTCGAGATAAACTCCGCGATCTCTCTTTTCATATTGCTCCACCAAAATGTATGTCGAAGATCGTGATACATTTTGGTACTCCCAGGATGGATTGCAAACGGTGTGTTGTGTGCCTCCATCATTATTCTATGCTTCAAGTCAAAATCGTTAGGAACACAAAGTCTGGAGTTGACTCGAAGTATTCCTTCTTCATCGATTCTTGCTTCTGGAATAGCACCTTCTTGCACTTTCTTCTTCATACGCATCAGCTCTATATCCGTAGCTTGAGCAGCTTTAACTTTATCGATTAAAGTCGGTTCTACTCGTATATTTGATATCATCATGTGGGTACTTGGAGCCTTCATCTCTATCTCCATCCTTTGCAAGTCATACAAAATGGGCCTTTGTGTTAAAAACATTGCACTCGTACCCGCATATGATCTTCTACTCAATGCGTCAGCTACTACGTTTGCTTTTCCAGGATGGTATTGGATGGTATGATCGTAATCTTTCAACAGCTCAAGCCAACGTCGTTGCCGCATGTTGAGTTCCTTTTGGGTGAAGAAATATTTGAGGCTTTTATGATCTGTATAGATCTCCACTTTCTCCCCATACAGGTAGTGTCTCCAGATCTTCAACGCAAAAACGACTGCTGCCAACTCCAAATCATGAGTAGGATAATTCCTCTCATATTCTTTGAGTTGTCGTGAGGCATAGGCTATGACTTTCCCATGTTGCATGAGAACACATCCTAACCCTTTGCCTGAAGCATCGCTGTAGATAACAAATCCATCCGAACCAGATGGTATTGTCAGAACAGGTGCCGAAATGAGTCTCCTCTTGAGTTCTTGAAAACTCTTCTCGCATTCCTCACTCCATACGAATTTTGTATCTTTCCGAGTCAGCTGAGTTAACGGAGTAGCGATTCGAGAAAATCCTTCCACAAATCTCCGATAATAACCAGCTAAGCCCAGAAAGCTACGTACTTCGGTTACCGACTTCGGTTGCTCCCAACTTTGTATGGCTTCAATCTTCGCCGGGTCGACAGATACTCCATGTTTTGACACCACGTGCCCAAGGAATGCTACTTCCTCAAGCCAGAACTCGCATTTCTTCAGTTTGGCATATAGCTTGTTTTCACGAAGCCTTTGCAGTACCAGCTTCAAATGGCGCTCATGATCTTCACGGCTTTTGGAATAGATGAGGATGTCATCAATAAAGACAACAACGAACTGATCCAAATATTCTTTGAATACACGGTTCATCATATCCATGAAGGCAGCAGGAGCATTAGTCAATCCAAAAGACATTACTAAGAATTCATAATGCCCGTACCGAGTTCTGAAGGCAGTCTTTGGAATATCCTCAGTTTTAATCTTCAGCTGATGATATCCAGAACGAAGATCGATCTTTGAAAAGAATTGTGCTCCTTGCAACTGGTCAAACAGGTCATCAATGCGAGGTAGCGGATACCTATTCTTGATGGTGACATGGTTCAATTCTCGATAGTCAATACAAAGTCGCATACTCCCGTCTTTCTTCTTTACGAATAAAACAGGAGCACCCCAAGGAGACGTACTAGGACGAATAAAACCGATGTCCAACAACTCCTGTAGTTGGACTTTTAACTCCTGAAGTTCAATAGGAGCCATTCGATATGGGGTTTTAGAAATGGGCTTTGTACCGGGTTCAAGGTCAATAAAGAATTCAATTTCTCGTTCCGGGGGTAGACCGGGAAGTTCTTCAGGAAATACATCGGAAAATTCTCTAACAATAGAAATATTATTCAAATCTGACTTGTCTTTGTTCAAATCCATAACATGGGCTAAGAAAGCTTGACATCCGTTTTTCAATAAACGAATAGCTTTGTGGCTTGATATGACAGTGACTGATTTTAGTGGTTTAGTAGTTTGAATTCGTATGACAGGTTGGTTAGGAATATGAAAACTAACAACCTTACGAAAACAATCAATTTTAGCATGATGAGTGGTTAACCAATCAATTCCTAAAATCACATCAAAAGCAAGTATCTTTAAAGAGATAAGATCAACAGGTAATGTGATAGTGCCAACTTGGATCATGCAAGATTTATAAACTGTAGATGTAACGAAGGTTTCACCCAACGGAGTTTCAACAGATAAGTTAAAGTCCAATTTCTCCGGAGTCAAGTTTAAACGTTGAGCACAAGCAGGAGAGATAAAAGAATGGGTAGAACCGGTATCTAGTAAAGTATAAACTTCGCAAGAATTCAAGATTAGCTTACCCGTGATCACCTCGTTCGGGTTTCTCACGTTTTGGCCAGTTACGACAAACGCTCTTCCAGGAACCGCTGATTTCGCCTTATCCGGGACAGCCCTTGGAGTCACCACTCCCGCTGAACTTGGTTTCGCTATAGTACAATCTCGAGCGATGTGGCCTTCCTTCCCACAGTTGTAACACACCTTGGATTGTTGTGGACAGTTTGGGCTGATATGTCCCTCTTTCCCGCATTTGTAACATCTAACTGGCGGTCCTTCTCCTCCCCTAAAATTTGTTGTTGGTGCTGGTGCTGGTGCTGCTGCTGATGTCTTCCCGTCATTGTTGAATCTCCTCTTTCTGAAATTTCCACTTGACTCACTCTTCTATTATCATGGCCACGATGACCACCCGAGTGGTTACCGCCTTTGTTCGTATTTTTCCCTCCTCGTTGGTTATCATCGCTCTGATGACTGCTGTCACCGGTATGACCCTGGTGTGGTCCCTCGGTTGAGTATACTCATTATCTCTCTCTAATAATTGGGCCCTGTTGACAACGTCTGAATACAGAGAAAATTTATGAGAGATAAGGTATTGACGAATCTCAGGTTTTAAACCTCTCAGAAACATCCGTGTCATTCGTTCCTCATTTTCGACCAAATGAGGTGCAAACCTGGATAACTCTGCAAACTTCGCCTCGTACTGGGACACCGTCATGTTGTTTTGTTCCAGTCTAATAAACTCAACCTCCTTCATATGACGAATACTTTCAGGAAAGTACTTGTCATTGAACAGTTTTTGAAATGTTTCCCAGGACATGTTGAGTGCGTCAGGCTGGGTACGCTTCACAGACTCCCACCAGTAGTCTGCCTCACCGCGGAACATAAAGGTGGCGAATGGAACCTTCTGTTCCTCCGTGCATCCCAAGACATCGAATATCTTGGTAATTTGCTTGACCCACGTTTCCGCCATGATCGGATCCGGCTTTCCCTTAAATTCTGGTGGTCCCAATTCTTTGAACTGCTTAGCTGTGACAAACCGCGCGTTGTTATCATTTCCACCCGTATTCTGCACACGAGTCTCCCTCGTCTGATTTTGCATGAACTGCAAAAAGCTCCTAAACATTCCATCATTCATCGTTTGCTCGGTAACGTTGTTTACAGGAGGAATATTGCCTTCCTGTTGCACGTTCCCCTGGGTAGTGATCAAAGGTGTCTCCACGGTCTGATTTACTCCATTATTAACGTTCTCAGCTGCCATTCTTAAATACTGCCATAAAACAAGGGTTAATAGTCATGTCATATATTATCCCTATACTCTGACCGACCAAATAAACACCAAATAAACTTAGTCAGGTCATACTAGCGAAGGAATTCCCCGTCTCTCCCCTCCTAGTTCTTGTCTCACATCTCAGCCAGGGATCATATCCCTAAGCTCTGATACCAACTGTGACGCCCCCAGAATAGGTATACAACACCCATTCTGAGTCGCCAAATACATGGTACAGAAAGCAAACTACAACTTCAATAATACAATTGTCGTGCAAAATACGACAACACATACTGTGAGTTTAAATACAAATATTGTCTTCTAGACAATATCCACACTCAAATAAATCCTCATTACAATTATTCAAACACTATTTTACAGAAATAGTGAGGACTGCTAATACATCTTTCTAGAACCATCACTCCATACCCCGACTAGATCCTGCTATGTTCTCACCTCCTGAGAAGAAAAATGGAACAAAAAGGAAAAGGGTGAGCTCAACTAGCCCAGTAAAGAATATTATGACTAAGATAATATACAACAAATTATCGTTAGTCTTCAACAGGGAAAAATCTGATAAAATATAATCGACAACAAGTTTTAGATCAACAACTGCAGCGGAAACAGCAAACCATTAGAAGAGTCAAGTAGAGAAAGAATTCTACTATCTTCTAAGATTTAAAAGTCCATCATCAATATTTTATCCCTGTAACATCAATTAATAATCATCTTTAACCAAATATTCATCTTTGCACTACAGGCCAAAGATATTCATTTGTATCATCAGTCGGTCATGTTCATCTCAACACCTGTTCATCTTTGCACTACAGGCCAAAGATATTCATCAAGTAATTATACATCTTTGCACTACAGGCCAAAGATATTCAGTAATATCATCATTTAGGACTGAGGATGATGAAAAATATCTTAAAGAGAACGAATCCAATGAGACAGAAGGACAAATAGTAGGGATTCGTATAACAGTTTATCCAAGATCAATAATACTTCATAATAATCAATTGTGAAGCAGAATTCAAAAATAAAGATCAAAACATGGATACAATCAAAGATAGTAACCATAATAGACATCTTGGACAAAAAGAGAAAATTTTATTTTTCGGTGAATAGTGCCGTATTCGTGAATAGTGCCGTATACGTGAATAGTGCCGTATACGTGAATAGTAACCCCCGACACAAAAAGTTCCAAATTTGATAAAAACTCATATCAATATTTCAGCATAATGATATTGAAGAAAATAATATCATTAAGAAGAAAATAATATCCCTTACCTCAAAATATCAGTACTTCTGGTCGGAATACCGGTATAAGGCTGAAAGAAACTTGCTCTGATGAATAGAAACTCTCAAAGTATCTAAATACTCACAAAATACACTCAATAATCTAGAGAGAGAAAGAGAGAAAACTTGTTTCTGGTGTGATTTTCAATTCTAACTTAGCCCTCTATTTATAGGAAAATTTTGGTAGGTTTGACCTGCAACCTGATGGCTTTACCTGCTACTATTCCCACCCACCACATTTGAAATATAATTCAGCACATTTCTTCACCAACCACAAGTGGGGCCCACCAATTCTAGAATTTTCCACCAAAATGATAAACTCCGAAAATTCAACAATTTCTGAACCAGTCATCTTGTAAAATTCGTAATAAATCATACGTTCATTTTTAACGGTTCAAAATTTGTGGACATATACTCAACTTATATATGTATAACATATCCAAAAATTACCACGATCCAACGGTCGGATTAAAAATTATAACCCCCGCAAAATATCTCAAAAACCCTGATTTTTAATACCTCCATTCCGACAAAAATATGATAAAAACCTCAACATTAACTCCTTCATTTTTAACCACAAAAATATATCCCTCATTTATATCCACATAAAATAAATATTTCCTTATCATATGAATCAATAATTAATTATTCACAAATAATATTACAGAATCACATTTATGACAACCAGGCCGTTCTCAGGAAAGAGGGGGCTTTCCAATAAGGATTTCTCCTTACTGGCGCGCAATTAGATGACCAAACCTCTCCTTAGACAGAACTTTCTAGACATTGCCAATAATGTTATCTAATAATATTATTCAAATAATATGAATTATTGATCTGATAATGGGAAATACTGTGCAGCAACAATTATTGAAACAACAATAATATGAAATATCAATGCAGCAATTATTGAATCAATAAAATAAAATATTGAACAGTAATCACTGTAACAATTATTGAGTAGTGCCTTCTTACGTACGAATCAATAATTCAACTATACTGTGCAATCCGTGTGCTACTGTGCAACCACGCGTTATTACTGTATTTTTAACCACCGGTATTTCAACAGTGTTAACGGTAACAACTACGCCGTTATTAATAAACAACTTATACTTGTCGTTTTCTTCATCCAATCGCTTTCCGTTATGGGGCCCACACAAGGCTGCGCCGTCGTACGAATATTCCCCGACAGCAAGAATATTCCACGACCAAACGAATATTCCCGACAAAATGAATATTTTATAACCACTTGCTTATTTTGTAAAATTTGCACATTTCACCCATAACCAAAGTATTATATCAAATTAACCCCTTATTATTCACAATAATATTTAGAGAAAATTTGATTTTATTCATTAATAAGTTGGGGTCTTACATAACACACCGTTTGCAATCCATCCTGGGAGTACCAAAATGTATCACGATCTTCGACATACATTTTGGTGGAGCAATATGAAAAGAGAGATCGCGGAGTTTATCTCGAGATGTTTAACTTGTCAACGTGTAAAAGCGGAGCATCAAGTACCAAAGGGTCCATTGCAACCACTTGAGATTCCGAAATGGAAGTGGGAGCACATTACTATGGATTTTGTTACAGGTCTTCCCAAGGTTTCTCAAGGCATAGATGCGATTTGGGTTATTGTTGATAGATTAACCAAGTCCGCTCATTTCTTGCCGATACGTGAGACTTATTCCCTTGAACGTCTTGCTAGTGTGTACGTGAACGAGATTGTGAGATTGCATGGCATGCCAGTATCCATAGTTTCGGATCGTGACCCAAGATTCACTTCACGATTTTGGGTTAGCTTGCAGAAAGCTATGGGCACGGATTTACGATTCAGTTCGGCATACCATCCTCAAACGGACGGACAATCAGAAAGGACTATTCAAACTCTTGAAGATCTATTAAGACTTTGTGTCCTAGATCTCAAAGGGAGTTGGGATAAGTACCTACCATTGGTGGAATTCTCCTACAACAACAGTTATCAGGCGAGCATAGGTGTGGCTCCATTCGAGGCGTTGTATGGAAGAAAATGTCGTTCTCCAGTATGCTGGGACGAGGTGGGTGAAGCAACATTGTTGGGACCAGAGTTGGTACGAATTACTACAGAGAAGATCCAAACGATTCGACAACGTATACAAACGGCACAGGATCGACAAAAGAGTTATGCGGATCTTCATCGGAAGGACGTGGAATTTAATATTGGGGATCATGTATTGTTACGTGTTGCACCATGGAAGGGAGTTACAAGATTTGGAAAGAGAGGGAAGCTCAATCCAAGATTTGTTGGTCCATTTGAGATTCTTGAGCGAATAGGAAATGTGGCATATAGACTCGCATTACCTCCAAGCATGTCTCGTGTTCATAATGTTTTTCACATATCTATGCTTCGTAAATATGTTAAAGACCCGAACCACATTATTGAGTTAGAACCAGACGAGATAGCTGAAGATTTAACGTACGAGGAGGTACCTGTTAAGATCTTGGATAGGAAAGAGCATGTCCTACGCACGAAGGTTATACCACAAGTTAAGGTTTTGTGGAGAAACCATGCTATTGAAGAAATGACCTGGGAGTTGGAATCAGAAATGAAAGCGAGGTATCCTCACCTTTTTGAAACATCAGGTACGTACGTCAATTTCGAGGACGAAATTTCATAAGGAGGGGAGGTTGTAAGACCCCAACTTATTAATGAATAAAATCAAATTTTCTCTAAATATTATTGTGAATAATAAGGGGTTAATTTGATATAATACTTTGGTTATGGGTGAAATGTGCAAATTTTACAAAATAAGCAAGTGGTTATAAAATATTCATTTTGTCGGGGAATATTCGTTTGGTCGTGGAATATTCTTGCTGTCGGGGAATATTCGTACGACGGCGCAGCCTTGTGTGGGCCCCATAACGGAAAGCGATTGGATGAAAAAAATGACAAGTATAAGTTGTTTATTAATAACGGCGTAGTTGTTACCGTTAACACTGTTGAAATACCCGGTGGTTAAAAATACAGTAATAACGCGTGGTTGCACAGTAGCACACGGATTGCACAGTATAGTTGAATTATTGATTCGTACGTAAGAAGGCACTACTCAATAATTGTTACAGTGATTACTGTTCAATATTTTATTTTATTGGTTCAATAATTGCTGCATTGATATTTCATATTATTGTTGTTTCAATAATTGTTACTGCACAGTATTTCCCATTATCAGATCAATAATTCATATTATTTGAATAATATTATTAGATAACATTATTGACAATGTCTAGAAAGTTCTGTCTAAGGAGAGGTTTGGTCATCTAATTGCGCGCCAGTAAGGAGAAATCCTTATTGGAAAGCCCCCTCTTTCCTGGGAACGGCCTGGTTGTCATAAATGTGATTCTGTAATATTATTTGTGAATAATTAATTATTGATTCATATGATAAGGAAATATTTATTTTATGTGGATATAAATGAGGGATATATTTTTTTTGGTTAAAATGAAGGAGTTAATGTTGAGGTTTTTATCCATATTTTTGTCGGAATGGAGGTATTAAAAATCAGGGTTTTTGAGATATTTTACGGGGGTTATAATTTTTAATCCGACCGTTGGATCGTGGTAATTTTTGGATATGTTATACATATATAAGTTGAGTATATGCCCACAAATTTTGAACCGTTAAAAATGAATGTATGATTTATTATGAATTTTACAAGATGACTGGTTCAGAAATTGTTGAATTTTCGGAGTTTATCATTTTGATGGAAAATTCTAGAATTGGTGGGCCCCACTTGTGGTTGGTGAAAAAATGTGCTGAATTATATTTTAAATGTGGTGGGTGGGAATAGTAGCAGGTAAAGCCATCAGGTTGCAGGTCAAACCTACCAAAATTTTCCTATAAATAGAGGGCTAAGTTAGAATTGAAAATCACACCAGAAACAAGTTTTCTCTCTTTCTCTCTCTAGATTATTGAGTGTATTTTGTGAGTATTTAGATACTTTGAGAGTTTCTATTCATCAGAGCAAGTTTCTTTCAGCCTTATACCGGTATTCCGACCAGAAGTACTGATATCTTGAGGTAAGGGATATTATTTTCTTCTTAAATGAAATTATTTTCTTCAATATCATTATGCTGAAATATTGATATGAGTTTTTATCAAATTTGGAACTTTTTGTGTCGGGGTTACTATTCACGTATACGGCACTATTCACGTATACGGCACTATTCACGAATACGGCACTATTCACCGAAAAATAAATTTTTTCCTTTTTGTCCAAGATGTCTATTATGGTTACTATCTTTGATTGTATCCATGTTTTGATCTTTATTTTTGAATTCTGCTTCACAATTGATTATTATGAAGTATTATTGATCTTGGATAAACTGTTGTACGAATCCCTACTATTTGTCCTTCTGTCTCACTGGATTCGTTTTCTTTAAGATATTTTTCATCATCCTCAGTCCTAAATGATGATATTACTGAATATCTTTGGCCTGTAGTGCAAAGATGTATGATTACTTGATGAATATCTTTGGCCTGTAGTGCAAAGATGAACAGGTGTTGAGGTGAACATGACCGACAGGTGATACAAATGAATATCTTTGGCCTGTAGTGCAAAGATGAATATTTGGATAAAGATAATTGTTAATTGATGTTACAGGGATAAAATATTGATGATGGACTTTTAAATCTTAGAAGATAGTAGAATTCTTTCTCTACTTGACTCTTCTAATGGTTTGTTGTTTCCGCTGCTGTGACGCCCCCAAAATAGGTCCATTCCACCCAACCCATTCTGAGTCGTCAAATACATGGTACAGAAAACAACTACAACTTTATTACAACAATTGTCGTGCAAAATACAACAACACATATGCTGTGAGTTTGGATACAATTATATACCAAATGTGACTCATGTTCCAACCGTGGACATCACCTCACAATAACACCTTACATAAAGGTATAGTCAAAAACTGTTTTAGAAATTAGAATCTTTGGGAAGTGCTCAAGGAAACCTTCGTACATGGGAGGCCACGCGTCTAGGTTATGATAGATATCATATGGCCACAGAATTATCCTTGGTTGACCCAATAGACCCCAAAGAAAAATGAGAAGATTACTATCATATTCTTCCCAATGGTGAGTCTTCTCTTGACATATCATTATCTCTACTGTCTCTAATTGAGAATTATACTTTAAACAAACACCAAGATTATATAGGTAGTGCTCGTATATATACTCAGCAAGTGGATGAGCACATCCCTGTCTTATGATGACACGAGGTTGTATGTCGTTAGACATCTTGTATGATAGTGGCAAACCACCCTTCCAACGTTGGGTACACCTTACCCTATTGGATTCACCAAATATAACTACTAAATGAACTTTTCTATACTGCTTCGGAAGAATATCCACAGCTAGAGACCACTGTTCTATTTCCCCGTTACCCTCGCTCGACCCAGCTACACTCTTATTACCTGAAAGGAATTGTGAAGCAAAAGGGTGAGCACAACTAGCTCAGTAAAGAATGCCATGACTAAAGATAATTCAATTATCAATAGCCTTCATCAACAATAAATCAGAGATTTAGAACATATGGTAAATGATAAAAATTTCAACCATAGTTGCAGCGGAACGAGCAATCCATTAGAAGAGTCAAATAGACTATAAAGTCTATTATCTTCTCCATGTTAAAAATCCACCAACAATATTTTATCCCTGTAACATCAATCAACATTTCCTTTCCACAATCATATGAATAACTCATAATCATAATTGTGATTCTAAATTTTTCTTCGCACCCAGGACGAAGAATATTTTCATCACCTGTCTTTACCTGAAACATCAAAGATCATGGTTATACCAAATCACAATTCCTGTTTATAATCATACTAACAAATCCATCTTTGCACTACGGGCCAAAGATATTCATCAACAAACCATCTTTGCACTACGGGCCAAAGATATTCATCAACAAACCATCTTTGCACTACGGGCCAAAGATATTCAACAACAGTTCATCTTTGCACTACAGGCCAAAGATATTCATCAACAGGCCATCTTTGCACTACATGCCAAAGATATTCATCAACAGGCCATCTTTGCACTACATGCCAAAGATATTCATCAACAATTTATATTTGCACTACAGGCCAAATATATTCATATCTCAAAGAAATATATAATCATTTCAGAATTTATATAAACAATAATTATAACCATGTTGATCAATTCACCTTTGCACTTAAGCTTAAGATATTCAATTATAAATTCAATGGTCATTATCATACCAGTCACAATTCAACTTTGCACTACAAGCCAAAGAGAACCCTAGTCATGATCATACCAATAATCTACCCATCTTTACACTCCAGCGAAAGAGAATTTCAACATCAGGGTTATAAAAATGTTATATATGATGATAAAAATAATATGATCAACATATAGTTTTAATCTCAAGAGTAATATTCGTAACTCATGAATAGTAACCCCGACACAAAAGATAGAAATTCTACAATAAAATTCATACCAATATTTCGGTATAATGATATTGAAAGAATAACATTACTTAAATTTATAAACAATTTATTTTAATTGTTTACACTTTACTAATTAATGCATTTAATCATCATAAAATGCCAACTCTTACAATTTCATCATCAATAACCAAAACCCTCATCAAAAATCTGCATATACCTCATATAGGATTCTCAAGCCATAAAATCCTATTTTTCAATTTTCTTTCTTCACAAAACATATTTAATTCATTTACTCATAGCTAGACCATTTTCATGAAAAATACCAAATCAGTTTCAAAAATATTTCTTTTCTGGGATTTAGCATAATATAGTCCCATAGTGAACATATATTTTTCTCAGAATTTTTAAAAGTCATTTACTATTTTTCATATGGCCAAAATAGCCGAATATTTAGACATTTATCAAAAATTATACTTTTATCTAAAAATTCTGAAATTCACAGAGTATACTCCTATCATATTCATGTACTCCCAATAAAAATTTCATCAATTTTGGAGTTAACCACAAGGAATTATAAGCTGTTATTTTTAAAATAGTCTTTTCTCATAAAATTCATAACTCTTAATCTATACATCCAAAAATCACCATTTTTGGACACAATCAAGAAAACTCATCAAAATATCATTTCAAATTTTTCCAGAATTTTTGAAGATCAGAAAAATTACGAAACTGAAAATCATAAAAACCCTTAAAATTCCTTAATATCCCTTACTATCCCTTACAATCCCTTACAATCCCTTACTATCCCTTACCTCAAAAGAGCAGTACTTCTGACTGGATGTCGGATATGATGCTGAAGGAAACTTGCACTAATGAATAGCAACTCACCAAGTATCTAAAAACTCACAAAATATGCTTCATAATATAGAGAGAGAAAGAGAGAAAGCTTATGTTTCTGGTGTGATTTTCAATTCTAACTTAGCCCTCTATTTATAGGAAAATTTTGGTAGGTTTGACCTGCAACCTGATGGCTTTACCTGCTACTATTCCCACCCACCACATTTGAAATATAATTCAGCACATTTCTTCACCAACCACAAGTGGGGCCCCACCAATTCTAGAATTTTCCACCAAAATGATAAACTCCGAAAATTCAACAATTTCTGAACCAGTCATCTCGTAAAATTCATAACAAATCATACGTTCATTTTTAACGGTTCAAAATTTGTGGACATATACTCAACTTATATATGTATAACATATCCAAAAATTACCACGATCCAACGGTCGGATTAAAAATTATAACACCCGCAATATTTCTCAAAAAACCCTGATTTTTAATACCTCCATTCCGACAAAAATACGGATAAAAATCTCAACATTAACTCCTTCATTTTTTAACCACAAAAATATATCCCTCATTTATATCCACATAAAATAAATATTTTCTTATCATATGAATCAATAATTAATTATTCACAAATAATATTACAGAATCACATTTATGACAACCAGACCGTTTCCAGAAAAGAGGGGGCTTTCCAATAAGGATTTCTCCTTACTGGCGCGCAATTAGATGACCAAACCTCTCCTTAGACAGAACTTTCTAGACATTGCCAATAATGCTATCTAATAATATTATTCAAATAATATGAATTATTGATCTGATAATAGAAAATACTATGCAGCAACAATTATTGAAACAACAATAATATAAAATATCAACGCAGCAATTATTGAATCAATAAAATAAAATATTGAACAGTAATTACTGTAACAATTATTGAGTAGTGCCTTCTTACGTAAGAATCAATAATTTCAAAAATACTATGCAATACCGTGTGCTACTGTGCAATAACACGTATTACTGTATTTTAACCACCGGGTATTCCAACAGTGTTAACGGTAACAACTACGCCATTATTTGTAAAAACTCAAATTTGTCGTTTTCTTCATCCGACAGTTATTCTGTTATGGGGCCCACAAATGGCTGCGCCGTCGTACGAATATTCCCCGACAGAAAGAATATTCCACGACCAAACGAATATTCCCCGACAACAATGATTATTTTATAACCACTTGCTTATTTTGAAAAAAAATCATATTTCACTCATAACTTTAAACTTTTATCAATTTAACCATTTACTGAATAGTAATTATAAGAAAAATTGAATACTTTTATTTCATAAAATTCGGGGTCTTACAGCTGCAGTTGTTGATCTAAAACTTGTTGTCGATTATATTCTATCAGATTTTTCCCTGTTGGAGACTAACGATAATTTGTTTGTCTATTATCTTAGTCATAATATTCTTTACTGGGCTAGTTGAGCTCACCCTTTTCCTTTTTGTTCCATTTTTCTTCTCAGGAGGTGAGAACATAGCAGGAACTAGTCGGGGTACGGAGTGATGGTTCTAGAAAGATGTATTAGCAGTCCTCACTATTTCTGTAAAATAGTGTTTGAATAATTGTAATGAGGATTTATTTGAGTGTGGATATTGTCTAGAAGACAATATTTGTATTTAAACTCACAGTATGTGTTGTCGTATTTTGCACGACAATTGTATTATTGATGTTGTAGTTTGCTTTCTGTACCATGTATTTGGCGACTCAGAATGGGTGTTGTATACCTATTCTGGGGGCGTCACATTTGGCCTGTAGTGCAAAGATGAATTGTTGATGAATATCTTTGGCCCGTAGTGCAAAGATGACATGTTGTTGAATATCTTTGGCCAATAGTGCAAAGATGAACAGATGTTGAGATAAACATGACCAACTGGTGATACAAATGAATATCTTTGGACGTAGTGCAAAGATGAAGTTATTAGTATGATTATGAACAGGAAATGTGATTTGGTGTAACCATGATCTTTGATGTTTCAGGTAAAGATAGGTGATGAAAATTATCATCGTCCTGGATGAAAAGAGGAATTTAGAACTACAGTTATGATTATGAGTTATTCATATGATTGTGGACCAGAATTGTTGATTGATGTTACAGGGATAAAATATTGTTGGTGGATTTTTAACATGAAGAAGATAAAAGACTTTATAGTCTATTTGACTCTTCTAATGGATTGCTCGTTCCGCTGCAACTATGGTTGAAATTTTTATTATTTACCATATGTTCTAAATCTCTGATTTATTGTTGATGAAGGCTATTGATAATTGAATTATCTTTAGTCATGATATTCTTTACTGAGCTAGTTGTGCTCACCCTTTTGCTTCACAATTCCTTTCAGGTAATAAGAGTGTAGCTGGGTCGAGCGGGGGTAACAAGGGAATAGAACGGTGGTCATCATTTAGTAGTTATATTTGTTGAAGAAAATAGGGTGAGGCGAACCCAACGTTGGAAGGGTGTTTTGTTACTATCATACAAGATGTCTAATGACATACAACCTCGTGTCATCATAAGACAGGGTTGTGCTCATCCACTTGCTGAGTATATCTATGGGCACTACCTATATAATCTTGGTGTTTGTTTGAAGTATAATTCTCAATTAGAGACAGTGGAGATAATGATAAGTCAAGAGAAGACTCACCATTGGGAAGAATATGATAGTAATCTTCTCGTTTTTCTTTGGGGTCTATTGGGTCAACCAAGGATAATTCTGTGGCCATATGATATCTATCATAATCTAGATGCGTGGCCTCCCATGTACGAAGGTTTCCTTGAGCACTTCCCAAATATTCTAATTTCTAAAACAGTTTTTGACTATACCTTTATGTAAGGTGTTATTGTGAGGTGATGTCCACGGTTGGAACATGAGTAACATTTGGTATATATTTGTATCAAAACTCACAACATATGTGTTGTTGTATTTTGTACGACAATTGTTGTAATAAAGTTGTAGTTGTTTTCTGTACCATGTATTTGGCGACTCAGAATAGGTTGGATGGAATGAACCTATTTTGGGGTTGTCACAAGGTTCAATTAGACTGAAATGAAAAAAATTGATAGTTTAATGATCTGATTGAAAAAATTGAAAGGTGAATCACCGAAGTAGAATATGGCCTATAGTTTAAGGTATTAATTCATATTTAAGCCTTTTTAAAATTATTGCATAAATAGATAAGTTAAGAATTTTCAAGTGCCAAGAAAATGAACGGTGTTTAATAAATATTACTAGCACAATTCACACCTCATTTTCAGGGTCTAAGATATATGATATGATGTGGGTGGAAACTCAAATTACAAATATTGCCATACAGAAGATTGTTCCTTCACTTCGACTAGAATCGTTCCTTCACTTCATTATTACTTCACTATCTAATAAATATGTGATTAATTATGCATTCCGGCAAACCTGAAAGTTTGAATATATGAAATACTCCAACTGATAAATTTCCTAAAATCGAGTAATTAATAATGATCTTAAAATTTGGAACTGAGGGATTACAATATTTATAGAGGTTCCATAAATTTAGATTTATATATTTCTCTTACCGATTAAGAGACTATAATAGACAAACAAAATTTTACTAAACAACTTTAACTTCTTACCGAATCTGATGTGGAGCTGATAAGAGTTATTAAGAGGTAAACAAACATCACCTTAATTTATTTTCTCCTTAACAATGGAGTATAAAAAATAATAATAAAATTTTTTTGGTACATTTTCAAAAACAAATTGGGATGATTTATTGAAAATTACGAAGACTTATTTTTTAGATAGTTTATAATATTCATCATTGTATTTATTAAAATTAATCGAATTCATATTAGTTTTAAATTTAAAAATATTTGATTTTAGAACATATGAAGCATTAGTTTATAAATAGTTTATGATATCAAATAGTATGATTTTAAAAAATATCCCAAATAAATATCTAAAAGTCAAAAAATAAAATTAACGAGGAAGTAACAAAAAATTAACATTTGGGGGGGGGGGGGGGGAGAGACTGAGAGAGAGAGAGAGTATGTCGTGTTAAAAACAGCAAATTTTGATAAAGATCCTTTTAAAAGTTTGTGAGATTAGTTTGTAGTGGAGCCCCATGGCTCAACCAGTGTCTGCTGGTCCTCCTATCTTCTCTCCTTAACTTAACACTGCCTGCAGCCTGCAGGAGCTACAACTGAGCCTGCCACCTGTTTAATTTTATTTTTTTATAAAATAATTAATTTATAAATTCCAAATTGTAAATAATTATACTTTACAGTCCAAGGCAGAAACTGGCATATGATGCCACAAATAAATCTGACTCTTAAATCTTGACCCTTCCTTCCTTATCAACCTACCTTCCTGTCTATTATATCTCTGCTTCATTCCTCTCTTCTTAGCTTTAGGCTTTAGCTACTACTCTTCCTTCTCCCTCAGCTCAGACCTTCATTTCAATTTCTTTAATGGCGCTGCACTTTTCTTCAATAATATTATCCAATCTCTAAACCTTCAAAAACCATATATTAATTATTATATTATATTTTCTTGGATAGTTAGTTATTTAATGCAGCATTAATTAAAGACTTACCCTTCACTTCTCAAGTTCCTATCACCAAATCTTTCTGCTCTGCTTTTTATTCGGTAATAATTCTTCTCAAGTTCATGTCTTTGATTGATTTAATTTAATTATTTTTCTTGTTTAATTTATGATTGTCTTTTGATATATCTTTTGAGCTTATATAGTTCATCGAGCTTAAGTCGAAAATGGCTCCTAACAAGAACGGTAGAGGCCATGGCAAGACGAAAGGGGATAAGAAGAAGAAAGAAGAGAAGGGTGTGTAGTGTATTATTCAGTTTTTTAATTATATATATTCATTGAATAATTAATACTTTCAAGATATAAATTAATTTTGAATGTGATGTGGTTTAATTTGCAGTTCTTCCCGTTGTGATGGACGTAACCATAAACCTTCCGGACGAGACTCATGTTGTTTTGAAGGTTTGCTGCTCCAAATTCATGGCATGCTGTTTTGATAATATTTTTTTTTAATTCAATATTTATTAGTAATTATTAAATATCCTTGTGTTTTGTTTATAACACGTGGACTTATTATTGGTCAAAATTTAAATGTAGACTGTAGCATAGAATAAAAATAATTTAGAGAAGGTTAGATAGTGGTTGGGGATTATATTCAAGACAATATTATCGACAACCCAATTATAACTCTTTGACCAAGTTTACTCGTCTTAATTTGAAAATACACGTACCGCACGCTACAACTTGTTAGAAATTTAAAACAACAGTATTATTTTTGTCAAAGTAGCTACAACTTATTAGAAGTTACTTGTAAAAGTACCTACAACAGCCAACTTATTAGAAGTTTAAACGTGTAAGTATGTATAGCTTTTGTATGTCGTTATTTGAGGGAGTGGACACTAAAAATTGCCTAAATTTATAAAATTGCAAGACCACAATTTATTCATTGTGAAATTGTTTGGTATTAACAACTCGACAAACCAAATATAATGAACTTGTCTAACCGTGATACATGCATGACAACTTTGTCTAGTAGTTGAGCAATTTGACAATAACATTTTTGACTAAGAATTTGTTAGATCGAGAATAATCTATAAATATTTATCTCAAGAAATTAACACATTTAATTTAATCGTGAATTATTTAATATGTCGTTCTGTTTAAAGAATAAATTCAGTATCTTTTATTTTTCTTATTTTTTGAAATTAATTTTGCTTAGTGTATGACTTGTCTTTATCCTTCATTATTAATGTTATAAAAATTAAATTTATTTTTTTTTCTCAAAAAATTGATTAATTAAGGAGAACTAACAATGTTTCCTTGATCAGGGAATATCAACGGACAGGATTATAGATATTCGTCGCCTATTATCCGTGAATACGATAACGTGCCATATCACCAGTTTCTCATTATCTCATGAGGTAGGGGCTTATCTGTAACAACATTTAAGTATAGGGGTATTTCAGTAATCTGATATAAATGTGTGATCAGATAAGAGGGCCACGATTAAAAGATACGGTGGACGTTGCCGCACTGAAACCATGCATCCTCGATCTCGTAGAAGGTAACTATAAAAGCAATTTATACGACGTCGTAGCGTTTAATACTCTTTGAATTCTCAAATTTACCCCTTCTTCCACAGAGGACTACGATGAGCAGAGCGCCACCGCGCACGTTAGAAGGTTGCTGGACATAGTCGCCTGCACGACGAGCTTCGGACCGTCGGCGAACAAGGACGACTCCTCCCGCAAGAATGCGCCGGGTGCACAGGATAACACGAGCTCCAAAAAGTCGAGTAAATCGAAAAGGAACAATCGATCTCCACCGCCACCGACCAAAACGTCGACGTCGCCTCCGCCGCCGGCGTCGAAAGATGCGTCAGTGGATAGAGAGGGAGAAATAAGCAATTCGTTCCCTAAGCTTGGTAGCTTTTACGAATTCTTTTCTCTCTCTCATCTCACTCCCCCTATTCAATGTCAGTTCTCTCTCTCTCTCTCTCTCTCTCTCTATATATATATATATATATATATATATATATATATATACATATATTCCATATATTTGCTATTGGCAGTTTATATTTGCGTGAATTGATTACATGTTGAGATTTTTAGTCCCAAATGAAGCTCCACTTTAAAAATTTATTGTACTAATTCATTAATCTTCATTTTTTTAAATAAAAACTTGAGCTTTCAAAATTGACTAACATTTCGGGACTATAAAAAGTTCATATTTTTGCCTGTCTTGTAGTATGAATGTGAAAATTACAGACAATAGCATACCTGTACTATTTTTATTTCCAATTCCAAATAAGCATTTATGCAAGGGAAATATTTCAGTTCTTGTTGTACTATAATTCCATTTTTATACTTGTTGAATATTAAGGAAATTATGCTTCAATTAAGGATGTGCACTAACTGGATGCACTACCATGAACGATGCAGTTATTAGGAGGGCAACACGACAGCAAAATGATGACATTTTTGTTGATCATCTTTTCTCTCTCGACGTAAGAGTTCATGAAACTATATCCTCTATTTCTACGCGTTTTTTTCTCATTTTATGTGTGTTTGCGACACAATAGAGAATTTCATTATAATTGCTATGTTGATATGTAGGTGAAGCTTTGTAATGGAAAGCTGGCTAATATTGAAGCTTGTAGAAAAGGATTTTACAGTGTTGGGAAGCAGCGGATTCTCTGTCACAACCTTGTTGATTTGTTACGACAACTAAGTAGAGCCTTTGATAATGTTAGTTTTCTAAATTTGAGGATTTTGGATATTATGTTTTCTCATTCCTCCGGTTGTTATGTTCATTAACTGTTTTCATGTCCTAAATTGGTTTATGACCATTTGAATCATGGATCCCTAAATGTTTATAGTTTATTGTTCTTGGAATCTTGCTGGGATCAAATAGTTTCAAATCATGCTTTAACAACTATCTGGTTTATCTGTAGCATTAGCATTCTACTGCCTGCCTCTTAAGGTGGAAAAACATGATTTTTTTTTAGTTAGAGCATCAAGTGCTCATAGATCCTAGAGGATGCTAGTCTTAACATGAGATACTTGTAAGCCTAACAAGTTTATAGTATCATGCCCTCTCCGCATGATATTTTATGAATAATTAAGGATATGGACTTCAAGATGAAAAACTGCAGCTTTTTGCAAAAGGAAAGTTTATGAGAATATGCTAGAATATCTGCCAATTAGCTTGCTGATTTTGTATGTTGTGTTTAACTTTAAGAAATTGTTGTGGATGTGTGCACGCTATATGCACATTGTTTTTAACAAGAGGAAAGTGTTAATTATTCTCATACTTTATTTTTTATTACATAACATATTTTTGTATAATCTTTCTTCTTGTTTCATGATTCCTGAATAGTCAAAAATGTTGTTGAAATTTTTTCACGTTTCATCCCTCTTATTCAGGCTTATGATGATCTCATAAAAGCATTCTCAGAACGCAATAAGGTATCCATTAATTTCCCTTCTGCATGTGAACTATCTTGAAACTGGTTTTTATACAAGATCTGTACATATTCTTGTTTTCACACTAATAAATTGTGCCCCCTTCAAATTCGTAACTGACTTGTTGGTTTCTCACTGTAGTTTGGGAATCTGCCCTATGGCTTCAGAGCCAACACATGGCTTATCCCTCCTGTTGCTGCACAATTACCATCGACTTTCCCTCCTCTTCCGGTGGAGGATGAAACATGGGGAGGGAATGGGGGTGGTTTGGGAAGAGACGGAAAAAGTGATTTGCTACCTTGGGCTAATGAATTTTTATTTATCGCATCTATGCCTTGTAAGACATCTGAGGAGAGGCAGATTCGAGACAGAAAAGCTTTCATTCTGCACAGCCTATTTGTAGATGTTGCCATCTTTCGAGCCATTTCGGCCATGCAATATGTAATGGGAAAATCAGATTTAAACTGTTCAACTTTAGAAAGCGAAGTTATTTATACAGAGAGAGTAGGGGACTTGAGCATAACTGTCATGAAAGATGCTCTTAATGCTAGCTGTAAAGTAGATACTAAAATTGATGGAACTATAACAACCGGAGTGGATCAGAAGAACTTGGATGAAAGAAACCTACTGAAAGGGATCACTGCAGACGAAAATACAGCTGCCCATGTAAGAGCATCTTTGAAAATTTGATTAATCTTTGAACCGGTATGGATTGTGGAATTTATTCTCTTTAATAAGTGAATTGAAGTGGTTGAAGAAAATTGTAACTTTCAATGCAGGATATTGCCACTCTAGGTGTTGTCAATGTAAGATATTGTGGTTACATTGCTGTTGTGAAAGTTGAGGTTAGGGAAAATATCAAAGTGGGTCCTCCATCACAAAGCCTTGAACTTCTTGATCAGCCTGATGGTGGTGCCTGTGCTCTCAATATTAACAGGTTGGTACATACCTGTGCAGAGTATAAAAAATTTACTACCTATCCAGACCATGTGTTTAGAATCCTTGAGGTTTTTGCTTTTCGCTTTTCATGTCAATATAAGTGGAGATATAACATTTCGATTATAGATTGTGTTATTTCCCAGCGTCAGAGTTTTAATTTTCAGGGAATGGGACTAATCAGTTCATACTTTGTTGTTGTTTCATGCTTTCTGACATAAGGTCAAATTAGTTTTGTAATTTATTTCTCATTTATAGATTTTTAGTATAAGATATACTTTTCAACCTGTAACTGCCACCTACTGATTTATGGTATTCCTTTCCACCACAGTTTTTATGGGCTAAGTACATTATCTTTTGCATGTTACTCACTTTATGTTCTTTTAGCAAATCATTCTTAATTATTTCCTTGTTTGCAGTTTGAGGATGCTTCTTCATAAGAGAACTGCTCCTGAAGACAATAAGACACTATCAAATTCACAAAATTTTGAAAGTGAAGAGCTCAGTTCTGCCCGGGATTTTGTCAAGAAACTTTTAAAGGAAAGCCTTAATAAGCTTCAGGAAGAAGAAGCAGAAGGGCACATTTTCACAAGATGGGAACTTGGAGCTTGCTGGATACAACATTTGCAAGATCAGAACAAAACAGAAAAAGATAAGAAACTGTCTGGTGAGAAAACTAAAAATGAGATGAAGGTTGAGGGACTTGGGACACCTCTTCGATCTCTTAAGAACAAAAAGAAGAATGTAGATCGTAGTAAAGGGGAACTGCAGTCCAAGAACTTAAAATCGATTGCCAATGGTGTCAATGGGGAGGTAGGCAGTATTATGTTGCCCTTGGCGGAGTCTCAACTTGAGACTAACGCCAATGAAAATGAGCTTGCATTGAGGAGGTTGTTAACTGATGCTGCTTTTACTCGGCTAAAAGAATCAGAAACTGGACTGCATTGCAAGGTAGTATTTTCAAGTACCCTTGAAAGTTATAATATTTCTTGTTTGTTCTCTAAAGCATGTAATGACTTTCTGATTGTTAATTGATAGTCTTTGCAAGAGTTGATTGACTTGTCACAAAAATATTACGACGAGGCTGCACTTCCGAAACTGGTAACCGCAGAATATTATGTTTAATTGTTTTCCTGTTCATTTTGTGTTTGTGCATTACTTTGATAACCTTAAGCATTATATGCAATGTAGGTTGCGGATTTTGGTTCCCTGGAACTCTCACCGGTTGATGGACGTACTCTGACCGATTTCATGCATACCCGAGGTCTTCGGATGCGTTCTCTAGGACAAGTGGTAAGTGCCTTGTGGTGATGCATTTTTTAAAATGCTTCTACTTCATTTCATGCATCCATTTAACTTTGTTGATCCTTTTTAACACATTCTGATGTAGAGGTTATAATTCATCATTTCATCCTCGTCAGACTCTGACACTTGTTTTGTTTGTTTATTTTGTTTTTACTTTGATATCTCAATTTCCATTTTGTAATGCAAGTGTCAATCATCCCCTAATTTTATTGCAATTGTGTATTGTCCTTGCTGGAAGAGTAAATATAACCCATGCAATTTCTGCTTCAAATACTTTGAGCATAAAGCTTCAAATTAGTCAAAACTAGTTACCCCTTTACCATTTTTCTTATGTTATTTGTAACAGTAAACCTATTAAGTTATTTGATCATACACCCTCCCTATCTACATCCGTAGATGTTCTTTTAATATTAATATCTTTCAAATTAATTTTTTAGAAAGGGAATTTGAGAAATTAAAATGTATCAGCTTGTAAGCTCATTGCTTCACCTCAAGCACATGATTCATCTTCTTTCTTCTTCCATCCACACATGTTTCAGTTATTTTTACCATTGTAATAGTATTTATCGAAATAAAATAAATTATCTCTACCATTAAAGATCCACCTTCCAGTATACATTTTTATAGTAATCCAATAAAATATAATTATCCTTTGATTTTGTTGAGAATATGGAAGGTGAAATATGTTACCGACCTGCAAGCATGTTTGACGCTGCTGAATAATGCTTGCGTTTTCTTTTCTATCCCAGGTTAAACTTTCAGAAAAGTTATCACATGTGCAGTCTCTCTGTCTTCATGAGATGATAGTACGGGCATTTAAGCACATTCTGCAGGCTGTGATTGCCTCTGTTGTTAATAGAGATGATATGGCTGTGGTTATTGCCACTGCATTAAATTTGATGTTTGGGGCTTCTGAAAATGAGCAATCCAATCAGTTTTCTGGGGTTGATTCCCTTTTATGGAGATGGCTGGAGGTATTTCTGAAAAAGCGGTATGATTGGGATCTTAGCAGCTTGAACTACAAAGATGTGAGAAAATTTGCAATTCTTCGTGGGTTATGCCATAAGGTACTGGACACTTCTTTAACTTTTGGCAATGACCAAAATTCTACACTACACGTCTATATATTCTCATCCTTCCATACAAAAATTACAGGTTGGTATTGAGCTAGTTCCAAGAGATTTTGATATGAATTCTCCAAAACCTTTCCAGAAAATAGACGTTGTCAGTCTAGTACCAGTGCATAAGGTGAAGAATAATAAGTGTTATTTGATTGATAATGTCTTTTATTTTATTCAGCCTTGTTATGATAAAGCATGCATTTTCTATAATGTTTGATTTGTGGCTCCTTGCAGCAAGCAGCATGCTCATCTGCAGATGGACGACAACTCTTGGAATCATCAAAAACAGCTCTAGATAAGGGAAAGCTTGAAGATGCAGTTAGCTATGGGACAAAGGTAAGCTTGGAGTTATGAATATTTGTTTATAAATTATTAGGTCCCCTCCTTTGCATTGAGGTTCTTTTAACCAGAGACGTGGATTAATATTATTGCTCTTTGCCATTCATATTGTTTGCTATATATGTTTCTTCCTTTGCTTTCTGCCTAAGGGTAGACCAAGATAAATGAAAAGGAAAAATTGTAAGATACGTATTTCACTACATCTGTCCTTATGCAATATCCTAATGGTTAATAGTATGTTATGCGGCTGTATCTGGTGTTTTCAGGCTCTTGCAAAGCTGGTTGCGGTTTGTGGTCCCTACCACCGAATGACAGCAGGAGCTTACAGCCTTCTTGCTGTAGTTTTGTATCACACAGGAGATTTCAATCAGGTCTGTGATCCATTTTGTTTTAGCTATTGTTGTTAGACTTCTGAACATAAAGATCACTTGCGCCTTCCTAACCTCTAGCCAAACAATTTCCGGAAACTCTGCCTACTATATCTGCTCCTTATGCTCCAATAATCCATCCTCCCTACTCTGCAAAGTTAATACTATTTTCATTTGTTCAAGTCTTACTGAATATATGCTTCCATAATATAGTTAATAAATGTAAACCTTATTACAGGCCACCATTTATCAGCAAAAGGCATTGGATATCAATGAGAGAGAATTAGGACTAGATCATCCAGATACCATGAAGAGTTATGGGGATCTTGCTGTGTTCTATTACAGACTCCAACATACGGAGCTGGCTCTCAAGTATGTTATTTTCTCATTTGTACGACATGTAATTTAGATATCACATATTCATAATAACTTTCACTTTATTTGTTCAGCATCCTGTTCTTTAAGTTGTTGGTTATGTTACCAGTGATCTGTCAGTTTTTTTTCCTGCTGATGTGACAGATGTAAGTAGACTTTGATACCAACCTAAGGAATATTATTGGGAACTTGTGATAATGACTATAGAACAAGACAACTTTCTTATTTTGTAGCTTTTGTCTGAGACCCTGAGTCTCATAATCGAATTGGTTATCAGGTTCAGGCCCAGCCTAATGTAATACTCATCCGGTTCAGGCTCAAAAGTAAATTGGACATTTCCTATTTTGACCAAAGCTTACGAGTTTTGTGACTTTATAAACATTAAAAATACTTCTTTTTGTTATCAAACAAGACAAAAGAACAAATTTGCATTTATCAATAGTATATAACATTTATCCAAAAGAACAAAGTGTAGAATATTTAAGGTTAATTCTCACAAATAAGATGACCATAATCTTTAATAACACGTGTAGAAAATAATAAATGAAGTAAACAGAGCTGAAAATAAGATGGAAGAGTAACGTTATTTCTAACTAAGAACCCAACTTAACAAGTTATCTAAGCATAACATATGTGTTACATTTGTATAACATATTTTGAAAGTTATGTATTATACATGTAAATCGTGCTTGGGTTGGTTTGACGCAAGCCTTGGCCCCGGCCCCGGCCCCATCGAAGTCATACCCCAAGAAGATCTAGATCCTCAAGTTCATGATAAACCTATAATGGAGAGCATATAGAAACTAGTAAAGTAGTTTTGCAATAGGCAGAATGGTAAATTATTTAAGCTTAGTCTTCTTGAATCCTTTTCTTCTATACAACTCTTGCTGAAATTTTTTTCTGGTGTTTTTTCTTAGTGGATAAAAGAAGAAATTTTATTAGAAGAAAAGAGGTAATACAAGCAAAATGGGGGACAAGGAGTCCACCAAAACTATAAAGGGAGTAAATAAAAAGGAACATATCAAAAGGGGGCAGCTCTCCAATCTCTGCAATGATATGTTTTGAATAATATGTTATGTTATTTAAACTAATCCTAGTGTTGTAGCGGCTATATTAGGGATATAAGCATATGGCTGCATAATTTAAGTTGGCATTGTTTAAGGTTGAGTCGCACTGATTACTTGTATTCTCTTGAAACATTAGTTCCAATATAATCTTGATTTTCACCATTTCATATCGTCTTGTCAGTGAGATGTTTAAAAGTACTGATCAATCACGTCTATCATAGCTCATAAGCCATCAGCTTTTTTGTAATGATGAGTATTCTTTCCTGCTGTATAATTTTAATCTTAACTTAGTTTGTCCTTGAAAATTTACTTTGTCATTGTGTAGATATGTAAAGCGTGCACTGTATCTGCTACATCTCACGTGTGGCCCATCACATCCAAACACAGCTGCTACATACATCAATGTAGCTATGATGGAGGAAGGCCTGGGAAATGTTCATGTTGCCCTTAGATATCTCCATAAAGCTCTGAAGTGTAACCAAAGGTTACTTGGCCCGGATCATATACAGGTTCCTTTTTATATGAGTGAACATATATTATTCAATTTTATGTTAATGCGCGACTTTTCTGTGAACATGGTGTCAGAAAAATGAATTTAAAAATAAGCAAAATCTGTTGGACTTCTAGTTCCTACAAGCCAACAATTGTATGTTAGCAAACTTAGCATATAACTTTCCTATTGTGCTTGCTACTGGAATTGCAAGCTGTATACAGTCCAACTTTCACACTGGACATAGATTTTAGATTAGCCATGCTACATTATCCACAATATTCCTTTGACTAATTTATTCCTTCCCACTTTAATTGTTTTGCAGACAGCTGCAAGTTACCATGCTATAGCAATTGCTCTCTCATTGATGGAAGCTTATCCTTTGAGTGTTCAACATGAGCAAACAACCTTGCAGATACTCAGAGCAAAGCTGGGCCCAGATGACTTGCGCACACAGGTAAATTTCTCTAGGTTCAAAGATATAACAACTTTGATAACATCATTTTTATACCTCCTTTATATGAAGTGTTACATGTGACCATCTTTTTCAAGGGCTCATTTGTGTAAATCATAACTATATATGGATACATAAACATCCTGTGGGGTGTTAATAAAAGTTAGTACTGGGGAAGATGATTGCAATTAGTTCGATTAAATTTGTATTATCAGCATCAGTTAGCCAATGGTGTTATTAGAACATCAGAAAAATAATTACAGCATGCTACAGTTACCATGGAAGCTATTTGTAGAACTTTCTTAAAGTACGAGTTAACGTTAGCTTTAATTTTACTATATTCAAGATGAGCTGACTGCATATGGTTGTGACTGTTGGAACAAATGCTGCAGGATGCCGCTGCTTGGCTCGAGTACTTTGAGTCAAAGGCTTTTGAACAGCAAGAAGCTGCACGAAATGGTACTCGAAAGCCTGATGCATCTATAGCCAGCAAAGGCCACCTGAGGTATAACTGCTTTACCCTGATGATATGATGATTAGTTGCACATTTTAAAGGTGCATGTGTTAAAGTGGTGGTGTATTTAGGGGTCACTTTAATTGGATCTAAAGTACGGTATGTGGGCTGGGGTCGGCTGGACGAGTTCACTCCAAGGGAGTAGCTATATGTTTGTGTTTCCTCCTCGTGTGTATGGGGTTAATGGTATTAAGCATTTCCCTAATTTGGTGACAAAGACCATCAACCTAATAACCAGTAGGTTCGCTTAAAAATTTATGACCACAATAACTATCATATGCATTGACCATACTCATCCTGTCTCTTTGACTTAATTGTCTATCTTGAATCTTGATGATTTAAATATCTCTTGGATATGTTCTAATGATCAGTGTAGTTACTACTTTTTATTTTACTTGATAGTGTGTCAGATTTACTTGACTACATTAGCCCTAGTAATGATGGTAAAGGGAGAGATGCTGTGGGATTAAAAAGGAAAAGCTATATAACAAAGGTATGTTTTTTCCCTCAATTAGAAACTGAGATTTTTCTTATCATTTTATAAGAAAATAGATTCAGTAAAAAATGTATATAAAGAACCATACAAGATAATTAGCGATCATTATTCCCTTTGTGATTTAATACCTAAGGTTTGTTTGTATATTTCATGATTAAAATTGTTTGAATTGCATATCATGACACCCAGCATAAACTTCATCGGTTTCTTTTTAGTGATAATAAGATGGATTGTCTATTTACTGTTGTTACTTAAATTTGGGCCTCCCTGGTGTTGGCATCCCATCTCATTGGCTACTAGCTGGTAAAGAAATATAGGTGATGTAATAAAACCATAACTAGGTTGAAATCAACTTAACATGGTCAACTTAGTTATTCTGATCTATATCTGTTTCTCTTAATTATATTGCGCAGAGAGAGAGAGAGAGAGAGAGAGAGAGAGAGAGAGAGAGTCTAAAGCTGTTTACAAATATGAAAACATTTTTATCACCTCAAAACCCTCAATATGAGCCTCTATGTAGGTTTGCTTCCTTTCCATTACCACTCCACAGGATACCAAATCCATTCCTCATGTGTAGACCGTAGATCTAGAAAGGTAAAAAAGACCCCTAAAATAACTTCTAATACACGACACTAGCCCCTAGAATCTTCATTGTTAGAAGAAAATGGATATTTTATTAATGAAACCCCTGATATAACTAAATTGCTTCTAATTTCTACAACCCTTGATTTCAAATGTTAAAACCATTGTAGATTAGAGTTCATGATCACTTCAGCTAGGTGTCTACAGTAACAAATCACGATTAGAACATTCTCTCAATGTGGGTGAAATTTCAATCTCAACTTTTTCACTAGTATTAAGTTGTTCAAGACTTTTGAGAAGGATAGTTAAAGAAAGTAAAAGCTTCAATAATTATGCAATGTACTTAATTTGAGCTGTTTGTCCTACTTTTCTGTGTCAATTGTGTGAAGTAATTAATGTTTTGTTTTTCAGCTGAAAGAAAAATCTTATGAGAACTTCGGTTTAACAAGTTCTGAGGGATCTCCAAAAGAAATGCTGCAAGAGCCTTCAGATGAAGAGAAACAAATTAATGAACCTGGAGGTGACACAACTGTGAATCTTGGATCCACAGATCCACCTGCTGAGTCTGGGCAACCTGATGAGAAAGAAACTACCAAGGAAGAGCTAGTTCAGTCCACACAGCCCGTGTTGGAGGAAACTGTTGGAGAAGAAAAGCCTGTTATTGCTAATGATATCTCACCTGAAGCACATGTAGAAGGAGAAGATGGATGGCAACCAGTTCAAAAACCAAGATCAACTGGGTCATACAGGAGACGATTAAGGCAGCGACGGGCAGCTATGAGCAAGGTCTATAATTATCAGAAGAGAGATGTGCTATCTGAACCAGATCATTCTAGACTGAAGAGTACTTATCAAAACAGTAAGTATCAAATGCTAAAGAAAAGGATGATGTCTCCAGGAAATTATATAGAGTACCACACAGCAAAGAGTCCCTCCCAGGGTACTAAATTTGGTCGGAGAATAGTAAAAGCTGTAACATATAGAGTTAAGTCTGTGCCTTCATCTGCTAAAGATGATACAACTGAGACCTCTAAAATTGGAGGGGAAGAATCTTTAGATGCAAGGCCTGTTTCTGCGGGGAAAGAAGTTGGACCAGTATCATTGAAATGTTCAATAGTTAGCCTAGGCAAATCGCCTTCTTACAAGGAAGTAGCTTTGGCTCCACCAGGTTCTATTTCAATGCTGCAGGTCAGGTTGTCCCAGGATGACTTTCCTGATAAAAAGGAACTCGCTGTGAAACATGAAGTAGAAACCAGTGGAGCAAAAGAGAAGGTAGAGTCTGTGATATCAGAGGCGGAAGATATTAGGGAAGAGATAATTCGGAACTTGGTTGTTGATTCAACTGATAACTTCAAAGTTGAGACTATAACTGTTGACAAGACCAGAGAAACTCTTTCAAATGATGGGCAGGAGGATAAACATTCTGAGGTAGTTTCTCCTACCGAGAAAATGGTTGAATCCAGTACTGTGGAGGTTGATCAAGAAATACAGGAAATCATCCAGACACATAATAAGCCAAGTGCAATTGATTCTTCCAGAATGGAGCTCTTTGAGAAAAACACACCAAGCATTTTTGAACCTGAAAATAATTCCAACTCTAGCTTGCATGGATTAGAGGATTTGAAGGACAAACAGTCTGTGTCTTGTTTGATTGATACTACAGAATTCCCAAACAAAAAGTTGTCTGCATCAGCAGCTCCATTTAACCCATCACCAACTTCTGCACGCGCAACTCCATTGGCCCTAAATATTGGTCTTCCTCCTGGTCCTGGTGCTATTCCAGCTGTTTCCCCCTGGTCAATGAGCATGACTCTTCATCCAGGGTCTGCTGTCACCTCTCCTCACCACCCATACCCATCACCTCCACCAACCCCAAACATGATACACTCCTTGCGATTTGTGTATCCTCCTCCATATACTCAACCTCAATCATTACCAGCCACTACTTTTCCTTTAACTAGTAGCCCCTTTCACCCCAATCATTTTGGATGGCAATGCAATGTGAACCCTAATGCACCACAGTACATTCAAGGTCCAGTTTGGCCTGGCTGCCATCCAATGGAGTTCTCTGTCCCAGCACCAGTTGTTGAGCCAATTGTTGATCCCTTTTTGGAGCCAAAGGAGCCATTTAAGAATGTTGATAGTTCAAGTGGTCCAAATTCACCGGTGAACGTTAACAATGGGGATGAAGCTAAGACAGAAGCAAATGTTCAAGCATCAGAGGCTACTGAGAACTCAAATGAAGTGACTGGGATTCAATTAGAAACTGTGGAAGAAAACCCTAAATCAGATTTGCATAGTGTTCAACATTCTGGAGTGATACAGGGTTACAGTAATGGTTCAAATGAAAATGCTGGAACCAGCGGTGATAATCATGTGCCAAGAAACAATTGCAAGATTGACAATGAGAAAACCTTCAACATTTTGATAAGGGGAAGAAGAAACCGAAAACAGACTCTGAGAATGCCGATAAGTTTGCTAAACCGACCATATAATTCACAGTCTTTTAAGGTCATATATAGCAGAATAATCAGAGGGGGCGAAGCTGCCAAGTCTACCAGCTTTCCTTCAGATGAAAATGGTACAGCTAGCGCTACGTAAGACGATTTTTGTGATCTTACTAGATAAGTATAGCAGGATGATTGAGTTGTAGTGGAAGACAATTATGTTATTTTGTCATATACAAAGGAGACCGAAGTTTCTTGGATCGCCCCATCTTTCATGACTGTGGAGCCCGTCTCTTATACTAATTTTCAGGTTAGTTTCTTATAATCAATATCTTCATTATATTTCTTTTACTTTCTTGCTGTGATGAAATTTCTCAATCTACTAATCAAAACTTAAAAAATCAAATCCCAATTGATGGAGTGTCAGCTCCAGAACATTGTTTATGGATGAAATTTGGATTCACTTCTTCACATCAGAAATTTTCACCTTAAACTAATATTAATTTTGTCATATTTCTTTTGTTAACACATCGTGAACTCCTCAGCGGTCTGCTTGTTGATGTGCAGGCCTACAACGGGAAATTTTACTCGTGGGATTTGAGAGGTGTCTTTTTGGTGACGACACAGTTCAGTTAGACAATTATGTTTTTTGGGGTCACAACAGTAGAAGACTGACGATTAGTTTTTGATTTAGACTTTGAAAAATACATTGGATTTAATTGTATATGTGACATTTTTTTCCTTCTTCTTGACTGAGAATTGACTGTTGACATATTCTCCAAAATCGCTACTACCCCTTTTATTTTTCTTTTGACAGTGCAAAAGTATGTTGGTAGAACAAATAAAAATAAAATTCTGTAAGCTTTTTTTGATACGTCTTGTGTACGCTATCAGAGTTCCATTTGAAGGGCTTAGCAAGTGAATATGCAGATAAAAGTGGCAAGAGATTGACCTGTTCTCTCGTAACTTAGTTTCTGATGGTATTCTTATTACTACTTTTTAACATTGTTGATTTTAGATGTGAATTCCCTTGTCCTCTGTGATCTTGACTGTTAAATTTCTTCTTTTGGTGTTCCCAACCATGGAAAGGCTGGTGTTTTGAACTTGTGCTATTACATTAAAATGCTTTCAGCACATACTGAAGCTCAGATTATTGATATATTCTACAGCTGCTCTTTGTACCTCTTATGTTAATGCTACTTGTTTCCTAGGAAACAACAATTGTAGCCTGGTATACATGTAATGCTAGAAGGAATATGAAAGTGTGGCAACACCTCTTACATTCATTTTGGATGTAATCAAAATGCATTCTTTTCCATGAGGAAGGGTATACACACACACACACACACACACACACACACACACACACACACACACACACACATATATATAGACACATCCACACACACACATATATGATGGAACTTTACCTAGTTTTCCTAAAACAGTGAGAATGGAATATAACTGCATATTGAAAACCCATGAGTGAGTTCACAAAGTCCCCAACTTGATGTAGTAATCCATCATAAATTGCAGCAATGTAACATTCAAAGTCATGCCAATGCTTTTCATATTCCGGAAGCCTTAGTTGTTGATAAAAAGTTAATCCACACAAAACTTTAAAAGGATAACATGCCAAAGAAGGATCTGTTTTCCCTTTAGGCTTTAACAAATAAGAGAGAAAGAAATGAGGGGAGGGGAGGGGAGGCAGCTGAGCAAGAGGAGGTAGTTCCTTCCGATAGAATTCTTCTGTCCTTCAATAGACTTGGGAGCTCTCATTTCATGTACCATTAGCCTTCCTCTATAGGAGAGCACAATTTTGCGCCACGCTTGAACCTCTTGCCATCACCAAAACTTTTCCATAGACATGCAAAATCTGTCGTACTTGCGTCTAAATCAACCTGTCTCAACAAATGATATAAATTTGAGATACTCAAGTATAACTCTTTATGGATATCAAGAACAACTGCAGAATTAGCAGATAAAAAAGAGCATACCTTTAATCTGAATGCTGAACTTTGTGCACTAAAATGAGTTCATTTGGAAGTCTGGAGGGGGAGGCAATTCCTTTGGCCTTCTCATCCTCAACAAAACTTCTAGTACAATACATGAAAACAAAACTATGCCAAGAACAAACCCAAACCCTATTTTCCATTCATTCCCTGCATTTGCATAATGGATCCCCAAAACTATATTCAGCGTTCCAAAGAAAAGTGCAATCCTTCCGAACCAATGGTGGTACCAGTTCCAGTACCTTCGATTCTTGCTGTCCTTGTGCGGTCTTAGAAAGAATGCCAACACCTGCAAATCAATTCAATTTAGAACTAGCTGCTTATCTTTCCTTTTCTTTACTAGATTATGCATCACTACAAGAAGAAAATAAATATTTTTACACTTCCTAACATTTATAGGAATTTTAAGTCTTGAAAGTTCATGTATTGAATTCAACAGAGTAGATGCTAGAATTGTATTGTGCTACACCCCATTTCAGGTACTTATTTTTTTTAAAAAAAAGAATCAAATTACAAAAAACATCGTCTTCATCTTATTATGTACTGCTATAGTATTAGTACCTGCCCCTCTTGTTTGGAAAGAGGAATGCTTTCTAAATAAAGGGTCATAATAAATAAAAAGATGAATGATGAAACTGAAGCAGATAAGGAACAGACCTGGAGGATACTTAGGACAAGAGCAAAGATTCCAATGCCTCTGTGTGCTGGTATATTCGCGCTTATTCTGTCATATAGTGACCTTCCAACAACTACAGCAGCAAGCACGATTATAAATCCAATGAACTGAATGACTACATGAAGATAGTACCATAACGGATCTCGATGCTTGAGGTATCTTGCAACAATTGCCCCTACTGGAAGAATTAGACCCCATCCAAGTAAAGCCAATACCCCATGAGTCTTTCTTGTACGAAAAATGTCATTTGGCATGCTAGACGCAGGCGCAGAAGAGTCTAAATTACCTGAAAGAATAAATTTTATCAACACAAGTGCTCAACATGCAACAGGCTTGAAGTTGATAAAATCTTATAGGAGTAAAGGGTGAGTGAAGATGAACAAACCAGCAGAGAAATCGAAGCGCATGGTTTTTTTGTCATTATGGAGAGTTAGGTGATGGTGGATCGGATATCTAGTCCCAAAAGCTAACAAGATTTCTTGTTTGTTACTTAGAGATGATGAGGTAGCAAAATTGAGCTGAAATGCCAAGTAAATTGTTGCCCCATAAACTGTAACAAATGGTGGAACATTTGTCAGTGACAATTCACCTTTATCAGGTTTGATTTCTTCAGGGGTGAATCCAGCTAGATAATATTGTTTGATTCTGGCAACACCCTTTTCAGTGATCCATCCAACCATTGCACTGGAATTAAGCATCATTCCATCTTTTGAAAACCCAATTCCAACCCAGCCAGTAGTGTATGTAGCAGATAATACAATGGTCACTACGTTATCTTTTGTCCTAGAGTACTGCAAGAATTAATTTTATATGAATTTTGACTCTCATTTTGGGATGAGGGGAGTATAAGAAAAATTCATAATGAGAAGAATTAAACTTACTCGAAGAAAATATGCATTCCAAACAGGTTTGCAGATCATGTTAGGCAAATTACTGTATGGTAGAGGAAGAAAGTTGTCTAGATTGATGCTGCAAACCCCTGCTGCTGCAGCATTATCACCATTTGCGTTACTACTCTCCTCCACCCCTGCCAGCACAATCGGCTCCCACAAGCCAATCACAAGAACAAACACTAGTAGCACCCATCTAAATGGTGCCAAAATTCTTAATAATCTTGAATTCATTTCCGTAAAATAAAAATAAAAAGGAATTTAAGGATCGATCTTAATTTCCCAGAAAAATTTATGAAGAAACAAAGAAATTAAAGACAGAAATCTAAACATATATATGTGTGTGTATATATATATATAGAGAGAGAGAGGGGGGGGGGGAGAATTTTAATTTAGTTTCTTGGGTTTGAAGGTTGAGTGATTGAAGAAGGTGAGATGACAGTGGTGGTTAGAGTTGGGGGGTTATTATCATCATTCCCGCCAAATACTTCAACTATAAGTATTACCTAACATATTCTCTTTCTTTCTCATTTTTATTTTTTTTATTGTATCAATTAAGCAACTATGAACCTGCAGCACCATCTTTGTTTGTTAGATTTGGATGGTTTCTAGTGTAGGTAATTGATATGACTTGTGTTAGATAGGACAGCTTATCATAATTGTAATTTAAGACAACTTAATTATATATATATATATCGACATATATCCTGCCATGGAAATTAATTGGTTAAAAAAGAAAGAAAGGCCGCTATCTTACTTAACAAGAGATTTTTGGTCCCACAAGTCTATTAAATTTGAAACTCATGACCTAAAAATCTACTAGAATTAATTAATCAAAATTAACAAATCACGAATATTTTTAAAGCTATTAGACAAATCAAATAACCTAAAAACTCTAATTTTCTCTTCCAATATACAAGAAATATTTTTAAAAATTGCTATCACACCAAATTAAATGGGAGAAATTATATATTCCACACATGCACGTGATATGCACCCTCTTTAATTTGACATAAAATGTCAAAGAAAGTATATAATTTATTTTTATTTTAAAAAAAATAAAAAATCCAATATATATGCATGCATGCACTAACTAATTAATTAATTAATTAATGTTGATGGTGAAAAAATGGCAGCTCGCCTATGTAATTTCCAGGGGGATCATAGGAACAAATAGCAAACGTGTCGCCATTTTTACATTTTCCAAAGGCGCACCCTAACCTCTTACTATCCCTCCACACAATCTGTGTATAATGTCCGCATAGTTTCCCGGGCTTGCATGTATTTTTTTTAGCATCATAATATTTATGTTCCTTAATCCATAGCTTCACGGCGTCCTTAGGTGTCCATTCACCTCCACCACCCCAAAACAGGTTTTCGCCGTATGGACCGTCCGAATGGATCAGACTGCAGTCGGCGCTACGTTTTGCGGCGTAATCTCTGGCATATTGCTCTAGCTTCAAGTCCCAAACGTAGGGCGGTAGGTGTGCATGTTTCCTGGCTAAGTTGTGGAGGTTCAAAAATTCAATGTTGGCCGTTTCGTTTCGTATGAAATTCGACAATAATGACGAGGGATTTTGTTTTCGTTGTGACAGCGACGTCGTGGTGGCGGCGGTGGTGATAATGATCATGAGGAGGAGGAGAATTAATATTGAGAGGATGAAATTAAGTTTGAGAAATTGGAACATTCCGATCGACTTTCGTCGTCTGTTTTGAGTTTCTTGTAAAAAACAACAGATTTTTGATGGACAAGGTTTCTGTATTTGTACATCTTTAACAAATTAATTCCAAGCACAAAATTAATTTTGATGGCCATCCCTAAATCTCTCTTTATATATATATATATATATATATATATATATATATATATATATATATAATTTGGAAAATTCGGTTGTTACAATAATGTTGTTAATTCTAAGGCCCACATGAACAAGTTGTGCGATCATTGTTTAATATTCATGCATGTGCCAAAATGTCTTAATAATTTAAATGTAATATCTATCCTTTACAATCAAGTAAATGCTTTTTTTAAAGATATTTAATGATAATGCCAACTGCCATTTACATTGAAATTTAAACTATTAACAACAGGGGGTGTAGCTCATATGGTAGAGCGCTCGCTTCGCATGCGAGAGGCACGGGGTTCGATTCCCCGCACCTCCATGTCAATTTTTTATCAATGAATGCAGTCTTTTTTTTTAACTCAACTACTAGTAATTGCTTTAATTTTTTTTAACTGGTAATTGCTTATTTTTTCAATTTAGTAAGTAATTGTAGCATGATAATAAAATTAATATGATAAAATTGAGGACATTATGTAATTTTATTCTATTACCAATAAAATAACAATTCTTTTTTGTGGAACAAAAAAATTTAAATGGTACACAGAAATTATCACAAATTCTTGTTGCTTTTTGAGTATATAGGAAATTGGAGTAATTACACTAAAGTTTTGTCAAATTTTTTTTTCTAATTAAGGTGTAAAAGTGAAAGTATTAATTATGTTTGGTAATTAATAAAATATCAAATGATTTATGTGCCAAGAATAAGGAGGAAAAGAAAGACGTTGCTACCAAGGGATTAGGAAAGAGTCTTGCTCATGTCAGCAACAAGCTAGTAATATTGAAGACACATTTTCAGGCCTTCCAACTACATTTTAATTGAGATATCCTAAAAAGTGGTATTCTCTGGGGTACATTCTCTCAACATCCTGGCTTCATGAAACCAATCTCAAACTACTGAAATATTCAGAACTACTTACAAATTCAACTACTCCAGACTAAATTCCAGAAGGAATAAAGGGACACCGAAAAAATGATACAACCTAGAACACAATGCAGTCTGAGGCACACTCACTCACAAGTTTAGAGACTGATTTGGGTATATTTTTATGGTAAAGAATTCAAAGAAAGTCGGGGCAAATAAGCCACCAGCCCTTCCCTCAAATTGAGGTATAAAGAATGAGACTCACGGATCAAAGAATCGTAACCATCTCCTATAGCTAAGCTCCAATTATTACTATCAAAGAAAAAGGTTAAAGAAAGGAAGATCCCCATAACTACTTGGCCCAGGCAACTGTATCGATCTCTGCCTGGGCAGATCTGTATAACTCCAACCTCTTGGCAAGGGAGACGCGGCGCTGCATTATTGCTGGATCCTCATCCAACAATTTACCCAACTGCTTCCCCTGCAAAAAATAAGTTTGGATAGTTCATAAGGTATATTACGTAGATCATCTTTTGTGTTCTTGTCCCATTTTCTTTCATGTTGTGTGAGGAGTGCAGGCATATGATGAAATTCTCACCTCCTTTTTTCCCAAATCGGTAAAGAAATGGTCGAGTAAGCTGCGTTTGGCCTCGCGCACTTGACAATAAACCACGGACTTTGGGATGGAGTTCCTCAAACTTCCAACCACCATATGGACATAAGACAATACATTTGATCCTGTTTTCAAGAGAGAGAATGGAAAGGGGGCAAACATAATCAGATCACCCCGATAAAACATTTTAATACTTGCTTATAGGTTTGATTGTATCATATCTTCAGAATTAAATTGGTGTAAACATATGGGCCTCTTGAATACTTACCAATTCGACGAAGATATGAATCATTGTATCTGTCAAAGATCGAATGTGTTGGATTTCCACCCTTCTCAATATCTTGAGGAAGCTTACGGAAGAAATCAACTGTCAGGTAACTACACTCCATTTCAACTAGCTGTAGAGTAGCTTTTCTGCTGTCAGCCTTCATCCTGTCCAATGATTCAATAGCAGCATTTGAAACCTCCACTCTAAGCGACGGATACTGCTTCAGCTCCTGCACAATAGAAGAAAGCATCTAGCACTCAGATGGCACTAAATAAGTGATAAGCACACTAGCAGGAGCAACTAATGTATTGGTATTAAGATCAATTAAATGGGTATAGCAGAATTGAAAAATGATCACTTGAACTAGGAAGGAGAATATCTTTTATCAATTCTGAGATGCATCTTCTTATTAAATTACCTCTCAAATGCCTAGTGTCACCATGCACATGAAAAGTCTTCAATTTATATACTCCATCTACCCACATTTATGTCTTCTTTCAATGCAAACCGGAATTTCAGAACTCATCAACATTAAATTACTAAATTTAGACACTGCTAATCAGAGGAGTTAAGTTACAAAGAAATCCAACTTCCAAGAAAACTTATAATTCTTGGTCCACTCTCCAAGTTGCTTTTCTTTTTGTCTAACTCACATCCTTTTTTCTTTGCGAGTTTCGGGAATATCCCCATTTATAGGTCCAAGCTCTACATCTATAAATTGAAAGGTCCGAATGATCAACTCTGCAATCAGTTGTTAGAATCAGTAGGTCTTCAAATTGTTCATTTGAAAAAATAGAAACCCTTGTTTGATTTATTGGATGATCATGATACTTCCCAAAAATCTCAAGGACCTACCGCTTTAGGTAAATATTTAATATTATAATACATTTCAAAAATTTCTCCTCTAGATGCAAATAAATAAATAAATGGATTAGCATGGCAAAAGTAATTTTCAAAAATCATTGTGTCCTCTTGTATGGGTGGGTTATCAAGAGGACACATAAAGTGGCACTAAGGGAGTAGTTGAATGAATAAACCATGACTATAGAAGAAAAGTTATAAATGCCTATGATCTGACAAATCCCTAATAGTCATGCTATGGTGAATGCATATGCTAAATCAGTCAAGAAACATTAAAAAGTAAAAGGCCTAAAGACTAACCGTAGTCTCCTTAATTGACTTGTGAACCAGATCCTTCAGAATAGCATGAACCTGAAATCACAGTAAAAGAAATCAAGCAAAGTTGCAGGCCCATTACTGATATCACTACACATCTTTTATGAAATGAAAAATTGTGACGAAAGCAAAAACATGACACTACTTTAAATTCATCAAATTAAATCCAAAGAACAACGAATGATTAATTTGACACCACATACACTGGAAAGAAGAAACAACCCCACACTCCTAGGACTCTTAAACAACAAATTACTTGAACTATAAAGATCATTTTGAGAACGTTGGTTAGGTTGGTATCTAGCCAAACTGGAGCCTCAAATGGTAATCAAGCAGACCTTGAGAACTTACCGATCTTTTTCTATGCTAAGTTTATCATATTTCAATAGACAAGGAAAGTCAGATCAATGACAGGCTTTTGAGTAGGAAAATACATGTTACATTAGATAAACTTCCCAATATTATTCTACTGTGTTGGTGTGTTCATTATCTGTCTAACATAAAAGTTGAAACCTCCCAGATAGGAGATACACTGATATCATCAGTTTTCTTACTTATTTGGCTTGCTTAGCTTGGCAAATATCAATTTCAACTGATTGTCTAATTCCCAACAGACGAAAGGATAAAGAAATTCACCAGGATATCTTTTTTTATATTGCAACTCCCCTTGTGGAGGAAATTTAGAGTTAATAACTTCTGTAAATTCAAATCAATACCGCATCAACAGCTGCTTCAGCAGGACCTTTGATGGTGATTAAGGTAGATTCAATGAGACGGCGATATCCTTGTTCAGGAGCAATTAAATGAGGTTGATATCCATCAGCTTCGGTGATTAGCTTTCTTACATTTTCCATAGCAAGTTGCTTGTCAAACTGTAACCTTTTCAACGCAGCCGGAAGTTGATTATCAAAAACATTATATACTTTATCACCACCTGACCGTCTGCACCATTTAATTATCAAAGTAACTAATATGGTTCAAAAGTAACAGGATAGCCATCAAAACAAAGCATATTAATGACTGTACTAATTCACCATACATACATTCCATCGAGATGCTCTTTGAATATTTGATCAAAACTTCGACAGATTTCCATAATCATATATAACTTTCCCTGCATTAGTAGTGAAAAACAATAGATATCACAAAGGCGTCAAGATGCAAGCACAGCCTGTAACAAGCATAAACTTTCTAAAGCTCCATACAATAAAACAGGTCAAAAGAGATGCAGTATTGGATCTCCTAAATGGTTAAAAAAGAAAGGCATAGTGAAAACACTTGAGCACTTCATGCCTTAAATAAGTAAATCAGCCACTTCTTTCAAAACTGTTTGGGTCTCACCATGATTCATTAATCCTAGAAGAAATTGAAGGACAAGAAAAGGCATACTTACTCCAGCATCCGTGGCAATCGGCTTCCCAAGACGGCTCAATTCTGTTTCTAGTTCAATGATAGTTTTATTAATCAGAGACTGAAGACCTGGGATTCGAGACTTGATGACAGTTTCCAAATGCTGAAACATTCAATCAGAAACATTTAGCATATCGGTGCATAACATCGACAATAAGTTAAGAACAACAAGTAATAGAGTCTCAAATTAGACATAGCATCACAAAAGACAAACAATGCACACAACTTTTCTTACTAAACAAATGAGAGAACAAGTTGCCTACTTTAGAAAGCACTTTCCCTAGATGTTCAGAACCCATCCTATTTGCAAGATGCCTGTACTCTGGGGTATTAGCAAAATATTCGCGCTCTCTGCGCCGAGCTGCAATCATGTCAACACTTTTATTGATATCTGCTTGAGACCGGTTAACAACACCAATCCAAGGAAACTGTAGCTTATATGATTTTCCTTCCAAAATCTGAGAAAACCAGGAAAAAATTAGGCCAAATACCTTCCATGTTTATATGACCAAAAAAAATGAACATCATGTTGAATAATATGAACATTAAAGGGGGATAACTTTTCAGCTTCCACGAAACCATATTTGTAAGATATATGCTTTTTATAAATCAAAGTCAAATATGTCATAATATAATAATATTGGTTTTGCACAGCATAAAGCCTACTTACATCGACTGCATCAGTACCCTTGTCCATAAGATCAATTTTTGTCAAAACTCCAAATGTCCTCTCCCCTGTAAAAGGTAAAAGGTCAACTTGAGACAATCAGAACATGATTAAGAAAACATGTCAATTGCTAAACTGTCATCATTTCGTTGAACTGTTTGCAAAACAGAGGGAATAGTATTTGCATAATGTCAAAAGAATCTAGTCTTCTTACAACAAGAAAATGGAACATAACAAAAATAAAAACTAGAACTAAAGTATAGATAGGAATCAAATTCAAGTTTTTACAAAATCATTTCAACTTGATCCTAGTTTTAGTGCATTAGCTTGGCTATTTTTAAAATCAAAGGAACAAGACTCAAAAGTTGCTATAGAAACTCCCTGGATTTCCTCAAAATATTAAAGAGATGGCACTAAGGAGACCCCTAAATTTCTTGAAAGTATAAGTTTCGTTCCTCGTCTCTACTACTCTATTCCTATTACATCGCCAAGGTATCCAGAACCCCAAATTATCATAAATAATGTAAAGAGAACTCGTATATCCAGTTTCTTTTTAAGCATCAGGCAAAACTGACCAAAGGTGAGAAAGTAGGGGAGCAAGAGAGACGGAGAGAGAAGTTCCTTACCTTTGGGATCTACTTCACGAGAAATCTTAATTGCATCAGAGGTAGCAAGATCTTGGTTGGCAGGAGAAACTGCCAGAATAATACAGTTAGGCTGCAGCATCGAGAACAAGAAAACTGTTAATACTTTACCTGAAAAAATAATCACATCATTGACAACCAAGATCCAAGTGATCACGTAGAAACCAATAAACATAACTGAAGAAAGCAACGTAAAAGACAAGGATGCGTATAATTTAATTCAAACAAGTCTATTGATTTGACGTTGCCGCCCTGAATTATTATAAACAAATTCCCGTAATAAAGCATTCTTTGAGAAGGTTCTGAACAAGTTCATTGACTACTAAAGCATATTTTTCATTGTGCATGCTATCATGAAGGAAACAAAAAAAGGGGGAAAAAAGAGACCCCAGATTCCAATAGTTAACTTACCTTCTCAATATATGAGCGAACCATGTTTTCAATATCCTGCACAATACTCTCAGCCTGGCCCTCTACAATTATCAGTTAATATAATCTCAATTAATCAATTCGTAGAAACAACATATAAAAGAGATGACAAAACAACACTAAGCGACTTATGGAACAATGGCAACAAGAATATTCATAGTCATTTATAAACCAAATCTGAGCAATGCTAAAACTCACCCACAGCTACTTTTGTAAGCCCAGGAAGATCGATCAATGTTAAGTTCACAACTGTCAATACCAAAGAATCATAAATGAGATACCATAACTAAGAATTAGCCAATACACTCAGCATAAGAGATGATGGAAGAATAAAACTGAATATACGTTTTTAACCAGATAAAAAGATATTGGCATAAGCAGCAATCAAGTACATTACAAGCATTTCTTAGAATTTTGTGGTTTTCATAAAAAAAAATTAGTATCAACAAAAAAGAAGAAAAAAAAGATCATCATCATGGCGTCAACTCAAGATTTCACTTCTTAAGAGTTAATTAAGTGAACCATTTTTCATATAACTCTTACCCCAGATGAAAAGAAAACCACTACATGATTAATTTAGAACACCATTCAAATCAATTATTAATGCTTAAACTCAGTCCAGAATAACTAGACGGTTGATGAAATAGGAACATACTACCATTCAGGAAATTCACGCATAAAACAACAAGGACAATATGAATGACAATGATAATGATACATAACCTGAAATTTCATCTCACCATTAGGAGAATAGATACTAAGATATATTGGTACAGTGGATATTGCTTTGGATCGTCCAGTCTCTCGATCAGTCTCATCGGAAATTTCCTTCCTCACCGCGGCTGCACAAGATACAAGACAAGAGTATATCATCTCATATAGAACAGAAAGAAAAACTAAGTAGATGAATCAAGGAATCAATCTAACTACAAGAAGTGGGATGAACATATATTGGCACTACAATGGGATAGAAGCAACAACGTACACATGCTAACTAGAATATGAAGAAAAATATAAACTACTCCCTAAGACGACATACCAAAATCAGTGAACCTTTTTTTTGGCTGGTGTGCAAATTCTGCATATTCTCTTCCTTCTTCAAGCCTATGAAGCTGTAGAACAAGCGGACGCCGGGTAACAATCCCTGCAGACAAACATTTGCAAAGTTTCTGGAATTCTTGGGATGTAGTGTTCATGAGCAAGTTAAATTCATAGTAGTTAAATATGCAGTGAGGGGAGAAAAGTATTAGTAGTACTAGTTACCAGATCCACGAGGTAAAAAGTCCTTTCCAACAACACTCTCCAGCACAGAAGACTTTCCAGAGCTCTAGAAAATACCAGCGGAGTCAGATGAGGAAATATACCATGCCAAGCAATGAAATAGCAAGTTTTTCCATAATACATAGAACTTGTAATAGGTCGTGTAAGCTATAAAGGAAATTGTGTAACCTATAAGACTATAATAACCAATCTGGATACAAATTCTGTATCTAAACAATATAATATTATAATTTATAAGTGCATAACATAATTTAGTAAATAATAAAAATTAAAAAATGAAATATCAGTACTTCAGCTATTCAATGACCACTTGTAGTAATCTATTATACAAGTTATAGTTTGATCAATACATGGTAGAAGTGGGGCACTCATAACTGGTAAGGACCAGATTAAAAGTTGGAATGCTTAAACAGTTATTTTTTTACTTCACACATATCAACCAATTCATCCTCCTAGAAGACTAGCAATTTGGTTTGAACATCTAACTAAAATATATGAGCAATGCTACCAGCTCAAGCTGATGTTGCTGATGAAGCTCTTATTTAAGTAACAAATTAATGATGAAAGGGAGCTAACTTTTCAATTAAGTTCAACAATATTCTTGATATATTACTGTATATCAATTTATACTAAGTAAGATATCCAATTAAATAAATGATAATGCTCAACTACATACCATAACTAGAAAATACAGGCACAAATTGAAGGACAATGTTTGGCAACTATATATAATAATATTAAGCAAATCTAAAGCACACAGAACCAACTCAGATTCTCAATAACAATTAAGGAGCTTCAAATATCAAATGCATTAAAAAAAATCACAAAACAACAGTTTCAGCTCAAATAAATTGAACTCAAATAATCGAAAACAAAAGGAAATTTGTACCATAATGGAAAATTGCGATTAACAAAAATAAATTAAGAGGAGAGAGATATGACCTGGCCACCGACAACGGCAATAGAAGGTAAAGCGTCCCAGAGAGTGGGCAAAGCGCTCTCTTCGCCGTAATCTCCTAGGGCAGTACATGCTCTTTGTAATCTGTTCACCAATGCTATCAGATTCTCCATCTCTCCGGCGAGTTTGTTCGGATTGGAAACTAGAATTCACGATTGTGCTCTGATAATGATTATTATACTACGGGTTTGTATGATCTCCTGATTGGATTCAAAGTGTTTGTTTATAGATCACAGAGATCTGCCTCCCTTTTCTGAAGAATGCAGAAAGAGTGGAAGGAAGCGTCGAGGAGAAATAGGCCAACGGCCAGCGAAATAAATAATATATTAATATGGGTATCTTTTGTTTTGAATCCGAAGGTCCGAAAGTTTTCAAATACCAACCCGCGTCACCTTTTGAAACTTGTTTTGGTTACTACTTATTTTAAAAATAAATAAGATATATTTCCTTGTTATTATAAAAAGACTAAAAGATAAATTACACCCTAAATTTTATATTATTGTTAATTTTTGCACTCTAAATCAAAAAAGGTATCTAAGTACACCCCAAACTTCAATTTACTTAACAAAAGGCACACTTGAATCACTTAACCGGTCAAAAATGATCGGCTAAGTCACACGTGTGGATCTGGAAAGGTGTTTAAGTCTTTTATGTCCTAAGTAGTGTGAGATGAAGAAGAAGACCATTTCAGTACAGAGTTTCTTCTCATTCTCTCTCCTTACCAACTTCACTTTGTTTTGCTTCTTCTTCCTTCAAGCTGAAAGCATTACCAATGGGCCCCTTACCGACGCCGAAACCCTTTACATCAAGCAACGACAGCTTTTGTATTACAAATACAATCTTCCGATCGTACCGTGGCCGGTATTGACCTCAATCACGACGACATTGCTGGGTATTTGCCTGAGGAACTTGGGCTTTTTCACGGATTTGGCATTGTTTCATATCAATTCCAATTGGTTCTGTGGTACTATTCCCAGGAAGTTCAAGGACTTGAGAATTTTATATGAACTGGACGTCAGTAACAACAGGTTTGTCGGTAAATTCCCTTACTTGGATTACCCAAATTAAAGTTCTTAGATCTCCGATTTAATGAGTTTGAAGGAAAGGTTCACAATTGTCGACACAGAAAAGCAAGTGATCAATTTGCCCAAACGAAGCAGCTATATCATGCATGTTCGATGAAATGCCTGAACGAAATGTATTCACTTGGAATATCATTATTTCGGCATACATTAAAGCTCAGAATTTTACACAAGCACAAGCTCTCTTTAATGCAGCTCCGGTTAAAGATTCAGGCACCTACAATTCTATGTTATCTGGGTATGTAAATTTTGATTGGTGTGAGAGTGAGGCGGTTAAATTGTTTCTTGAAATGCAGTCAGTGAGAGATGAAGCTGAAATTGATGAGTTTACGGTCACTGTAATGCTTAACCTGACGACAAAGTTGTGTATCGTATCTTATGGAAGGCAGTTGCATTCTTTTATGGTGAGAACTGCCAATAATTTAAGTGGGTTTGCTGTGAATGCACTAGTTGACATGTATTCGAAATGTGAGAGTTTTCAAGAAGCGTGTCGAGTGTTTAATGGATGTGATGGTGGAGTTATTGATTTGGTGCCCAGGAATGCAATGGTTGCTGCTTATTGTAGAGAAAGTGAGTTGGAGATGGCCCAAAATTTGTGATTGTGGAGTTATTGATTTGGTGCCCAGGAATGCAATGGTTACTGCTTATTGCAGAGAAGGTGAGTTGGAGATGGCCCAAAATCTTTTTTGGAGAGAACTAGAGTTAAATGATATTGTTTCTTGGAACACTTTAATTTTGGGCTACGCCTAAAATGGGCATGAGAAGGAGGCAATCAAGTTGTTTTGTTGCATGGCTGAGGAAGGATTCAGGTGGAGTCAGCGCACGTTTGTTGGTATTTTGAGTGCTTGCTCTGGTTTAAAGAGTATGAAGTTTGGGAAGGAAGTTCATGCTTGAGTTTTGAAGGAAGGGCTGAATTCAAGAAGTTTCTTCACAAATTCTGTAAGACCCCAAATTATTAATAAATGAAATTTAATTCCTCTATTTATTATTTTGAAATAGTAAGGGTTGATTTGATTAATGTGGTTAATTATGGGTAAAATGCGTAAATATAAGCAGGTGGTTATAAAATATTCATTGTTGTCGGGGAATATTCGTTTGGTCGTGGAATATTCTTGTTGTCAGGGAATATTCGTACGACGGCGCAACCTTGTGTGGGCCCCATAACGGAAAGCGATTGGATGAAGAAAACGACAAAAAATGAGTTATTTATAAATAACGGCGTAGTTGTTACCGTTAATACTGTTAGAATACCTGGTGGTTAAAACACAGTAATACGCGTTGTTGCACAGTAGCACACGGTATTGCACCAATTATTGATTTTTACGTAAGAAGGCATTACTCAATAATTGTTACAATAATTACTGTGACGCCCCCAAAATAGGTATACAACATCCATTTTGAGTCGCCAAATACATGGTACAGAAAGCAAACTACAACTTCAATAATACAATTGTCGTGCAAAATACGACAACACATACTGTGAGTTTAAATACAAATATTGTCTTTTGGACAATATCCACACTCAAATAAATCCTCATTACAATTATTCAAACACTATTTTACAGAAATAGTGAAGACTGCTAAAACATCTTTCTAGAACCATCACTCCATACCCCGACTAGATCCTGCTATGTTCTTACCTCCTGAGAAGAAAAATGGAACAAAAAGGAAAAGGGTGAGCTCAACTAGCCCAGAAAAAATATTATGACTAAGATAATATACAACAAATTATCGTTAGTCTTCAACAGGGAAAAATCTGATAGAATATAATCGACAACAAGTTTTAGATCAACAACTGCAGCGGAAACAGCAAACCATTAGAAGAGTCAAGTAGAGAAAGAATTCTACTATCTTCTAAGATTTAAAAGTCCATCATCAATATTTTATCCCTGTAACATCAATTAATAATCATCTTTATCCAAATATTCATCTTTGCACTACAGGCCAAAGATATTCATTTGTATCACATGTCAGTAATGTTCATCTCAACACCTGTTCATCTTTACACTACAGGCCAAAGATATTCATCAAGTAATCATACATCTTTGCACTACAGGCCAAAGATATTCAGTAATATCATCATTTAGGACTGAGGATGATGAAAAATATCTTAAAGAGAACGAATCCAGTGAGACAGAAGGGCAAATATTAGGGATTCGTATAACAGTTTATCCAAGATCAATAATACTTCATAATAATCAATTGTGAAGCAGAATTCAAAAATAAAGATCAAAACATGGATACAATCAAAGATAGTAACCATAATAGACATCTTGGACAAAAAGAGAAAATTTTATTTTTCGGTGAATAGTGTCGTATTCGTGAATAGTACCGTATACGTGAATAGTGCCGTATACGTGAATAGTAATTCCGACACAAAAAGTTCCAAATTTGATAAAAACTCATATCAATATTTCAACATAATGATATTGAAGAAAATAATATCATTTAAGAAGAAAATAATATCCCTTACCTCAAAATATCAGTACTTCTGGTCGGAATACCGGTATAAGGCTGAAAGAAACTTGCTCTGATGAATAGAAACTCTCAAAGTATCTAAATACTCACAAAATACACTCAATAATCTAGAGAGAGAAAGAGAGAAAACTTGTTTCTGGTGTGATTTTCAATTCTAACTTAGCCCTCTATTTATAGAAAAATGTTAGCACGCCGAAGCAGACTTAACCTGCAACCTGATGACTTTACCTGCTACTATTCCCACCCACCACATTTGAATAAAAATCTCAGCACATTTCTTCACCAACCAATAGTGGGGCCCACCAATTCTAGAATTTTCTATCAAAATAATTAACTCCGAAAATTCAACAATTTCTGAACCAGTCATCTCGTAAAATTCATAATAAATCATACGTTCATTTTTAACGGTTCAAAATTTGTGGACATATACTCAACTTATATATGTATAACATATCCAAAAATTACCACGATCCAACGGTCGGATTAAAAATTATAATCCCCGCAAAATATCTCAAAAATCCTGATTTTTAATACCTCCATTCCGACAAAAATACTGATAAAAACCTCAACATTAACTCCTTCATTTTTAACCACAAAAATATATCCCTCATTTATATCCACATAAAATAATTATTTCCTTATCATATGAATCAATAATTAATTATTCACAAATAATATTACATAATCACATTTATGACAACCAGGCCGTTCCCAGGAAAGAGGGGGCTTTCCAATAAGGATTTCTCCTTACTGGCGCGCAATTAGATGACCAAACCTCTCCTTAGACAGAACTTTCTAGACATTACCAATAATATTATCTAATAATATTATTCAAATAATATGAATTATTGATCTGATAATGGAAAATACTGTGCATCAACAATTATTGAAACAACAATAATATAAAATATCAACGCAGCAATTATTGAATCAATAAAATAAAATATTGAACAATAACTACTATAAAAATTATTGAGTAGTGCCTTCTTACGTAAGAATCAATAATTGGTGCAATACCATGTGCTACTGTATTTTAACCACCGGGTATTCCAACAGTATTAACGGTAACAACTACGCCGTTATTTATAAATAACTTATACTTGTCGTTTTCTTCATCCAATCGCTTTCTGTTATGGGGCCCACACAAGGCTGCGCCGTCGTACGAATATTCCCCGACAGCAAGAATATTCCACGACCAAACGAATATTCCCCGATAAAATGAATATTTTATAACCACTTGCTTATTTTACAAAATTTGCACATTTCACCCATAACCAAAGTATTATATCAAATTAACCCCTTATTATTCACAATAATATTTAGAGAAAATTTGATTTTATTCATTAATAAGTTGGGGTCTTACAACCTCCCCTCCTTATGAAATTTCATCCTCGAAATTGACGTACGTACCTGATGTTTCAAAAAGGTGAGGATACCTCGCTTTCATTTCTGATTCCAACTCCCAGGTCATTTCTTCAATAGCATGGTTTCTCCACAAAACTTTAACTTGTGGTATAACCTTCGTGCGCAGGACATGCTCTTTCCTATCCAAGATCTTAACAGGTACCTCCTCGTACGTTAAATCTTCTGCTATCTCGTCTGGTTCTAACTCAATAATGTGGTTCGGGTCTTTAACATATTTACGAAGCATAGATATGTGAAAAATATTATGAACACGAGACATGCTTGGAGGTAATGCGAGTCTATATGCCACATTTCCTATTCGCTCAAGAATCTCAAATAGACCAACAAATCTTGGATTGAGCTTTCCCCTCTTCCCAAATCTTGTAACTCCCTTCCATGGTGCAACACGTAATAATACATGATCCCCAATATTAAATTACACGTCCTTCCGATGAAGATCCGCATAACTCTTTTGTCGATCATGTGCCGTTTGTATACGTTGTCGAATCGTTTGGATCTTCTCTGTAGTAATGCGTACCAACTCTGGTCCCAATAATGTTGCTTCACCCACCTCGTCCCAGCATACTGGAGAACGACATTTTCTTCCATACAACACCTCGAATGGAGCCACACCTATGCTCGCCTGATAACTGTTGTTGTAGGAAAATTTCACCAATGGTAGGTACTTATCCCAACTCCCTTTGAGATCTAGGACACAAAGTCTTAATAGATCTTCAAGAGTTTGAATAGTCCTCTCTGATTGTCCGTCCGTTTGAGGATGGTATGCCGAACTGAATCGTAAATCCGTGCCTATAGCTTTCTGCAAGCTAACCCAAAATCGTGAAGTGAATCTTGGGTCACGATCCGAAACTATGGATACAGGCATGCCATGCAATCTCATAATCTCGTTCACGTACATACTAGCAAGACGTTCAAGGGAATAAGTCTCACGTATCGGCAAGAAATAAGCGAACTTGGTTAATCTATCAACAATAACCCAAATCGCATTTATGCCTTGAGAAACCTTGGGAAGACCCGTAACAAAATCCATAGTAATGTGTTCCCACTTCCATTTCGGAATCTCAAGTGGTTGCAATGGACCCTTTGGTACTTGATGCTCCACTTTTACACGTTGACAAGTTAAACATCTCGAGATAAACTCCGTAATCTCTCTTTTCATATTGCTCCACCAAAATGTATGTCGAAGATCGTGATACATTTTGGTACTCCCAGGATGGATTGCAAACGGTGTGTTGTGTGCCTCCATCATTATTCTATGCTTCAAGTCAAAATCGTTTGGAACACAAAGTCTGGAGTTGACTCGAAGTATTCCTTCTTCATCGATTCTTGCTTCTGAAATAGCACCTTCTTACACTTTCTTCTTCATACGCATCAGCTCCATGTCCGTAGCTTGAGCAGCTTTAACTTTATCGATTAAAGTCAGTTCTACTCGTATATTTGATATCATCATGTGGGTACTTGGAGCCTTCATCTCTATCTCCATCCTTTGCAAGTCATACAAAATGGGCCTTTGTGTTAACAACATTGCACTCGTACCCGCATATGATATTCTACTCAATGCGTCAGCTACTACGTTTGTTTTTCCAGGATGATATTGGATGGTATTATCGTAATCTTTCAACAGCTCGAGCCAACGTCGCTGCCGCATGTTGAGTTCCTTTTGGGTGAAGAAATACTTGAGGCTTTTATGATCTGTATAGATCTCCACTTTCTCCCCATACAGGTAGTGTCTCCAGATCTTCAACGCAAAAACGACTGCTGCCAACTCCAAATCATGAGTAGGATAATTCCTCTCATATTCTTTGAGTTGTCGTGAGGCATAGGCTATGACTTTCCCATGTTGCATGAGAACACATCCTAACCCTTTGCCTGAAGCATCGCTGTAGATAACAAATCCATCCGAACCAGATGGTATTGTCAGAACAGGTGCCGAAATGAGTCTCTTCTTGAGTTCTTGGAAACTCTTCTCACATTCCTCACTCCATACAAATTTTGTATCTTTCCGAGTCAGCTGAGTTAACGGAGTAGCGATTCGAGAAAATCCTTCCATAAATTTTCGATAATAACCAGCTAAGCCTAGAAAGCTACGTACTTCGGTTACCGACTTCGGTTGCTCCCAACTTTGTATGGCTTCAATCTTCGCCGGGTCGACAGATACTCCATATTTTGACACCACGTGCCCAAGGAATGCTACTTCCTCAAGCCAGAACTCGCATTTCTTCAATTTGGCATATAGCTTATTTTCACGAAGCCTTTGCAGTACCAGCTTCAAATGGCGCTCATGATCTTCACGGCTTTTGGAATAGATGAGAATGTCATCAATAAAGACAACAACGAACTGATCTAAATATTCTTTGAATACACGGTTCATCATATCCATGAAGGCAGCAGGAGCATTAGTCAATCCAAAAGACATGACTAAGAATTCATAATGCCCGTACCGAGTTCTGAAGGTAGTCTTTAGAATATCCTCAGTTTTAATCTTCAGCTGATGATATCCAGAACGAAGGTCGATCTTTGAAAAGAATTGTGTTCCTTGTAACTGGTCGAACAGGTCATCAATGCGAAGTAGCGGATACCTATTCTTGATGGTGACATGGTTTAATTCTCGATAGTCAATACAAAGTCGCATACTCCCGTCTTTCTTCTTTACGAATAAAACAGGAGCACCCCAAGGAGACGTACTAGGACGAATAAAACCGATGTTCAACAACTCCTGTAGTTGGACTTTTAACTCCTGAAGTTCAATAGGAGCCATTCGATATGGAGTTTTAGAAATGGGCTTTGTACCGAGTTCAAGGTCAATAAAGAATTCAACTTCACGTTCTGGGGGTAGACCAGGAAGTTCTTCAGGAAATACATCGGGAAATTCTCTAACAATAGAAATATTATTCAAATCTGACTTGTCTTTGTTCAAATCCATAACATGGGCTAAGAAAGCTTGACATCCGTTTTTCAATAAACGAATAGCTTTGTGGCTTGATATGACAGTGACTGATTTTAGTGGTTTAGTAGTTTGAATTCGTATGACAGGTTGGTTAGGAATATGAAAACTAACAACCTTACGAAAATAATTAATTTTAGCATGATGAGTGGTTAACCATTCAATTCCTAAAATCACATCAAAAGCAAGTATCTTTAAAGAGATAAGATCAACATGTAATGTGATAGTGCCAACTTGGATCATGCAAGATTTATAAACTATAGATGTAACGAAGGTTTCACCCAACGGAGTTTCAACAGATAAGTTAAAGTCCAATTTCTCCGGAGTCAAGTTTAAACGTTGAGCACAAGTAGGAGAGATAAAAGAATGGGTAGAACCGGTATCTAGTAAAGTATAAACTTCGCAAGAATTCAAGATTAGCTTACCCGTGATCACCTCGTTCGGGTTTCTCGCGTTTTGGCCAGTCACGACAAACGCCCTTCCAGGAACCGCTGATTTCGACTTTTATCGGGGAATATTCGTTTGGTCGTGGAATATTCTTGCTGTTGGAGAATATTCGTACGACGGCGCAGCCTTGTGTGGGCCCCACAACGGAAAGCGATTGGATGAAGAAAACGACAAGTATAAGTTGTTTATAAATAACGGCGTAGTTGTTACCGTTAATACTGTTGGAATACCCGGTGGTTAAAATACAGTAGCACACGGTATTGCACCAATTATTGATTCTTACGTAAGAAGGCACTACTCAATAATTGTTACAGTAGTTATTATTCAATATTTTATTTTATTGATTCAATAATTGCTGCGTTGATATTTTATATTATTGTTGTTTCAATAATTGTTGCTGCACAGTATTTTCATTTATCAGATCAATAATTCATATTATTTGAATAATATTATTAGATAACTTTATTGGCAATGTCTAGAAAGTTCTGTCTAAGGAGAGGTTTGGTCATCTAATTGCGCGCCAATAAGGAGAAATCCTTATTGGAAAGCCCCCTCTTTCCTGGGAACGGCCTGGTTGTCATAAATGTGATTCTGTAATATTATTTGTGAATAATTAATTATTGATTCATATGATAAGGAAATAATTATTTTATGTGGATATAAATGAGGGTTATATTTTTGTGGTTAAAAATGAAGGAGTTAATGTTGAGGTTTTTATCAGTATTTTTGTCGGAATAGAGGTATTAAAAATCAAGGTTTTTGAGATATTTTGCGGGGGTTATAGTTTTTAATTCGACCGTTGGATCGTGGTAATTTTTGGATATGTTATACATATATAAGTTGAGTATATGTCCACAAATTTTGAACCATTAAAAATGAACGTATGATTTATTATGAATTTTACGAGATGACTGGTTCAGAAATTGTTGAATTTTCGGAGTTAATCATTTTGGTAGAAAATTCTAAAATTGGTAGGCCCCACTCTTGGTTGGTAAAGAAATGTGCTGAGATTTTTATTCAAATATGGTGGGTGGAAATAGTAGCAGGTAAAGCCATCAGGTTGCAGGTTAAGTCTGCTTTGGCGTGCTTACATTTTTCTATAAATAGAGGGCTAAGTTAGAATTGAAAATCACACCAGAAACAAGTTTTCTCTCTTTCTCTCTCTAGATTATTGAGTGTATTTTGTGAGTATTTAGATACTTTGAGAGTTTCTATTCATCAGAGCAAGTTTCTTTCAGCCTTATACCGGTATTCCAACCAGAAGTACTGATATTTTGAGGTAAGAGATATTATTTTCTTCTTAAATGATATTATTTTCTTCAATATCATTATGTTGAAATATTGATATGAGTTTTTATCAAATTTAGAACTTTTTGTGTCGGGATTACTATTCACGTATACGGCACTATTCACGTATACGGTACTATTCACGAATACGACACTATTCACTGAAAAATAAAATTTTCTCTTTTTGTTCAAGATGTCTATTATGGTTACTATCTTTGATTGTATCCATGTTTTGATCTTTATTTTTGAATTCTGCTTCACAATTGATTATTATGAAGTATTATTGATCTTGGATAAACTTGTAAGACCCCGAATTTTATGAAATAAAAGTATTCAATTTTTTTTATAATTACAATTCAGTAAATGGTTAAATTGATAAAAGTTTAAAGTTATGAGTGAAATATGATTTTTTTCTCAAAATAAGCAAGTGGTTATAAAATAATCATTGTTGTCGGGGAATATTCGTTTGGTCGTGAAATATTCTTTCTGTCGGGGAATATTCGTACGACGGCGCAGCCATTTGTGGGCCCCATAACAGAATAATTGTCGGGTGAAGAAAACGACAAATTTGAGTTTTTACAAATAACGACGTAGTTGTTACCGTTAACACTGTTGGAATACCCGATGGTTAAAATACAGTAATACGCGTTATTGCACAGTAGCACACGGTATTGCACAGTATTTTTGAAATTATTGATTCTTACGTAAGAAGGCACTACTCAATAATTGTTACAGTAATTACTGTTCAATATTTTATTTTATTGATTCAATAATTGCTACGTTAAAATTTTATATTATTGTTGTTCAATAATTGTCACTGCACAGTATTTCCCATTATCAGATCAATAATTCATATTATTTGAATAATATTATTAGATAACATTATTGGTAATGTCTAGAAAGTTCTGTCTAAGGAGAGGTTTGGTCACCTAATTGCCCGCCAGTAAGGAGAAATCCTTATTGGAAAGCCCCCTCTTTCCTGGGAACGGCCTGGTTGTCATAAATGTGATTCTGTAATATTATTTGTGAATAATTAAATATTGATTCATATGATAAGAAAATATTTATTTTATGTGGATATAAATGAGGGATATATTTTTGTGGTTAAAAAATGAAGGAGTTAATGTTGAGATTTTTATCCGTATTTTTGTCGGAATGGAGGTATTAAAAATCAGGGTTTTTGAGATATTTTGCGGGGGTTATAATTTTTAATCCGACCGTTAGATCGTGGTAATTTTTGGATATGTTATACATATATAAGTTGAGTATATGTCCACAAATTTTGAACCGTTAAAAATGAACGTATGATTTGTTATGAATTTTACGAGATGACTGGTTCAGAAATTATTGAATTTTTGGAGTTAGTCATTTTGGTAGAAAATTCTAGAATTGGTGGGCCCCACTTGTGGTTAGTGAAGAAATGTGCTGAATTATATTTCAAATGTGGTGGGTGGGAATAGTAGCAGGTAAAGCCATCAGGTTGCAGGTCAAACCTACCAAAATTTTCCTATAAATAGAGGGCTAAGTTAGAATTGAAAATCACACCAGAAACATAAGCTTTCTCTCTTTCTCTCTCTATATTATGAAGCATATTTTGTGAGTTTTTAGATACTTGGTGAGTTGCTATTCATCAGTGCAAGTTTTCTTCAGCATCATATCCGATATCCAGTCAGAAGTACTGCTCTTTTGAGGTAAGGGATATTAAGGGATTTTAAGGGTTGTTATGATTTTCAGTTTCGTAATTTTTCTGATCTTCAAAAATTCTGGAAAAATTTGAAATGATATTTTGATGAGTTTTCTTGATTGTGTCCAAAAATGGTAATTTTTGGATGTATAGATTGAGAGTTATGAATTTTATGAGAAAAGACTATTTTAGAAGTAACAGCTTATAATTCCTTGTGGTTAACTCCAAAATTGATGAAATTTTTATTGGGAGTACATGTATATGATAGAAGTATACTCTGTAAATTTCAGAATTTTTAGACAAAAGTACAATTTTTGATAAATGTCTAAATATTTGGCTATTTTGGCCATATGAAAAATAGTAAATGACTTTTAAAAATTCAGAGAAAAATATATGTTCACTATGGGACTATATTATGCTAAATTCCAGAAAAGAAATATTTTTGGAACTGATTTGGTATTTTTCATAAAAATGGTATAGTTATGAGTAAATGAATTAAATATGTTTTGTGAAGAAAGAAAATTGGAAAATAGGATTTTATGGCTTGAGAATCCTATATATGAGGTATATGCAGATTTTTGATGAGGGTTTTGGTTATTGATGATGAAATCTTAAGAGTTGACATTTTATGATGATTAAATGCATTAATTAGTAAAGTGTAAACAATTTAAATAAATTGTTTATAAGCTTAAGAATATTATTCTTTCAATATCATTATACCGAAATATTGGTATGTATATTATTGTGGAATTTTTACCTTTTTCATGTCGGGGTTACTATTCATGAGTTACTATTCTTGAGTTACTATTCACGAGTTACTATTCATGAGTTACTATTCACGAGTTACTATTCACGACAAAATTAGTTTCTTTTTCTGACCAGATTATAGTTGGTTTATGAATATTACTCTTGAGATTAAATCTATATGTTGATTATATTGATTTTATTATCATATATAACATTTTTATAACCTTGATATTAAAATTCTCTTTTGCTTGAGTGTAAAGATGGGTAAATTATTGGTATGATCATGACTATGGGTTCTCTTTGGCCAGTAGTGCAAAGTTGAATTGTTGACTGGTATGATCATGACCATTGAATTTATAAGTGAATATCTTTAGCTTAAGTGCAAAGGTGAATTGATCAACATGGTTATAATTATTGTTTATATAAATTCTGAAATGATTATATATTTCTTTGAGATATTAATATATTTGGCCTGTAGTGCAAATATGAACTGTTGATGAATATATTTGGCCGTAGTGCAAAGATGAACTGTTGATGAATATCTTTGGCCTGTAGTGCAAAGATGATATGTTGTTGAATATCTTTGGCCTGTAGTGCAAAGATGAACTGTTGTTGAATATCTTTGGCCTGTAGTGCAAAGATGGTTTGTTGATGAATATCTTTGGCCCGTAGTGCAAAGATGAATATTTGGATAAAGATGATTATTAATTGATATTACTGGGATAAAATATTGATGATGGACTTTTAAATCTTAGAAGATAGTAGAATTCTTTCTCTACTTGACTCTTCTAATGGTTTGCTGTTTCCGCTGCAGTTGTTGATCTAAAACTTGTTGTCGATTATATTCTATCAGATTTTTCCCTGTTGAAGACTAACGATAATTTGTTGTATATTATCTTAGTCATAATATTCTTTACTGGGCTAGTTGAGCTCACCCTTTTCCTTTTTGTTCCATTTTTCTTCTCAGGAGGTGAGAACATAGCAGGATCTAGTCGGGATATGGAGTGATGGTTCTAGAAAGATGTTTTAGCAGTCCTCACTATTTCTGTAAAATAGTGTTTGAATAATGGTAATGAGGATTTATTTGAGTGTGGATATTATCCAGAAGACAATATTTGTATTTAAACTCACAGTATGTGTTGTCGTATTTTGCACGATAATTATATTATTGAAGTTGTAGTTTGCTTTCTGTACCATGTATTTGGCGACTCAGAATGGGTGTTGTATACCTATTTTGGGGTCGTCACAGTCCTCACTATTTTGTAAAACAGTGTATCAATAAGTATAATGAGGACTTAATTGTAACGCCCCCAAAATAGGTCCATTCCACCGAACCCATTCTGAGTCGCCAAATATATGGTACATAAAATAACTACAACTTTATTATTACAATTGTCATGCAAAATACGACAACACATATACTGTGAGTTTAAATACAAATATTATCATCTAGACAGTATTCATACTCAATTAAGTCCTTATTATACTTATTGATACACTATTTTACAAAATAGTGAGGACTACTAAAACATCTGTCTTGAACCATCATTCCACACCCCGACTAGTACTCGCTACATTCTCGCCTCCTGAGAAGAAAAATGGAACAACAAGGAAAAGGGTGAGCTCAACTAGCCCAGTAAAGAACATTATGACTAAGATAATATAAAACAAATTATCGTTAGTATTCAACAGGAAAAAATTTAATAGAATACAATAGACAACAAGTTTTAAATCAATATTCGCAGCGGAAAATAATAATTCATAGAAGAGTTACGTAGAGAATGAAATCTACGATTATCTATGAATTTAAAAGTCCATCATCAACATTTTATCCCTGGAACATCAATCAATAAATATCTGGAATCAAATAGTCATCTTTGCACTACAGGCCAAAGATATTCATCAGTTGGTCATGTTCATCTCAACACCTGTTCATCTTTGCACTACGGGCCAAATATATTCATCAGAAATCATTCATCTTTGCACTACAGGCCAAAGATATTCAGTTATATCATCATTTAAGACTGAGGATGATGAAAAATATTTTAAAAGAAACGAATCCAGTGAAACAAAATAATAAATATTAAGGATTTGTATTTCAGCTATTCCATGTCTAAAAATACCTCATAAATAATCATAGTGGAGTAAAATTCAAGAATGATTAAAACATGGACACAATCAAAGCTAGTATCCAGAATAGATATTTTGGACGAAAAGAAGAAAATTTCATTTTTCGGTGAATAGTAACTCGTGAATAGTAACCCCGACATGAAAAAGTTTCAAATTTGATAAAAACTCCAACCAATATTTTGGCATAATGATATTGAAGAATAATATCATTTTCGAATAAAATAACATCCCTTACCTTGGAAAGACGGTACTTTTGATTGGAATACTAGATATAGTGCTGAAGGAAACTTGCACCGTATAGCAACACTCAAAGTATCAAATACTCACAAGAATACGCTCGATATAGAGAGAGAAATAGAGAGAAACTTGTGTTTCTGGTGTGATTTTCAATTCTAACCTAAGCACCCTATTTATAGGAAAATGCTTAGAACACCAAAGCAGAAAATTTAATATAATATTAATATATTTATCAAATTTTCCTTAGCCCACCTCTAGACATCTGATCTTAGCCCATTTATATCACATGTTAGCCCACTTAAATGCCAAAAAATATTTTTCTTCAAAATAATAAATAAAACTTCCAAAAATTAATTATTTCGGAACTTCAGAACTTCAATAATTCATAATAAATAGCCCTTTTATCAGAAAATTCGAATCTCGCGAGTTTTTATAGGAATTTCAATTCTCTACAACTTTACAGAAGAAAGTTTTTCCAAATTCCAAATAGAAATTGACCGAAATCCATAAACGGGTGATTTTACAGTCAATAATAAATTTTCGGTCAAGAATTGTGTCTACCAACACACAAAACATGTGTTAATCATTTAATGCCACAAAAATACTCTTCCTCCTCATATACTCATATATCCCACATTCATTGTAAAAATATCACCATCAATATATTATTAAAATAATATATTTAAATGAATTATTTTATCAAAAAAAGATAAAATATTAATTTTCAACAATTGTCACATTAAAAATTTTCTCCATAAAATTAATATTTTTCTCATCATATAAATCAATAATTATACACAAATAATATTACAGAATCACAGTACTGGCAACCAGGCCGTTCCCAGGAAAGAGGAGGCTTTCCAATAAGGATCTCTCCTTACTGGCACGCAATTAGATGATCAAACCTCTCCTTAGACAGAAATTTCTAGACATTGTCAATAATGTTATCTAATAATATTATTCAGATAATATGAATTATTGTTCCGATAATAGAAAATACTGTGTAGTGACAATTATTAAAACAACAGTAATATAAAATATCAACGCAGAAATTATTGAATCAATAAAATATAATATTAAATAGTAATTACTGTAATAATTATTGAGTAATGCCTTCTTACGTAAGAATCAATAATTGGTGTAATACCGTGTGTTACTGTGCAACAACGCGTATTACTGTGTTTTAACCACCGGGTATTCCAACAGTATTAACGATAACAACTACGCCGCTATTTATAAATAACTTGTTTTTGTCGTTTTGTTCATCCAATCGCTTTCCGTTATGGGGTCCACACAAGGCTGCGCCGTCGTACGAATTTTCTCCGACAGTAAGAATATTCCACGACCAAGCAAATATTCCCCGACAACAATGAATATTTTATAACCACTTGCTTATTTAAAATATTTGCGCATTTTACCCATAACTAACCACATTAATCAAATCAACCCTTACTATTTCAGAATAATAAATAGAAAAAATTAAATTTCATTTATTAATAATTTGGGGTCTTACATTAATTGAGTATGAATACTGTCTAGATGACAATATTTGTATTTAAACTCACAGTATATGTGTTGTCGTATTTTGTACGACAATTGTAATCATAAAGTTGTAGTTATTTTCTGTACCATGTATTTGGCGACTCAGAATGGGTTGGATGGATTGGACCTATTTTGGGGGCGTCACAAATTCCAAATGCCCAAACGAAGCAGCTATATCATGCATGTGTAAGGACATTTTTGCTGATCCTGGTGAGGGCACTTTAATATTGTTCTCCAAAGTTAGTCCCATTAATCTTGTTCTACAAAGTTAGTCCTGCTGCTAAAGTTGGTATTTAACTTGCCACAGCTCAGCTCTTTCACTATACATACCCCACAATTATATCTAGTAAATGGGGAGACGCCTACTGTACGATGAAGGTGCAAATTCTGTAACTCCACATGGTTTGCAACTAGCAATTCTGTATCAGGACCCTACTCACAAGAGCTACTCTGAGGGGACGGTACAGTTCCATACTTAGGAGAGACAATTTAGCATCGGGGTTACTCAAAATTCTTATTTTCTGGGTTACTCAAAAGATATTAATTTAGGAACAAAAAACAGAACACACCACTCTCTCCTTCTCTTCGTCTTCATACACATACCACTCTTTCTATTTTCTCTCTCCAAAATCACTCTCACTCTTCTTCACTCTTTAAATCAAAATCAAAATCCCTAAAAAATTGATATAAGATATGAAGAATTTAGATTTTGAGGTAACCCAATTGACTGATTGTTTCGAGCACGCAAGAATTTTAGTGATCATAGGTTTTGCTTTACGCCATTGATGATGAAGTTTGCAGTTCAGGGCAATTTTCGAATTTGGAGAGAGAAAGAGGGAGTTGCTAATTTTGGTAACTTACAATATACTTCAGGACATTGTTTGTTTGGTGTAGAGTGGAAGGTCTGAGGTTGGAAATGGAGAACTACCAACTTTACCCCTATGTTATAAACATTACAGCCTTAGCCGGTTACTTTTGACCGGTTAAGTGATTCAAGTGTGTCTTTTGTTAAGTAAATTGAAGTTTGGGGTGTACTTAGACACTTTTTTCGGTTTAGGGTGCAAAACTCAACAGTGTTATAAACTTTGGGGTACAATTTGTCTTTTAGTCTTATAAAAAAAATCTTATTTATAAATACTAAAAAAATCTTATTTATTTTTAAAGTAATGAATTTTTATCTAAATAGTAATTATATAATAAAAATATTATGGTAAAACCTTGATAATATTATGCCATTTTGTACTCCTATTAACTGAAAGATGAACTCTTTGTAATTTTCTTTTCAAAAAGGTATCTTTTTTGGGTTTTTTTGTAGACATCTGGATTTGCTTTGGAAAGATGTTTTGTTTGTTTTTTTTAATGTCAAAAGCTTCCCATATTTTTACCCTCCAACACGAGCTTGTAAGTCAAGTACGAAACGGGCTTTGTCTATGAAACAGAGTGACATTATATTGCTTGCTTATGACAAATCATTAAACACCAAATAATAGATATTTTAATATGATAATAATATTATGTTCTGGGTTGATCACATAAGGTAATCAATTAACGAGTGAAGACGGTAGGCAAAACAGTGTCATTGTCGTCTTAGAAACTGTTCGGGAGTGTTTCACCAATCCTCTGTTGGGCTGAAGGCCTGGACCGGAACCAAGGAGGTCGAGCTCATATGTTCGGATATAGGAGGTCGAGCTCATATGTTCGGGGTCGGGTACCCGAGCCGAATAGGGCGGGGCCCGGTTGTCATCGTGAGGGTCGAGATCTGGTCTTTGCGTATTCTAGGCCGAGGCCCAGGCCGGTGTTTATGCTTGGCTGTTGGGTTGAGCCTAAACATGTGAGCAGCCCACATGCAGAGTTGGAGTGACAAGGAGTTTACGTGATTAAGGGTACTAACCCTAATCATATGCTAACAAGGCAACTCCAAAGGTAGTGTTGAAAAGGGATTTCACTTGCACCTTTTAAGGAGATTCTGTTGGACCCAAATATGGTAACTAACATATTTAGGAGTCCTACTCTAATTCGGAGAAGGATACCAAGGTGGTGGGAGCTCTATAAATACAAGGCCAATGTTACAATTAACAGGTAATATCTACTTTGAGCACTAAGCACATAACCTCCATTGTTAAACCTTGTAAACGGCCTGCACTTATTCTCACACCGGAGCTATCCCCCGGTGGCATGGCCGTCAAGCTTCTGTGTGATCTGTTATTGTGCAGGTTTCAGCGCGTGGATTCTGTGATTGGACGCGCAGACGAAACTTGGCGTTAACATTGGCGCTAGAAGGAGGGCCTTTAGTGCTTCTTTGCAATCACAAATACCCTTTTTCAGCAGCAGATCATGGCGAGTAAGGATAACATCGCTGTCTCAGAAAGGGCCAAGACCCAGCAGTCTCACCAGACCACGCAGGTGAGGGGGTCGGTGAAGGACCGACTGGGGTCTAAAGTCCGGGAGGTGGAAGAGATACCGGGTCATGATCTTCGGCGGAAGCTCTTCCACGAGAGTCAACACACCCCTCATCAAGCGAGTCAGGCCGACGAGAGACACTCTCAAGCCCTCGTGAGGCAAGACAGAGGAGCGGGTAGCCGAGACCAACGAGAGTTTCTCCTGCAGAAGAAACTGGAGCAGAACAAAGATGCCATGTTGGCACTCCGGCTGCAGCAGGAGGAATTAGAGAAACAGATGGCCAACATGGCCGGAGACCAAGAAACGTGTTCCAAAAGGCGTAGGAGTCGAAGTCGATCTCGATCACCTCGACGGGGAGAGGCAAGAAGAGAACAGAACAGGCACATGAGTCGCTCTCGGGACGGAAGGGGCAGAAGAAGGAGTCATTCGGCCGAGCGCCGATCAGAACACCGAGGCAGGTCGAGGCAAACGGAGAGGGAAGCGTCTCCTGACTATGGGAGGGACAAACCCCGATCGTCCCCTCATAAGGAAGGATCTGACCCCCTTACCCGAAGAGTGGCTGAACTAGAGAAACTGCTAGGGGCAAAAAACTCGACACGGATATCTTCGGCATGCTTAGGATCTCTCTTTTCGCCCGAAATCAACCGGGTGATAGCCGATCCAAAGAAGAAGATGCCCCCGATGGAGACATATGATGGATTGGGAGATCCCTACGACCATTCGGATGGGTATGATCGGCTGATGTCGTACTATGGGCATTCAGATGCAGCCAAATGCCACATGTTTGCTACAACCCTTAAGAAGAGTGCCAGGGAGTGGATGAGGACCTTGGCGGCAGGATCAATAGGGTCATGGAATGACCTTCGAGAAAAGTTTTATGCTCGGTTCGGAAGCAATCGAAGACGAGGAAAGATCACAGCGTCCCTCATGCAGGTCCGACAAAGATCCGACGAGACCCTAGGCCAGTATGTGAAAAGATTTCGGGAGGCAGTGGGATCGGTAGCAGAGTTGAATTCCCCTCAAGCCCTGGGATTATTTACAACCGGCTTAGACATTGGGAGATCGAAGAAGCTGGTGAAGGATTTACTGATCAACCCTCCGACAGATCTGACCGAAGCTTTCCATTGGGCAGAAGGGTTTATCGCTGTAGAAGAAGCTTTAGGCAATTTCAGACCACACTCCCAGTCTTATGAGAAGTCTAAGGACAGAGAAAAATCAAATTATCAGCATTCGGACAACAACCAGTGGAAATCAGACCGAGCAGAGAAGAAAAGCTATAACGGCGGCGGGCCCGGAAGTAACCGACCCCCACTGCCCAATCGCAATGTCAGCAAGGTCTATACCCCCCTTACCACGAATCGTTCGAAGATTTTGGAGGAAATAAAGAACCAACCCTTCTACGAGCCGTGCCCGAGGCGAACCAAACCTGGAAGGAGGGGTCGGGACAAGTATTGCGAATACCATCAAAGTACCGGGCACTCGACTGAGGCATGCACCAACCTGATGGATATGATAGAGAAAAATGTCCAAAACGGACAACTGATACAATATGTAGCGGGTCGGGGAAATGCAGTGGTGCCCAGAGAAGAGACTACAGATCAGGTCCTGGATACTCAGACCCCACAGAACCCTCCAGCCCGAGGCATAGTTGATGTCATTTTGGGGGGTTCCTTTGGACGGGTATCGGGAAGAAAAAGAAATGGACATTTGGGAACAGTGTTATCTGTTACAGGGTCAACTCCTAGAAAGGATCGGGAATATCCGGGAACGTCTATCTCATTCATGGACGAGGATTACCCGACGGATCTCATCGAGCCACATGACGGTGCATTGGTAATAACGGCTCAGGTTGGGACAGTGGATATGAAGAGAATGATGATAGACAACGGGTCTTCGGTCGACATCCTATATACTCATGCCTATCAGAGGTTAGACCTACAAGGAAAGAAGATAGATTTGGGAGAAGAATGACCCTTGTACGGATTTAGTGGAGATCCGGTGTATGTGTCGGGCACCATCGAAATGCCAGTTAAGTTCGGCACAGCACCCAATCAAGTCGAAATAATGGTCAGATTCTATGTCGTCCAAGTAGACTCGGCATACAACGCGATCCTCGGAAGGCCTACCTTGGCAGCCCTGCAAGCAGTAACATCGATACCCCATTTTAAAATCAAGTTTCCAACACCGAACGGGATCAGGGAGGTAAAAGGAGACTTAGATATAACCCGAAGGTGTTACCAGAACAGCTTGATTTCTTCAGGGGTCGGGGTCAGCAAACGGAAACAGACAATGGTAATTAAGATCGAACCATTCACCGAGGGGAGCACAGAGCCACTTGCACTTCCGGCCGAAGAAACTGAAGATGTAGAGTTAGTGCCAGGAAAAAAAGAAAAGTTGATCAAAATCGGTTCAGGGTTAGCAGAACCTTTCAGGACCGGACTGATAGAACTACTCCCAGTCTACGCCGACATCTTCGCATGGGAGCTGAGTGATATGCCCGGGGTAAGTGAATCAGTGGCAGTACACAAACTACACGTGGACCCAAGCAAGAAACCAATTATACAAAAACGAAGAATTTTCGCCCCGGAGAGGCAAAAAATAATCGATGAGGAGATTGCCAAACTTCTGGAGGCCGAATTCATCTTCGAGATCGATTATCCGGAGTGGTTGGCCAATGTGGTATTGGTCCAAAAGTAGAATGAGAAGTGGAGGATGTGCATCGATTACACGGACTTGAACAGAGCGTGTCCAAAGGATTTCTACCCTTTGCCCAACATAGATCAACTGATCGACGCAACTTCAGGATACGGAATGCTGAGCTTTATGGACGCCTTCTCGGGGTACCACCAGATTTCGATGTGCAAAGAAGACATCCCGAAGACCAGCTTCATCACATACCGAGCAATATATGCGTACAGGAAAATGACCTTCGGGCTATTGAACGCCGGGGCAACTTATCAGCGGATGATGAACTTTGTGTTCACGAAATATCTGGTCAGCAAAAGGGGAATTGAAGCGAACCCAGAGAAAATCCAGGCAATCGTAGACATGAGATCCCCGAAGTCTTACAAGGATGTGTAGAGACTGACGGGTCGGATCGCAGCCATTCGAAGGTTCGTCTCCAAGTCGGCCGAAAGGTGCCTACCATTTTTCGATACCTTAAAAGGGCCTAAGAACGAGAAAAGCTTTCAGTGGACTTCAGAATGCGAGGACGCGTTCCAAGGGATCAAACAATATCTATCTTCGGCACCTCTGCTGATGAAACCGATTCCTTCGGAACCCCTATATCTCTATCTGGCAGCAAGTTCGATGGCTGCGGGAGCGGCATTGGTTCGGGACAAAGGGGGAAATCAGTTCCCCGTATACTACGTCAGCCACGTGCTTCGAGACGCCGAAATCCGTTACCCGAACCTGGAAAAATTCGCCTATGCTTTGATCATAGCAAGCAGAAAACTTCGGTATTATTTCCAGGGTAGGGTGGTGGTGGTATACACGGATCAGCCGTTGAAAAAAATTTTACACCGACCTGAGGTTTCGGGCAGACTGGCAGCATGGGTAATGGAACTAACACAGTTTGCGCTAGAGTATCAACCCCGAACAGCAATCAAAGGACAAGCGCTAGCAGACTTCGTCGGGGAATGTTTGTTCTCGGAGCCAGATGTGGGATTGGTGACCAAAACGCAACACATAAATACTTCATGGACACTATATGTCGATGGCTCATCAACGTCAGACATCAGTGGTGCAGGGGTCATACTGACGAGCCCCGAAGGATTCAAATCCAACAAGCTATTCGATTTCAGTTCAAAGCGACCAATGACGAAGCAGAATACGAGGCCATTCTAGCCGGGAGAGTATGAGGCTCGAGGGGTAAGAATGACGAAGTACTTAGCCGAGACAAAGAATAAACTGACATACTTCAACTCGGTCAGCTGTCAGGGAGTGGATAGATCCGACAACACAATAGCAGATGCCCTGGCCCGACTGGCGACAATCGAAGCCAGCTCCTTCGACGGTTCGGTGTATCTGGAGACGTTGGAGCAGCCAAGTGTCCCGAAAGAAGAGGTACTATGTGTTGATCGGCTGAACTGTTGGCTTACGCCTTACATCTTTTATTTGGCTGATGGAACATTACCTTCGGATCGGATTCTAGCAAGGAAGATCAAGCACCGAAGTTCGAATTTTGTACTGATCGACTGAGATTTGTACCGAAGAGCCTTCAGCTCTCCCTTACTTAAATGTTTAACACCGTCAGAGGCAAACTACGCACTTCGGGAGGTACATGAAGGGATTTGTAGAGATCACATGGGGGCCAAGTTACTGGCACATAAAATTCTAAGACAGGGGTATTACTGGCCAACCATCTACACAGAGGCCAAAGAACTCGTCAAAAAATGTCCCAAGTGTCAACTAAACAGCAACATCCCACATCAACCGCCAGAAGAACTCTACTCGGTCTTATCCCCGATCCCCTTCGCAGTATGGGGAATCGACATCATGGGGCCTCTGCCGAAGGCCAAAGGATAAGTCATCTTTATAATAGTGGCTATCGATTACATGACGAAGTGGGTCAAAGCCAAATCACTGCAGAAGATCACCGAACAAGAATGCCTTAAATTCTTGAAAGAAGGAGTAGTATATCGGTTCGGCATTCCGATGGCGGTAGTCTCGGATAACAGCAGACAGTTCGTGGGATCAAAGTTTGAAAGCTTCCTGAAAGAATTGGGAATTCAGCATCAGAAGACTTCGGTTGCCCACCCTCAGTCAAACGGTCAAGTAGAAGTGACCAATCGAACCCTACTCAACGGAATAAAAAGAAGACTGGATGAGTTAAAAGGTCGATGGCCCGAAGAACTACTCAGTGTTTTGTGGGCACATCGAACAACCCCGAGGACAACCACTGGAGACTCTTCTTTCCTACTGGCCTATGGAACCGATGCACTTATACCAGTAGAGATCGATTCCCCCACCCTTCGGGTCAGCCAGTACAAAGAGCTCTATAACGATGAAGGTCTGAAAGTAAATTTGGATCTGCTAGATGAAGCTCGTGACACCACTGTGTTGAGGTTGGCCGTTTATCAACAGAGGACATCCCGACACTATAACCAGAAGGTGAAGTTGAGGAGGTTCGAAGTAGGTGATTTGGTGCTTCGGGAGGTAGAGGCATCAACCCCCCAGAACACAGGAAAGTTAATGCCTAACTGGGAGGGGCCTTATGAGATAGTAGAAGTGCCGAAGCCAGGGACTTACCGACTTTGAGCAATGGATGGGTCGGAGGTAAAGAATACATGGCATGCTAGAAGACTTAGGAGATATTACCAGTAAATATGTGACGCCCCCAAAATTAGGTATACATCACCCATCTTAGGTCGTCAGATACGAAGTACAGAATACAAATATAACTTACTAATACAACTGTCGTGTACAAGATGACAAAACATAAACTGTGAGTTTGAATACAAATATTATCTTCTAGAGAGTATTCATACTCAAAAGGAGTCCTCATTACATTTATTAACACACTATTACATAGAATAGTGAGGACTACTAACTAATACTATCATTCGAACCATCACTCCATTCCCCGACTTGCCCCAGCTACGTTCTCATTTCCTGAAGAGAACAGTGAAAGAAAGGGTGAGCTCAACTAGTCCAGTAAGAAATATTATGACTAAGATAATGCAGAATAAATTATCATTAGCCTTCAACAATGTTAAACTGATAAAATATAATAGACATCAAGTTTAACTGCAGCGGAACAAGCAATCCATTAAAAGAGTCAAGTAGAAAATAAACTCTACTATCTTTTATGATTTAAAAGGTTTTTCAACACTGCTATCGCTGAGACTCAGCTTAATAAAATAATCCACATCATCGAATCACCCCTGCACTACGGCCAAGGATATTCGTGTATTCATTAATGGTCATGATCATGCCAACAACTGTCCATCAATGCACTACGGGCCAATGAGGACTTTTACCACATCATTTGTAATATTACGGTCATGATTATACCGAATAATCCCTGGTCATAATCATACCAAGTCCATCTATGCACTACAGGCCACAGATGACTTTCAACATTTTATAAACATGAGGATGATGACAATGATATAAGAATTCAATAAAACAAGTTCAAGAATTAATTTATCCAAGAATTAACAACGTCCAAATTGTCAACATGATACTGCTTTGTGGAGTAAAATTCAAGAATGCTTAGAAGAATATTTTCATGAAAAGATACTGGATGAAACGCAATTATCAAGGATATTCCACAAATTTCATGGAGTATAGAAGTCAAAACTTAACCAACTGAGTATAATAAAGAATGGAATAACAAAAGAAATCATCATGCATGCGATAGATCGCACAGACAGGTTATTCCAACAGAATAATAAATAATGGAACCAGGTCCGGCGTAAAACGCACAGACAAGATATTCCAACAGAATAATAATAAAGTCGGAACTAGGTCCGGTGTAAAACACACAGACAGGATGTTCCAACAGAATAATAAAAAAGACGGAACCAGGTCCGGTGTAAAACACACAGACAGGATGTTCCAATAGAATAACAGAAGAATGTCACCAAGTATAGGGTAGACCGCGTATACAAGTTATTCCAACAGAATAATAAGAAATGGAATAACAACAGTTCTCTTCATGAATAAGAAAGAATAACACCCCTTACCGTTTTAAAAAAGAGCTGAAATAAGGAAGTAGTTAGGTAGCAGAATACTCTTCTTCTCCCTCTCTATAGTTTCTCTCTCTAGAGTTCAGTGAATTCATAAGAAATAATGAAGGAATGAGCTGCTATTTATAGAAAAATAGAATGCATAGTAACTAATCCATGAACGGTCCAGATTGATTACTTTAATCTGACGGTCCATATTTAAAGAAAAATCTTTTAAATAAAATATAATATATTCTATTTATAGAATAACTTTAATAAAGTATTCTGTTTTATATAAAAAGATGTTTCTGTTTTATTACGTTAATAATACGAATAAAACAAAACGTCATTATCGCTAAATAATTCATATTATTAACTGACAATAATTGAATCAAACTGAGTGACTTCTCACATAAGCATTAATAATCAATACCGTGTGCTACTATGCAACCACACGTATTACTGTACTTTTACTACCGAATAGTTCAACAGTAACAATGCTAAAACTTTCGCCGTTATTTTTAATAAAATATTTTTGTCGTTTTCTCAATCCGACAATAATTCCGTTGTGGGGTCCACCAATGATTGTGCCGTTGTACGAATATTCCCTGTTAAAACGAATATTCCCCGACCAATCGAATATTATATAACAACTTGCGTACTTTGCAAAATTTATAAATATTACCCACAACTATAACATTATATCAAATTAACTCCATAATATTCAAAAATGATATTTATAGAAAATTCATCTTTATTTATAAAAGTTGGGGTCTTACAACCTCCCCTTCTTATGAAATTTTGCCCTCGAAATTAGGGTACGTACCTGGTATGTCGAAGAGGTAAGGATACCTTGATTTCATTTCAGATTCTAACTCCCAAGTTATTTCCTCAACATCGTGGTTTCTCCACAAAACTTTGACTTGAGGTATAACCTTGGAGCGTAGAATATGTTCCTTCTTATCCAAGATTTAAACAGGAACTTCTTCATACGTCAAATCCTCCGCTATTTCGTCCGGTTCTAACTCAATAATGTGGTTCGGGTCTTCCACATATTTGCATAACATGGATATGTAAAAAACGTTATGAACACGAGACATACTTGGCGGTAAAGCGAGTCTATAAGCCACAGTTTCTACTCGATCGAGGATTAAAAATGGACCGATGAATCGAGGATTAAGCTTTCCTCTCTTTCCAAATCTCGTAACTCCTTTCCATGGAGCAACACGTAAGAACACATGATCTCCTACATCAAATTCCACGTCCTTTCGATGAAGATCAGCATAACTCTTTTGTCGATCTTGTGAGGTTTTTATACGTTGTCGGATCGTTTGAATCTTTTCTGTAGTCATACGTACCAACTCTGGTCCCAACAACGTTGATTCACCCACCTCATCCCAGCATACTGGAGAACGACATTTTCTTCCATACAATGCTTCGAATGGAACCATGTCAATACTTGCTTGATAACTGTTGTTGTAGGAAAACTCCACCAATGGTAAGAACTTGTCCCAACTTCCCTTGAAGTCAAAGACACAGAGTCTTAATATATCTTCAAGAGTTTGAATAGTCCTCTCTGATTGTCCGTCCGTCTGAGGATGATATGCTGAACTAAATCGTAACTCCGTGCCCATAGCTTTTTGTAAACTAACCCAAAATCGTGAAGTGAATCTTGGGTCTCGGTCAGAAACTATGGATACTGACATACCATGCAGTCTTACAATCTCGTTTATGTACATACGAGCAAGACGTTCAAGTGTATAAGTTTCTCGTATCGATAAGAAATGAGCAGACTTGGTCAATCTATCAACAATGACCCAAATCGCATCAATACCTTGAGAAACCCTAGGAAGACCGATAATGAAATCCATGGTAATGTGCTCCCACTTCCATTCTGGAATTTTAAGTGGTTGCAATGGACCTTTTGGTACTTGATGCTCCGATTTGACTCGTTAACAAGTTAGACACCTTGAGATAAACAACGCTATCTCTCTCTTCATATTGCTCCACCAAAATGTATGACGAAGATCATGATACATTTTGGTACTTCCAGGATGGATTGCAAACGGTGTGTTGTGCGCCTCCATCATGATTTCATACTTTAAATCAGGGTTGTTAGAAACACAAAGTCTGGAGTTGACTCGAAGTATTCCTTCTTCATCTATTCTTGTTTCCGGCATAGCACCTTCTTGCACTTTCTTCCTTATACGCATCAGCTCCAGGTCTGTAGCTTGAGTAGCTTTAACTTTATCGATTAAAGTCGATTCTACTCGTATATTCGCCATCATCACATGGGTCCCTGGAGTCTTTAACTCTATCTCCATCCTTTGCAAATCACACAAAATGGGCCTTTGTGTTGACAATATCGCACTTGTACTTGCATATGATCTTCTACTCAATGCATCAGCTACCACGTTCACTTTTTCAGGATGGTATTGAATGGTAGGATCATAATCTTTCAACAGTTCAAGCCAACGTCGTTGTCGCATGTTGAGTTCCTTTTGAGTGAAGAAATATTTGAGGCTTTTATGATCCGTAAAGATCTCCACCTTCTCCCCATACAAGTAATGTCTCCAAATTTTAAGTGCAAAGACAACAGCTGCCAACTCTAGATCATGAGTAGGATAATTTCTCTCATATTTCTTGAGTTGTCTTGATGCATAGGCTATGACTTTTCCATGTTGCATGAGAACGCATCCCAACCCTTTGCTCGAAGCATCACTGTAGATGACAAATCCCTCCGAGCCAGATGGTATTGTTAGAACAGGTGCTGAGATGAGTCTCCTCTTGAGTTCTTGAAAACTCTTCTCACATTCTTTGCTCCAACCGAACTTTGTATCTTTCCGAGTCAGCTGAGTTAATGGAGTAGCGATTCGAGAAAATCCTTCCACGAATCTCCGATAATAACCAGCTAAACCAAGAAAGCTACGTACTTCGGTCACTGATTTAGGTTGCTCCCAGCTTTGAATAGCTTCAATCTTTGCCGGGTCAACCGATATTCCACGACTTGATACTACGTGTCCAAGAAATACTACCTCCTCCAGCCAGAACTCGCATTTCTTCAACTTGGCATAAAGCTTGTATTCACGAAGCTTTTGGAGTACCAGCCTCAAGTGTTGCTCATGATCTTCACGGCTTTTGGAATAAATAAGGATGTCATCAATAAAGACGACCACAAAGTGATCCAAATATTCCTTGAAAACCCGGTTCATCATATCCATGAAGGCAGCAGGAGCATTAGTCAATCCAAAGGACATGACTAGGAATTCATAATGCCCGTACCGAGTTCTAAAAGCCGTCTTTGGAATATCCTCAGTTCTAACCTTCAGCTGATGATATCCAGAACGAAGATCGATCTTTGAAAAGAATTGTGCTCCTTGCAACTGGTCAAACAGGTCATCAATACGTGGCAATGGGTACCTATTTTTGATGGTGACATGATTCAACTCCCGATAATCAATACAAAGTCGCATACTTCCATCTTTCTTCTTCACGAATAGAACAGGAGCACCCCAAGGAGAAGTACTAGGACGAATAAAGCCAATGTCTAACAATTCCTGCAGTTGGATCTTTAACTCCTGAAGTTCAATAGGAGCCATTCGATATGGGGCTTTGGAAATGGGTTTTGTACCGGGTTCAAGGTCGATACAAAATTCAATTTCACGCTCTGGGGGTAGGCCAGGAAGTTCTTCAGGGGAATTTATTAACAATAGAAATATCATTCAAAACTGACGTATTTTTGTTTAGATCCGTGACATGAGCTAAGAAAGCTTGACATCCGTTTTTCAATAAACGAATAGCTTTATGGCTTGAGATGACAGCGATTGATTTTAATGGTTTGGTTGCTTGAATTCGCAAAATAGGTCGATTAGGAATATGAAAGCTAACAACCTTACGAAAACAATCAATTTTTGCATGATGAGTAGTTAACCAATCAATCCCTAGAATCACGTCAAATGCAAGTATTTTTAATGAAATAAGATCGACAGGTAATGTGTGGGTACCAACTTGAACCAAACAAGACTTATAAACCGTGGATGTAATGAAGGTTTCTCCCAATGGAGTTTCAACAGATAAGTCAAAGTCTAATTTCTCCGGAATCAAATTTAATCGATGAGCGCAAGTAGGAGAAATAAAAGAATGGGTAGAACCGGTATCAAATAAAGTATAGACTTCGTTAGAGTTTATGATAAGCTTACCCGTGATGACCTCATTCGGGTTCCTTGCTTTCTGGGAGGTCACAACAAACGCTCTCCCTTGCACTAACCGGTTTTGACTTTTCTGGGACGGCCTTTGGTGTCTCCATCTTGGCTGAACATATATTTGGTAAACGACAAAATCGAGCTAAATGACCTTCTCTTCCACAATTATAACATGCTTTAGACGGCATCGCGCAGTTTGGACTGATGTGCCTCTCCCCTCCGCATTTGAAACATATGATAGGTGGTCGTTCTCCTTCCTTAACAACGGGTGCTGGTGCTGACGTCTTTCCATCATTGTTGAATCTCCTCTTCTTGAAATGACCATTCTTATTGTTTTGGCCCTGATTACCACCGAAGTGGTTACCATTTCTGGCCTGTTGATTCCCTCCACGCTTGTTGTCACCGCTTCGATGACCGCTCTCACTGGTATTATCATTTTGCCGACTGCTCTCTTTTGGTTGCGTTGACTCGTTATCGCGCTCCACTAACTGAGCCCTATTCACAACATCTGAATACAAACACAGTTTATGAGAAATAAGATGTTGACGTATCTCAGGTTTCAAATCTTGCAAAAATATTCGCGTCATTCGCTCTTCATTATCCACCAAGTGGGACGTAAATCGGGACAACTCAGCAAATTTAGCCTCATACTGCGACACGGTCATATTATTCTGCTCCAATTTGATGAACTCCACCTCCTTCATGTGACGAACACTTTCGGGAAAGTATTTGTCATTGAACAGCTCTTGGAACTTCTCCCAAGACATCTTCAGTGCGGCAGGTTGAGTACGCTTAATCGATTCCCACCAGTAATCTGCCTCTCCTCGCAACATAAAGGTGGCAAAGGGAACCTTTTTTGTGACGCCCCAAAATTAAGTATACATCACCCATCTTGGTCGTCAGATACATAGTACAAATACAAATACAACTACAATACATTGTCGTGTACAATACGACAAAACATAAACTGTTGAGTTTTGAATACAAATATTATCTTCTAGAAGTATTCATACTCAAAAGGAGTCCCATTACATTTATTAATACACTAATACTTAGAATAGTGAGGACTACTAAACAATCTAACATTCGAACCATCACTCACTTCCCCGACTTGCCCCACTACGTTCTCATTTTTGAAGAGAACAAGTGAAAAAAGGGTGAGCTCAACTAGCCCAGAAGAAATAGTTACTAGAAAGCAGAATAAATTATCATTACCTTCAAAAATGTTAAACAGATAAAATATAATAGACCATCAATCTAACTGCAGTGGAACAACGCAATCCCTTAAAAGAGTCAATAGAAAATAAACTCAAACAATCTTTTATGATTTAAAAGTGTTTTTCAACACTGTTATTCGATTGACTCCACTTATAAAAGAATCCACATCACGAATCACCCCTGCACTACCCAAGGATATTCGTGTAATCATTAATGTCATAATCATGCCAATAACTATCCATCAATGCACTACGGGCCAATGATGACTTTTAACCACATCATTTGTATCATTATGGTCATGATTATACCGAATATTCCTGGTCATAATCAACCAATCCATCTATGCACTGCATGCCCACAAAGACTTTCCAACATTTATAAATAATGAGGATGATGACAATTAAAAGAATCAATAAAACAAGTTCAAGAATTAATTTATCCAAGAATTAATAACTCCAAATTGTCAACATGATACAACTTTGTTGAGTAAAATTCAAGAACTTAGAAGAATATTTCATGAAAAGATACTGGATAAATGCAATTATCAAGATATTCCACAAATTTCATGGAGTAATAGAAGTCAAATTTAACCAACTGAGTACTAAAGAATGGAAAAACAAAAGAAATCACAATCATGCAATAGACCGCACAAACAGGTTATTCCAACAAATAATAAATAATGGAACCAGTCCGGCGTAAACGCACAGACAGATATTCCGACAGAATAATAAATAAAAGAACCAGTCCGGCGTAAATGCACAACAGATATTCCGACATAATCAATAATGAACCAGTCCGGTGTAAACGCACAGACAGGATTTCCGACAGAATAATAACAAAGAACCATCCGGTGTAAAACACACAGACAGGATGTTCCAACAGAATAATAACACAACCGGAAACTAGTCCGGTGTAAAACACACAACAGGATGTTCCAACAGAATAAATAGAAGAATGTCACCAAGTTAGGTAACCGCGTATACAGGTTATTCCAACAGAATAATAAGAAATGGAATAACAACATTTCTCTTCAATAATAAGAAAGAATAACACCCTTACCTTAAAAGAACTGGATATTGGGTAAAGTGAATAGCAAATACTTTTATTCTCTCTCTCTTATCCTCACTATAATAATTCTCTCTCTATACTTGAATGAATTCGTGAAAAATAAGGAAGCCCTAGGCCTCTATGTATAGAAAACTAAGGTGCTCTTGGTTTTAACGAAGGGTCAAATACTCTTGGTCTTAACGAAGGGTCAAATGACTCTTGGTAATATGAAGGGACCAACTACTAAAATGACAAAAGTAATTACTATTGACCAAGTAAAATACTATTGACGAAGGTAATTACTATTGACCAAGGTAAATACTATTGACCAAGTAAATACTATTGACGAAGGTAATTACTATTGACCAGTAAATACATTGACAAGACACATACTATTGACTATGGTAATTACATTGACGAAATACTCTTAGAATGATGACATAGGTCCCCTAAAAAATAACCAAACTTACCACAATGTAACATCAACAATTAATCCGTGTTGCTACTATACAACCACAGAGTAATTTACTGTTACATTTTACTACCGTAGTTCCAAACAATTTTAACGATTTTAACGTAACACTGTGTGACGCCCCCAGAATAGGTATACAACACCCATTCTGAGTCGCCAAATACATGGTACAGAAAGCAAACTACAACTTCAATAATACAATTGTCGTGCAAAATACGACAACACATACTGAGTTTAAATACAAATATTGTCTTCTAGACAATATCCACACTCAAATAAATCCTCATTACAATTATTCAAACACTATTTTACAGAAATAGTGAGGACTGCTAATACATCTTTCTAGAACCATCACTCCATACCCCGACTAGATCCTGCTATGTTCTCACCTCCTGAGAAGAAAAATGGAACAAAAAGGAAAAGGGTGAGCTCAACTAGCCCAGTAAAGAATATTATGACTAAGATAATATACAACAAATTATCGTTAGTCTTCAACAGGGAAAAATCTGATAAAATATAATCGACAACAAGTTTTAGATCAACAACTGCAGCGGAAACAACAAACCATTAGAAGAGTCAAGTAGAGAAAGAATTCTACTATCTTCTAAGATTTAAAAGTCCATCATCAATATTTTATCCCTGTAACATCAATTAATAATCATCTTTAACCAAATATTCATCTTTGCACTACAGGCCAAAGATATTTCATTTGTATCATCAGTCGGTCATGTTCATCTCAACACCTGTTCATCTTTGCACTACAGGCCAAAGATATTCATCAAGTAATTATACATCTTTGCACTACAGGCCAAAGATATTCAGTAATATCATCATTTAGGACTGAGGATGATGAAAAATATCTTAAAGAGAACGAATCCAATGAGACAGAAGGACAAATAGTAGGGATTCGTATAACAGTTTATCCAAGATCAATAATACTTCATAATAATCAATTGTGAAGCAGAATTCAAAAATAAAGATCAAAACATGGATACAATCAAAGATAGTAACCATAATAGACATCTTGGACAAAAAGGAAAATTTTATTTTTCGGTGAATAGTGCCGTATTCGTGAATAGTGCCGTATACGTGAATAGTGCCGTATACGTGAATAGTAACCCCCGACACAAAAAGTTCCAAATTTGATAAAAACTCATATCAATATTTCAGCATAATGATATTGAAGAAAATAATATCATTAAGAAGAAAATAATATCCCTTACCTCAAAATATCAGTACTTCTGGTCGGAATACCGGTATAAGGCTGAAAGAAACTTGCTCTGATGAATAGAAACTCTCAAAGTATCTAAATACTCACAAAATACACTCAATAATCTAGAGAGAGAAAGAGAGAAAACTTGTTTCTGGTGTGATTTTCAATTCTAACTTAGCCCTCTATTTATAGGAAAATTTTGGTAGGTTTGACCTGCAACCTGATGGCTTTACCTGCTACTATTCCCACCCACCACATTTGAAATATAATTCAGCACATTTCTTCACCAACCACAAGTGGGGCCCACCAATTCTAGAATTTTCCACCAAAATGATAAACTCCGAAAATTCAACAATTTCTGAACCAGTCATCTTGTAAAATTCGTAATATACGTTCATTTTTAACGGTTCAAAATTTGTGGACATATACTCAACTTATATATGTATAACATATCCAAAAATTACCACGATCCAACGGTCGGATTAAAAATTATAACCCCCGCAAAATATCTCAAAAACCCTGATTTTTAATACCTCCATTCCGACAAAAATACTGATAAAAACCTCAACATTAACTCCTTCATTTTTAACCACAAAAATATATCCCTCATTTATATCCACATAAAATAAATATTTCCTTATCATATGAATCAATAATTAATTATTCACAAATAATATTACAGAATCACATTTATGACAACCAGGCCGTTCCCAGGAAAGAGGGGGCTTTCCAATAAGGATTTCTCCTTACTGGCGCGCAATTAGATGACCAAACCTCTCCTTAGACAGAACTTTCTAGACATTGCCAATAATGTTATCTAATAATATTATTCAAATAATATGAATTATTGATCTGATAAATGAAAATACTGTGCAGCAACAATTATTGAAACAACAATAATATAAAATATCAACGCAGCAATTATTGAATCAATAAAATAAAATATTGAATAATAACTACTGTAACAATTATTGAGTAGTGCCTTCTTACGTAAGAATCAATAATTGGTGCAATACCGTGTGCTACTGTATTTTAACCACCGGGTATTCCAACAGTATTAACGGTAACAACTACGCCGTTATTTATAAACAACTTATACTTGTCGTTTTCTTCATCCAATCGCTTTCCGTTATGGGGCCCACACAAGGCTGCGTCGTCGTACGAATATTCCCCGACAGCAAGAATATTCCACGACCAACCGAATATTCACCGACCAAAAATAAATATTTTATAACCACTTGCTTATTTTGCAAAATTTGCACATTTCACCCATAACCAAAGTATTATATCAAATTAACCCCTTATTATTCACAATAATATTTAGAGAAAATTTGATTTTATTCATTAATAAGTTGGGGTCTTACAACCTCCCCTCCTTATGAAATTTCGTCCTCGAAATTGACGTACGTACCTGATGTTTCAAAAAGGTGAGGATACCTCGCTTTCATTTCTGATTCCAACTCCCAGGTCATTTCTTCAATAGCATGGTTTCTCCACAAAACCTTAACTTGTGGTATAACCTTCGTGCGTAGGACATGCTCTTTCCTATCCAAGATCTTAACAGGTACCTCCTCGTACGTTAAATCTTCAGCTATCTCGTCTGGTTCTAACTCAATAATGTGGTTCGGGTCTTTAACATATTTACGAAGCATAGATATGTGAAAAACATTATGAACACGAGACATGCTTGGAGGTAATGCGAGTCTATATGCCACATTTCCTATTCGCTCAAGAATCTCAAATGGACCAACAAATCTTGGATTGAGCTTTCCTCTCTTCCCAAATCTTGTAACTCCCTTCCATGGTGCAACACGTAACAATACATGATCCCCAATATTAAATTCCACGTCCTTCCGATGAAGATCCGCATAACTCTTTTGTCGATCCTGTGCCGTTTGTATACGTTGTCGAATCGTTTGGATCTTCTCTGTAGTAATGCGTACCAATTCTGGTCCCAACAATGTTGCTTCACCCACCTCGTCCCAGCATACTGGAGAACGACATTTTCTTCCATACAACGCCTCAAATGGAGCCATACCTATGCTCGCCTGATAACTGTTGTTGTAGGAGAATTCCACCAATGGTAGGTACTTATCCCAACTCCCTTTGAGATCTAAGACACAAAGTCTTAATAGATCTTCAAGAGTTTGAATAGTCCTCTCTGATTGTCCGTCCGTTTGAGGATGGTATGCTGAACTGAATCGTAAATCCGTGCCCATAGCTTTCTGCAAGCTAACCCAAAATCGTGAAGTGAATCTTGGGTCACGATCCGAAACTATGGATACTGGCATGCCATGCAATCTCACAATCTCGTTCACGTACATACTAGCAAGACGTTCAAGGGAATAAGTCTCACGTATCGGCAAGAAATGAGCGGACTTGGTTAATCTATCAACAATAACCCAAATCGCATCTATGCCTTGAGAAACCTTGGGAAGACCTGTAACAAAATCCATAGTAATGTGTTCCCACTTCCATTTCGGAATCTCAAGTGGTTGCAATGGACCCTTTGGTACTTGATGCTCCGCTTTTACACGTTGACAAGTTAAACATCTCGAGATAAACTCCGCGATCTCTCTTTTCATATTGCTCCACCAAAATGTATGTCGAAGATCGTGATACATTTTGGTACTCCCAGGATGGATTGCAAACGGTGTGTTGTGTGCCTCCATCATTATTCTATGCTTCAAGTCAAAATCGTTAGGAACACAAAGTCTGGAGTTGACTCGAAGTATTCCTTCTTCATCGATTCTTGCTTCTGGAATAGCACCTTCTTGCACTTTCTTCTTCATACGCATCAGCTCTATATCCGTAGCTTGAGCAGCTTTAACTTTATCGATTAAAGTCGGTTCTACTCGTATATTTGATATCATCATGTGGGTACTTGGAGCCTTCATCTCTATCTCCATCCTTTGCAAGTCATACAAAATGGGCCTTTGTGTTAAAAACATTGCACTCGTACCCGCATATGATCTTCTACTCAATGCGTCAGCTACTACGTTTGCTTTTCCAGGATGGTATTGGATGGTATGATCGTAATCTTTCAACAGCTCAAGCCAACGTCGTTGCCGCATGTTGAGTTCCTTTTGGGTGAAGAAATATTTGAGGCTTTTATGATCTGTATAGATCTCCACTTTCTCCCCATACAGGTAGTGTCTCCAGATCTTCAACGCAAAAACGACTGCTGCCAACTCCAAATCATGAGTAGGATAATTCCTCTCATATTCTTTGAGTTGTCGTGAGGCATAGGCTATGACTTTCCCATGTTGCATGAGAACACATCCTAACCCTTTGCCTGAAGCATCGCTGTAGATAACAAATCCATCCGAACCAGATGGTATTGTCAAAACAGGTGCCGAAATGAGTCTCCTCTTGAGTTCTTGGAAACTCTTCTCGCATTCCTCACTCCATACGAATTTTGTATCTTTCCGAGTCAGCTGAGTTAACGGAGTAGCGATTCGAGAAAATCCTTCCACAAATCTCCGATAATAACCAGCTAAGCCCAGAAAGCTACGTACTTCGGTTACCGACTTCGGTTGCTCCCAACTTTGTATGGCTTCAATCTTCGCCGGGTCGACAGATACTCCATGTTTTGACACCACGTGCCCAAGGAATGCTACTTCCTCAAGCCAGAACTCGCATTTCTTCAGTTTGGCATATAGCTTGTTTTCACGAAGCCTTTGCAGTACCAGCTTCAAATGGCGCTCATGATCTTCACGGCTTTTGGAATAGATGAGGATGTCATCAATAAAGACAACAACGAACTGATCCAAATATTCTTTGAATACACGGTTCATCATATCCATGAAGGCAGCAGGAGCATTAGTCAATCCAAAAGACATTACTAAGAATTCATAATGCCCGTACCGAGTTCTGAAGGCAGTCTTTGGAATATCCTCAGTTTTAATCTTCAGCTGATGATATCCAGAACGAAGATCGATCTTTGAAAAGAATTGTGCTCCTTGCAACTGGTCAAACAGGTCATCAATGCGAGGTAGCGGATACCTATTCTTGATGGTGACATGGTTCAATTCTCGATAGTCAATACAAAGTCGCATACTCCCGTCTTTCTTCTTTACGAATAAAACAGGAGCACCCCAAGGAGACGTACTAGGACGAATAAAACCGATGTCCAACAACTCCTGTAGTTGGACTTTTAACTCCTGAAGTTCAATAGGAGCCATTCGATATGGGGTTTTAGAAATGGGCTTTGTACCGGGTTCAAGGTCAATAAAGAATTCAATTTCTCGTTCCGGGGGTAGACCGGAAGTTCTTCAGGAAATACATCGGAAAATTCTCTAACAATAGAAATATTATTCAAATCTGACTTGTCTTTGTTCAAATCCATAACATGGGCTAAGAAAGCTTGACATCCGTTTTTCAATAAACGAATAGCTTTGTGGCTTGATATGACAGTGACTGATTTTAGTGGTTTAGTAGTTTGAATTCGTATGACAGGTTGGTTAGGAATATGAAAACTAACAACCTTACGAAAACAATCAATTTTAGCATGATGAGTGGTTAACCAATCAATTCCTAAAATCACATCAAAAGCAAGTATCTTTAAAGAGATAAGATCAACAGGTAATGTGATAGTGCCAACTTGGATCATGCAAGATTTATAAACTGTAGATGTAACGAAGGTTTCACCCAACGGAGTTTCAACAGATAAGTTAAAGTCCAATTTCTCCGGAGTCAAGTTTAAACGTTGAGCACAAGCAGGAGAGATAAAAGAATGGGTAGAACCGGTATCTAGTAAAGTATAAACTTCGCAAGAATTCAAGATTAGCTTACCCGTGATCACCTCGTTCGGGTTTCTCGCGTTTTGGCCAGTAACGACAAACGCCTTCCAGGAACCGCTGATTTCGACTTATCCGGGATAACTTTTGGAGTCACCATCCCGCTGAACTTGGTTTTGCTACAGAACACTCTCGAGCTATATGACCTTCCTTTCCACAGTTATAACATACCTTGGATTGTTGTGGGCAGTTTGGGCTGATATGTCCCTCTTTCCCACATTTGTAACATACGACCGGTGGTCGTTCTCCTCCCCTAGAACAGTTGATGTTTGTGCTGACGTCTTCACGTTATCATTGTTGTACCTTCTCTTCTTGAAATCTCCTCCCGACTCGCTCCTTCTATTATCACGACCACGATTACCACCAGAGTGGTTACCGCTTTTGTCCGAATGTTTCCTCCCTGCTGGTTCATTGCTTCGATGACTGCCGCCACCGGTATGACCCTGGTTGTGGTCCCTCGGTTGCACATACTCATTATCTCGCTCTAATAATTGAGCCCTGTTTACAACATCTGAATATAAAGAAAATTTATGAGAGATAAGATATTGCCGAATCTCGGTTTTAGACCTCTCAGAAACATCCTTGTCATTCGTTCCTCATTTTCGACCAAATGAGGTGCAAACCTGGATAACTCTGCAAACTTCGCCTCGTACTGGGACACCGTCATGTTGTTTTGTTCCAGTCTAATAAACTCAACCTCCTTCATATGACGAATACTTTCAGGAAAGTACTTGTCATTGAACAGTTTTTGAAATGTTTCCCAGGACATGTTGAGTGCGTCAGGCTGGGTACGCTTCACAGACTCCCACCAGTAGTCTGCCTCACCGCGGAACATAAATGTGGCGAATGGAACCTTCTGTTCCTCCGTGCATCCCAAGACATCAAATATCTTGGTAATTTGCTTGACCCACGTTTCCGCCATGATCGGATCCGGCTTTCCCTTAAATTCTGGTGGTCCCAATTCTTTGAACTGCTTAGCTGTGACAAACCGCGCGTTTTATCATTTCCACCCGTATTCTGCACACGAGTCTCCCTCGTCTGATTTTGCATGAACTGCAAAAAGCTCCTAAACATTCCATCATTCATCGTTTGCTCGGTAACGTTGTTTACAGGAGGAATATTGCCTTCCTGTTGCACGTTCCCCTGGGTAGTGATCAAAGGTGTCTCCACGGTCTGATTTACTCCATTATTAACGTTCTCAGCTGCCATTCTTAAATACTGCCATAAAACAAGGGTTAATAGTCATGTCATATATTATCCCTATACTCTGACCGACCAAATAAACACCAAATAAACTTAGTCAGGTCATACTAGCGAAGGAATTCCCCGTCTCTCCCCTCCTAGTTCTTGTCTCACATCTCAGCCAGGGATCATATCCCTAAGCTCTGATACCAACTGTGACGCCCCCAGAATAGGTATACAACACCCATTCTGAGTCGCCAAATACATGGTACAGAAAGCAAACTACAACTTCAATAATACAATTGTCGTGCAAAATACGACAACACATACTGTGAGTTTAAATACAAATATTGTCTTCTAGACAATATCCACACTCAAATAAATCCTCATTACAATTATTCAAACACTATTTTACAGAAATAGTGAGGACTGCTAATACATCTTTCTAGAACCATCACTCCATACCCCGACTAGATCCTGCTATGTTCTCACCTCCTGAGAAAAAAATGGAACAAAAAGGAAAAGGGTGAGCTCAACTAGCCCAGTAAAGAATATTATGACTAAGATAATATACAACAAATTATCGTTAGTCTTCAACAGGGAAAAATCTGATAAAATATAATCGACAACAAGTTTTAGATCAACAACTGCAGCGGAAACAACAAACCATTAGAAGAGTCAAGTAGAGAAAGAATTCTACTATCTTTCTAAGATTTAAAAGTCCATCATCAATATTTTATCCCTGTAACATCAATTAATAATCATCTTTAACCAAATATTCATCTTTGCACTACAGGCCAAAGATATTCATTTGTATCATCAGTCGGTCATGTTCATCTCAACACCTGTTCATCTTTGCACTACAGGCCAAAGATATTCATCAAGTAATTATACATCTTTGCACTACAGGCCAAAGATATTCAGTAATATATCATCATTTAGGACTGAGGATGATGAAAAATATCTTAAAGAGAACGAATCCAATGAGACAGAAGGACAAATAGTAGGGATTCGTATAACAGTTTATCCAAGATCAATAATACTTCATAATAATCAATTGTGAAGCAGAATTCAAAAATAAAGATCAAAACATGGATACAATCAAAGATAGTAACCATAATAGACATCTTGGACAAAAAGGGAAAATTTTATTTTTCGGTGAATAGTGCCGTATTCGTGAATAGTGCCGTATACGTGAATAGTGCCGTATACGTGAATAGTAACCCCCGACACAAAAAGTTCCAAATTTGATAAAAACTCATATCAATATTTCAGCATAATGATATTGAAGAAAATAATATCATTAAGAAGAAAATAATATCCCTTACCTCAAAATATCAGTACTTCTGGTCGGAATACCGGTATAAGGCTGAAAGAAACTTGCTCTGATGAATAGAAACTCTCAAAGTATCTAAATACTCACAAAATACACTCAATAATCTAGAGAGAGAAAGAGAGAAAACTTGTTTCTGGTGTGATTTTCAATTCTAACTTAGCCCTCTATTTATAGGAAAATTTTGTAGGTTTGACCTGCAACCTGATGGCTTTACCTGCTACTATTCCCACCCACCACATTTGAAATATAATTCAGCACATTTCTTCACCAACCACAAGTGGGGCCCACCAATTCTAGAATTTTCCATCAAAATGATAAACTCCGAAAATTCAACAATTTCTGAACCAGTCATCTTGTAAAATTCATAATAAATCGTTCATTTTTAACGGTTCAAAATTTGTGACATATACTCAACTTATATATGTATAACATATCCAAAAATTACCACGATCCAACGGTCGGATTAAAAATTATAACCCCCGCAAAATATCTCAAAAACCCTGATTTTTAATACCTCCATTCCGACAAAAATACTGATAAAAACCTCAACATTAACTCCTTCATTTTTAACCACAAAAATATATCCCTCATTTATATCCACATAAAATAAATATTTCCTTATCATATGAATCAATAATTAATTATTCACAAATAATATTACAGAATCACATTTATGACAACCAGGCCGTTCCCAGGAAAGAGGGGGCTTTCCAATAAGGATTTCTCCTTACTGGCGCGCAATTAGATGACCAAACCTCTCCTTAGACAGAACTTTCTAGACATTGCCAATAATGTTATCTAATAATATTATTCAAATAATATGAATTATTGATCTGATAAATGAAAATACTGTGCAGCAACAATTATTGAAACAACAATAATATAAAATATCAACGCAGCAATTATTGAATCAATAAAATAAAATATTGAATAATAACTACTGTAACAATTATTGAGTAGTGCCTTCTTACGTAAGAATCAATAATTGGTGCAATACCGTGTGCTACTGTATTTTAACCACCGGGTATTCCAACAGTATTAACGGTAACAACTACGCCGTTATTTATAAACAACTTATACTTGTCGTTTTCTTCATCCAATCGCTTTCCGTTATGGGGCCCACACAAGGCTGCGTCGTCGTACGAATATTCCCCGACAGCAAGAATATTCCACGACCAACCGAATATTCACCGACCAAAAATAAATATTTTATAACCACTTGCTTATTTTGCAAAATTTGCACATTTCACCCATAACCAAAGTATTATATCAAATTAACCCCTTATTATTCACAATAATATTTAGAGAAAATTTGATTTTATTCATTAATAAGTTGGGGTCTTACC